>JARHVA010001634.1:1090000-1700000 GCA_037957365.1 Torreya grandis | reverse complement strand
AAATGTCATAGGAGTTTCAAACCTTGTTTGACACCTTGATCTTGTTCTTGAAAACTACCCTCTCCTTGAATTGGAAATGGATAGGTGGAACTCTTCATCATCAATTAATTTTTATTCACTTTCTTCCCCTTTTATTTATTCCTTTCATTAGTTTAGAATCTATTCAAACTGACATTGCAATGATGATTACACCTCTTAGGTGTCTTGAAGTCCAATTTGTCTTACTATACCTATCCTTTCTTGCAAGTGTCAATTATTGATTTCAACCTTACCAATGAAATATATCTCTATTTATGGTGTCTCTTAGTCATATAAAACCTTAAAAAACTCATTTTGATTCGTTGAACACTTACCAAGATCTCATTTTGCACCTAAAGCTCTCATTTGCCCTTGATTCCTTATAGCCCTGAAAACACACAAATCTCCTTGTGTGGAATAATTTATAGACGATCCTATAAAAATAGGAATATATTTTAGTAATTAGTATGCCTTTACATCTTCATGTCAAATTTCATGACCCAAATATGAGTGGAAGTACACTTATTAGCCTATTTTCTCTCTCTAACTAGGCCTTCATTAGCCTTCTAGGCATAGAAACTGAGTTTTGACTTAAAATGACTCCCACACATGTGAAAATAAATAAAAGTGTTTTATTCACTTTATCCATCCCATGACCATTATTCATTCCAATTTTCAGCTTCTAAGACCTTATATGAATGGTTGAACCATGAAATAGCCAAAACCCTAGTCTAGGCACTTGTTCATGTTTAAGAGGTAGTTGGAGTGTTTTGCCAAGAAGTTTGAATGTTATAGTGCTTAGAGATTATATTTTTAGGCCTATAACACCTTAATACAACACAATCCACTGAATAAATTTCTATTGAAGTACCCAATAGGTCTGGATAAAAGCTTTATGGCAAGCAAAATGGTGGATTTCTCCCTTCTTGACCCACTTAATGACTTAGTTGGATCATATATATTATTAATAGGATTAAATATGTGATTAAAAGGTTTTTAAACCTTTATTAAGTCTTATAGACCTCTATACTTGGTTTGGAGACTATTTCGTACACTGTTTCTTTATAAATGAGCCTATAGCCATGCATTTTAGGCCAATTTCATACCATATGTACCTTGTGCATGCTAATAATTGATTGAAAATATGCTCATGAGACATAATAAGGTCACAAAATTTATTAAAATCTCAAACCATTCCATTTAAATTAATTTTAAGATCTTTTTCTCCCATCGGGTAATTAGAGAGCTTGTTGGCAGCATGTAAGTGTCTTATACTCTTAAGGATTGTTCATAAAGCTCAGGCCTTACATGAACAACCAAATGTCATGAATCAAGATTTAACAGGTGTTCCCTATTATTCATAAAATATTGATACACCATGCATCCAATCATGAAATAAATGAGCATCTCAAACTATAACTCAGGCTGGCAGACTGTGACTATGAGGTTGAGAGAGAGATATAAGCCTAAAGGTGGTGTCTTGACACTTGGTTTAAGTTTCCAATGATTTATTTAGGTATAAAAAATTTAATGTGAGGTTTTAAAATCACCATAAATGGTTATTACCCCTTCATAAGATCTGAAACTTCACACTTCATGTCTTGAGGATTTGTAGCCAACCACGCCAAGGTGACCTTACCTACTATGTTTGACTATTTATTCACTATTGAAAGGTTTAAAACACTCATTAATGTTCCAATAAGGTATTCACATATTTATTGGATATTTTATGCTTAAATTTCCATATTAATTTCTTTCTCTCAGACCTCTTCTTTCTCAAACTAAGTAGGCATCCTTCATGTAGGCAGGCAAGCCTGTAGGAGCTAATATGACTGTGTGACTGTAGGGTTTCAAATGGATTTGTTTTGATCATATTTTCTAACCTTATATTTATTTTTATTTTACCTCAAGTTACTATTTTCACTCTTTCCATTTACCTAAACTCCAAATCCAAGTCATACATTGCATTCAAGCTTCTCTCATGTACTCACATAGCCCTGTGGGTGTATGTTGACTAAGTTTTTAAATTTCTCCAAGAATGGAAACCCTGTATTGCTCTCCCTTAAATATATTTTAAACCTTTTACGACTTATCTCAACACTTATACTCATCTCAACCTTATTTTTCATTTTAAACATTGCATCTTCTTCCAAATGCTTAAAGGTGGCTTGAATTTCTCAAGCAGGTATGTGTGTGTCTATTGGTTGCTAGAGCTTAGAAAAGTATTTCATGACAAAGTTTATCCTCTTCATTGAATGCGTACATTATAAAATATCCAAACATGGCCTTGAATTTAATTTATCCCCTTAAAAATCCTCTCTAATTCAAAAAAAAATTGCATTTTATGTGGAAAAGGAGATCTACAAGTCTGCAGACATGTAAGTTTGCCTTTTTGTCATTTTAGGCCTTTTAAACCTGCACTTAGGACCATTTTAGCATTAAGAACAAAACACACTATCCATAAATTATTAAATAATATTGTGTCCTTATTTATTAACACTTATTAATGCAATTTTATAACTTTTATATCACTTGTGTATATACAGGGTTATGACACAATCCTTGGCATAAAACCACTATTTGTTACTTAGAGATAGTGTGAAGGAACTCAGCCATGTTAGAGGATTTTTAATGAAATTAGAGATGATTTGAGGCTTTTTATAAGTTAATAATGCACTATCAACCTTCCATATACCTCTAAAAATTTAGGGTTAAACTTTTCAATCCATTGTTATGCAGGTAGGCCCATAACATAGTCTTCAAGGTGAGTTATGAGTGCCACTTGAAAGACTGGTATGGAAGTTAATAAAATTATTAAATATCCTTGACTAAATTTTAAATATGGTTAAACATTTTACAAACATTTGGATACATTGAACCCTGCATAAAACATCAAAACACAAAGAAACCATGACTTTCAACTTGCAGACTGTGCAAAAGAAGAGTTCTCTTGTCAACTTGAGCCCACATATACCAAGTGAGACTTTTAGAATAATATAGGATTATTTTAAAACACCTATAAAAAAAATTTACTCTAATTCCTCCAAACTATTGAAAACTTCCATTTCAAGGATATAAATTGAGCTTGTGGGGTTCATAGGCAGTTTTAAACCACCTTACCTTCTTAATGATTATTCATAATTTATGGGACATTAATATTATGAATATGGCCATTTATTTTAATATAATTATGACCCCTCCATTTGGGAAAAATCTTAGGCCATGACTCTATTTCTTATGTTTGTACTGAGCATATGAAGTTGACCTTTACTAGCTTGCCAAGAGAGCAATGGAGGAAAGGAAGCAAATTTTAAATTATCTGAAATTGTATTAAAAATACAAGAATTTTTTTGACCTAAATAATTCAAATATACACCTATAAAACACTTTTACCTGAAATTGGATCTTATTGGTTTGTACAAGTGCTTAAAACTCTATTTTTTAGAGGTTAAACCTGTAAAACTGATGTCATCTGACATTTATAACATGTGTGGTAGTTAAATAAATCCTAAAAGAAATTTTTAAATATTATTTTATGTATATTTCATTTTTTATCTTTGACATACATTGGACTTAACCTAAATCATATTTCCCTTGCATAACACTTATCTTAATCTTTGAAAATAAACCTTAGTTTATCCAAACAAGCATGAAATGTTCATGCAAATTTATTAAGTGGTAAATTAAATTTTAGAGACACATAATAACCTGTGAAACCTCTTGGACCCACCCTTTTTACACCATGACATGTATGGACTAGTATAAGACAAGGATAAAACATTACCTTAATTTTGTCAAATTAACCTTAAAATATGCTAATAATACCTTATGAAGACCATTTAGAGACCTTACAAGGAAAAAAAAATACTAATAACAAGGTATTTAATCATTATAATCAATTTTTTTGTTGTAGGGGTTGACATTTTGATCTTATGGGTCAAAATTGGTCAATAAATTGGCGATTCACATAGGTAGCATCCTTGCAATGCTTACTAGACCAATAGCTTTGTCCTTCCATTGGGAAATGGAGTCATTTGCACTCAAACTCAGAATTGATCAGACCTTAACCAAGATAAAACAAATTTAATTTACCTCCAAACACACACAAAATAGGATAACACATAAAGTAAAGGAAAAAAGACACACACATATGCTAGCTAATCACTTAGGGAAAATAAAACACAACATAAGCAACTAATATATACAATTGACCTGATCATAAATTCCTCCTCCTAGATCAAAGGGGAAGTTTGTGATATCTTTTTTTGCATGTGTTTAATAATATCATGAGTCAATCTTCCTCTTAGACCTTGATCTTATTGGCTTCATCCTCATATTCATTTCCAATCTTCTTGGTATGCTTTCAGGTGAAGTAATAGTAGAAAACCAGTCATGTATGAAAATGAACTCATCATATGACTCAAGATCCTTCTCATGATGTTTCTGAATGTTTAAACCTACTTCAAACATGACCACCTCTTGGATTATAGGATAAAAATCACCCTTAGCTTCTAGAAGCTTCATGAAATGATGTATTTGATCTTGAATGATCTTTTGGGAATCCCTGGATTATTTTTCAAGCAAGAGGATAGCTTCAACAACATCCTCAATTTGTCTAATAGGAGCTATATGCCCCTGAAAATCCTCAAATTCATTTCAAATATTTAGTTACTACTGCCATAGGTTATCATCCTCTCTTTACATCCCTCTTGAATCATACTATCAAGGCCATCTTCTTGAGGATTGGTAATGGCTTCATGAGGATATGGAGCATAGGAAGGCTAATAAGCAACACAAAATGGCTCTTGACACATCTGATCCAACTCACTTTGATGCCTCTCCCATCTCTTCATATTTTCTAATATAAATGTACACAACTCATTCCTCTCTAATGGGTTATTAGATGCATCTTGAAATAGCCCAATCACTTCCTCATATTGAGAACTTAAACAAACTCTTTTTACACATTCTAGTATCTTGTTCTCCATCTCATCCATTGTATATTGATAAGCTTGAAATGTTAGGAGGGGAAGGAGGGTAACATGGAAGACAAGGTTGTCTATATGCATCATCATAGCCTTGTGGGTGAAGTGTAGGTTGATCATAGAACTGATATGGCTCACAAAGAGTATAAGAATGACACTTGATAGTAAGGAGGGTAACAAGCTTAATAAGATTATTGAGGTGTATAGTTGGGGTCATAGAGAGGCTAATAAGGAGTACTATAGACATGAATCATCATACTATTGGCAAGGATCAGTATATGTCTAATAAAGAATGCCATAGGCTTGAGATGCTTCATTAATGAGTGAAATTACAATTTGCTTCAAATTCAGCCCTAACAACCTCATCAAGAAAGTGAATTAAAAACACAACTTACTTTGAGAAAATACTTGGGCAACTAGAACTAGCTAATTGAGCTTGAATTCACCACTAATAGTTTTTAATGCCTCTAAATCTTGATATGTAGAAGGATAACACCAATAATCCTTCAACCACTTTGGACCTTTGTCCCACCAAGCATATCATAACTGTTACAACCCAAATTTTTACCCTTGTAAGATTGTTCAAGCCTTCCAAATTTGGGGTAACATGGAGATAATCCTAGGCTATGGGTGACCTTTAGATGGATTAAATATCTATGTTATAGGGATATCTCCCCTTTATGTATCACTTAGGCTCATTCACTAATCTCTCAACTAGTTAGGAAAAGAGAGAGAAACCTACTCTAATGGGGTGATGCACCATTTGACCACTACCAACCAGCTACATGTACAAATCAACCATGAGACTAACCTGAACAAACACTACTCCTATTGTATTCAACACAACACACCTTGCATTTTATATGTAAAATTGGGGACCCCCTTTATTTTTTAGAATGTTTGTTCATTATATGGTTATACATGCATGTTATCTTATTTCATTATATGTGGTAATTGGGGAATCTTTCATATTAAATCATCTTTGTTGCATGGGTTTCCCTCTTGCAACCCATTTTTATTAGAATGAATTTTTGGAACTAATCTATAAATGATAATTATGGAATCTTACTATGTATGACAAGTATTTAGATTTACTCATTTGGCTTTACTCATTCAAATTTACTTATTTATCTATGGACATTTGGTCTTTGGGAACTTTTTAGTTGGAAACTTTATCTTTAGTATCTTTATTTAGGGAACATTTTGGTCTTTGATGATTTGGTCTTTAAAAACTTTTTGGTCAACAAATTTCTATTTGACAACTTCCTTCAAATAGGTTTCCCAAATGGCAATCTCCCCAAAGAACATTTTGGTCTTTGAGAACTTTTTCTTTGGTAGTTTTCATTATGACAATCTCCTCAAAAAACAATTAGGTATTTAGAGGCTTTTTTTTAGAACCCTGGGCTCACGAAGTCAAATGATTCAACCTAAATATAAATGTCAACTCCTAACTAAAACACATAGTGACAAGTATCAAAAAAAGTGACATCGTGACACTCCTCAAATGGGTAAACTCCCTACGTGGCATGCCCACTATGCTAAGGTGGTGAAGTTCAAATTAAATGAAGGTGATGAGCTTGTATACATTGGTGATTAATGATGCACAAATTTAATATGAATGCTAAAAGGCTATAACATCAATCCACTAACCAAACTCACATCCATTGATTTTCATTGAGCTTGAGTGTATATTGCCTTATATGATTATAAATCCCTAGCTATTTTTAAACAAGCTATAATTTGTGTAACAAAGTGTCAAGCCACCATCACCAAGATCTCAAATCCCACTATCATGGAGATCCAATGATGGTGTCTTCATCTATAGAATATAGAGGAGCCCAATCACCATCCAGATCCTCCATTAAGGATTCAACAGAATACTGATGCAACAGTGTTTAAGGGTCTCTACACCAATTACTCAGCTCTGTGGGAGGTCATAAATAATGTCAACCCATTTTATTGTGAGGAATATGTCTCCACATAAGAACAACAAGTTACACCTGACTTACTACCATTTAAATGTCAAGCACTCCATTATACAGTTGTTAATCTTGAATTCAAGCCATGCATTGACTTATTGCAAGACATGTTATTCAAAGGGAGGATTGCAAATGTAAGTTTCCTACACTATGTCAATAACAGCACTGTCATTGCATACATATTAGGTGATGCATTTAAGAGGTATTTATGTTTACCCATTATATATGCTACCTTTGATTTGCATAGTGTAGTTAGTTTGAGGAAGAAAAATAGCATAGAATAAGTAGTGAAGAATTGGCTTCTCCTGAGAGAGACCTTCATACTCAAATAAACCACCAAGAACCCTATGCCCATTATCAAGTTCCAAATAATAATCCAAATTGGTATGGCATTTCTAAACTATTTTTTTGGCCACCTGAGCATCCACTTCCTTAATTTGGAGTGGGTACCACTACTCTATCTATTGATCACCTTAGAGCACACCTATTCATTGGGGGAGATTATCAGTGCCTGCCTACAAGAGTTGATGCTACATAAGGAAAGGAGGCCCGAAGGTAGAAACTTTTCTATAATTGTATATCTTTTAGATGTGGTCATGGGGACTATCTACAGACACAATGGGATTTGTGGGATCTAAATCCTGAGTACATCAAAAATAGAATTTGTGATGTTTATTCATTTGTTCATATTTATGCATATGTGAGAAACATATAGAGAATTACAGAGGATTTATATCCTCAAGTCTAGATGGTAATTCATGGTGACCCTCTAGATAGGATATTCAAGAAAATTGCCTAGATACTCATGTCTTTGGGTGATTATTCATTATATCCATACTACAATATTATAATGATTGATGGACACAAGGTTGAACCTCTTTGTCTCCCCAAATACGTCCTAGACAAAGCTATTAAGCAATATATTGCATATCAATTATGTAATGGGATAGATGAGGATGTGAATAAGATAAAAATGAGCACCTTCCATGGTCCCATCTCATAATTAGGATGATCTATTATAAATACTATAGACACTTCAAAGAGTTTGGTAGTGCTAGGAAGGCCTATGCCTTAGCTACTCTACCCCACAAGGATTTAGACCCCCATGGGAGATTGAAGCAATGAGTTCATAACCTAGGTAATCTATATAAGCATGAGCCTTTTGGTCATGACTTCTTATTTCTCAACACCAAGGATGATGCATAAGTCAAGAAAAGGGTTAAGACTATTGGTGTGAATGAGGAATTGTTGAAATTAATCCAGGTTAATCCCTCCCTCACACTAGGACAAGAAAAATTCAAGATCTTACCACCAAGGGGATGGACATGTTTATATTTCTAGGATAGTAAATCCTTCCAGTAGCCACAAGATCATATCAAGGACCCCTAAAATCCACCCACTGTGATGACAGCTCTAGAGCAAGAGTAAGATCAAGGTGTAGGGGAAACATCAGATGTTGTTGTGCAAGTTTAAGAAGAGACTCCTCAAGTTCAAATGCCCATTTTTGAATTGAGGAAGGTGAAACAAGAATAGGTAAAAGAATTAATGCAAGAAAAATATAAAACTATTGGGAGAGAAAAGTAGATTATCTACCTAAATTCATCTAATGAAGAAGACATTATACCTACACAGCAACTTCAGCAACCACAACATCAAGCATGACACTCCCTCTCCCTACCCAACAAGTGACTAATCCTCAGGCTGAAAGGACAATAATTTTTTATAATAGAAAAATGAAGGTAGGAAGACCTTGGGCCCAATCCATAGAGGTTCCAAGTGAGCAAACATAACCTTCAACTAAAGGTGAGATAAGCCACAAGGTAGATGAAGAAGAACTATAACAAGCTATAGCTCTAAGATTACAAGGACTAAAAGGGAATGCACCTCTTGAGGGTGACCAATCAGCTAAGGGTGTTTCAATTTCTATTCACTTAGGCCATTCTCCTATTATTTCTTTATCAGATTTATCTTCTTTGTAATTGTAAATTATCTCTCATTTTCCTCATGTGTCATCATCTACTTTTGGACCTATTTTCACAATTATTTATACAACTGCATTATACAACTGCTCCCCTAGTCTCCACCTCTGCTTCCACTACCACCAATCAAACCATCACCCAAGTGTTAAATTCTTATATTTAATTGATCTTGTCAATGCCTTTCTCAGGAGTGGTGCAAACCATAGTAGTAGTGGCCACCAAGAGATCTCCATAGAATAAAATAGTCTACATTATTCATTTGATGTCACATCTAGGGAATGTAGACTGGTCCAAAATAATATAGCCTTCAATGCCCAAGCTAACCCTTGAGATTGAGCCTATGTAAGACACATAAAGAGAGGCATAACCACTAGATCCATCAAATTTGACTCTTATAGACTAGGCCAAGGAATTACGAGCATCAACTTCTAAGAGGCTAGACTTGAAGATCACGGATCTACCCACTCATTGATAAATCAATGGGATCCATGCAAAGGGTGATGAAGAGGAAGATAGAAGACAACATTGGGTGAGGTCTATTTTTGGAATAAAGAGAGGAGATTTACTCTCTTTCAAAGAGACAAGATAATAAAAAGGGTCAATCCCCTTTTGTTGAAGACTTTAAGTCCTACATGGAAACCCACTCTAGAGCACTGATAGCCATCCATGAGGGCATAGAACAAGCAAGAAAAGAGTTGAAATAAAAGTTACAAACCCTTAGGGAATAACAATAGTTGATCCATGTTCCTTCAAAGATAGAACAAGATATTCAAAATGTAGCCTTGAAGCTATATGAAATACTATATACTATTCATTCTTTGAGAGCACAATTGTCTCCCCATGAAACCACAATAACTAAATTATTTAAAGTTCTCAAGGAAGACAATAACAAAATCAATTTTTTGGTCTTATATACTACCAATAAGGCATTCAACAATTTGAATTTAATGACCCCTTTGGAGGCATAAAATGTGTTGAATCTAGCAGTCATTAGAACCCAAAAAGCCCAAGAATGGGTAAATGTTGTTGATGCTTTAGTTACAAATATCACTGAACAAGAGAAGCACACAATGAAAATTTTTAATGAATTGAAATTGAAATGCATATGGGATAGCACTAGGAGGTTGGTAGCCAAGTCTATTTTTTACCATATGTTACAATAAACTTCAAATAATTTCAAGCAGAGTTTACAAGGTTTAAATTTATAAGATATTGAAGAAAAGCTAATTTTGGTAAGGAAGAAGGTCACTGAAGTAAAAGTCTTTTAGGTAGGCTTCCAAGATACAAAAACTGAGCATGCAAAGTTGATGGCACAAGAAGATAGTTTGAATAGACTGTCTCTTATATACATGATCATAGTAAGGGTGTAGCATGCTAGTGGATACAAACACTATCAAGAACTAGAGGACAAGAAGAAGTCTACTTCGACACCATCTTCCAATATAGCAGCTTAGACTCCACCCAATGTCCCAATCTCAACATCACCTACAACTTCAGTTTTGCCCACCACTTCAACTCTAGCTATAACCTCCAATAAAACTACCACTTTAGTCCAAGATACCAATTCAACTCCAGTTACTATTTTAGTTCCAATAACCACAATAACAAGTAGTGCCATGCAGCCACCAAGATAGCCTTAGTTGAAGGCTAATTTTGTATACAAATTTTACATTTATTTATTCAAACTAACTGCAATTGGTTTGCATCCATTTTATAATTAATTAATTTTTTTTGTTAGCATACACACATTACAATTGCTATTGTAATCTATGATTTATAACATATAGTATGTATTGAACTACAACTTAGGTTCAGTTCATTTTGATGTAAACTAAAGTTCACTACACTTAGAGGATGAGGTGACCCCTTCCCCAAGTATTTTAAATACTTGAAAAACCCTCTTTCAAAGGTTTGGATTTTTTTATCAATATAAAGGAATAAATCAATTCATTGATTATCATCCAATTGTGTTTGTTATTTCCTCTTCATTTTCTATGTTATTGAAATTTTAGCTTCTTTGTCTATATCAACTCAATAATTTTGAAGTGTGCTAATGTTATAGATGAATCTGGTTGTTTTCATTGATGAATGTTGATGTTAGATGTGTAACAGTTATTGAATATTGGTAAAAAAATTTAGTTTAATAAATTAGTATAGATTGATTTGATAATTTGAGGTGTGTAGGAGTATTTCTTTTTGGTATAATTTTCTAGGCATGTGCTTTAGCTACTATAGATAAATTCTTGGTCTGAGTTGTAACCTCTTAGATAAGGGTATGTAACAGAAACTTTAAAGAGATTAACCTTCAATTGAGATCACTAAACTTCTTATACTTATTGTCCTAGACTACTAATCATGCTTGTTCATGAGTGTGCAATAGCTACAAGTGGAAAACATTGGTCTTGGAGATACTTGTCCACCAAAGAAATAGTCTTAGGAGTGACCTTTTAATAACACAGGGCCTTCTTTTTTGCCTTACCTTTCCCTCCTTTTTGATTTTCTTTGAAATATACCCACCATAGATTAATTATCTACCCATCCAACTCACTTAGTGTTTCCTTTCTATTAGATTTCACACATCCATCCATAAACTTGGTTAAATAACTTGTAATCTCAACCTGTTATTCCACCATTTGGTTGTTTTAACTACATACCTATAACTTGTGCCCTAAAGTGGAACCCTGCTTCCATAGAGATCCTAAAATGTTATAAGTTACCTTATTCATTCTTCTTTGGTGTGCATAAAACCCATGTCAATAGAAAATAAAAATATGGTGCTATAAAGAGGGCCCACTTGTGTGTTTTCTCAATAGTAGAGGTTAGTCACTGTGTAGAGTTACACTAAAGACACCTAGGAGAGTAATAAGGTCTAGATTCCAAGCTAGCCTTTTGGTTTCACCTTTATCAAATCATAGGAGGCCTAGACCAATACCAACCATCCCTAAAGTGCATTGAGCCAGGAGGCCATCCCTAGTAAGAAATATCCTACTTATCAATCATCTTATGGCTCAACCTTGGTTAGTTGGATCTAATATTGTTGTCCTTGGAGATCAACATAATTTACCAAGAAAATTAGATAAATATTTTCATATGTTTTCCCCTTCAAGTGGGAGAATGGCAAAAGAGCATATTAAATATTTCAAGATTACTCTAAAACTAATGAATGTTATAGATGATGAATTTGCATGTATACTTTTTTCATTCACTCTAAAAGATTCTAATTATGATTGACATCTAAATTTATAGGAAAATTCCATCACCTCATGGAATGCATGTCAAAATATATTTTTTGTACAGCTTGGGCAAGTTGCTAATCCAAGTTTTGTGTATCATCACTTTACTAGCATGAAGAAGGAGCTAAATGAATCAAATAGAGATTCTAATGCAAGGTTAAAAAAGATGTAAACTTAGTTGAACATGGCATATAAACCACAGGCAGATCTAGCACTCAAGATGTATAAGAATGCTTTGGATCCCATCACTGCAGTGTTTTTGAGGAGAGCTAACACTGCCAATACTTTAGCCCTGGCATATGAATAAGCCATCAACATTGAAAAGCATCTCAATTTATAGTTCAACCCTCAAAATATAGGGGTCCAAACATTCAATAAGGGCTTTTCATCTTTGAATCTAATATCACATGCTAACTAGAATGTCCTTGAATTCAACCAAAATCAATTGTACACATTGCCTCCCATGACATAGAAATTAAAAAAATAGAATTATAGTTTCATTAAAAATCAAGCACAAATTAATGGGCATCAATAGAACTAGTATAATCAACATCTGGTTCACTCCAACACAGTTGTAGCTCAAGGCGTGGACTCCACCAAAGCTCAGTTAGATTCTATACAAAGAGGGCTCCAAAAGTTAAGAAACAACTTCTTAAGTATGCATAAAAGGATGGATAATATCACCAATCATAATTATAACTAGAATTTTGGTTTTCCAAGATATAATAGGCCTTTTAATAGACCCACCAATACAAAAAAACAATAATAGTCTACTAATCTGCAAGAAATCAATATCATGGAGAAAGATTTGTTTAATTGGTGTAGAGTTCATAACACATCATAACATGGGGAATTGGACTATGTAGAGTTTTATGCAACCTTTGAAATCTTTCATAGATAAATAATTAGATAGGATCAAATGATGAACCCTTCATATCTCCTTCATGAATCTGGGCCCTCAAGTTTAGTTATGGTCTATGAAAATTATGAGTGTTCAGGATCTTAACAAGAATAATTGATTACTTTTGTGCAAGCAACTAAACACAGAATTAAACCAGAATTATTAGTAACTAGAAATCAAAATCAGCAAAGAACAAGAGATACAAGAAACAACGAAAACTTGTATTAAACTCTTCTAGAAGGAAATACAATTGAATAAATCTCTCTTTCTTCCACACCTCTCAGATGTATAGATCTCTTTCCCTCAAGAGTTCTCTCTATCAATTACAAACACAATTTAGCTACTTGAATTGTCTATCTTACATCTTTGTTACACCCTACACAAGCTATGAAGATTTATCCCTATTATATAGAATTAGGGATCATGAGCTATGCATTCTCAACCATCAGATATACCTCCTAATCAAACGTTCAAATCAGTCCTACCTAAAATAGAAACGCAGACTTACAACTAACAGTTAATCCTATCATGCAAAAAATCTATTCATCCCACGAAAATAGACTTTTGAAATGCACAAGTGACCGACGTCAGTCCCTGTTAGTCTGTACATGACTGACGTCGGCTGATCCATAACCGACGTCGATAGCCTCTAGTCGATCCCTGACCAACATTGGTGACTGTGTAATTACAGCAACCTTGCATTTGCTCATTTGGTGAAGCTTTTAGCTCCATAACTCAACAATCTCCCACTTGGAGATAAACAGATGCACCTGTACCTGTACAGCAACATCTTCTATCTTTTCCATCTTCAAGCTCAATCTTGAAGACCAACAAAAGTTGAATGAAGATTCAACTTCTCCTTTGTTACTAGCTTTGTTAACATATCAGCAGGGTTCTTATCTGTATGGATCTTTTCCAGCTTCAACTCACCATCCTCCAATACCTATCTAATGAAGTGGTACCTAAGCTGTATATGTTTGGTTCTTGAATGAAAGGCTGAATTCTTTGCCAAATGAATTGCACTTTGACTATCACTATATAATCTGCAACTCTCTTGCTCCTTTCCCAACTCTTCCATGAACTGTGTCATCCATATCATCTCTTTGCTAGCCTCTGTGACTGCAATGTATTATGTCTCTATAGTAGACAAGGAAACAACCTTCTGCAACTTTGAAATCTAGCTAACTATCATTCCACCAATAGTGAAAACATAACATGTGGTGCTTCTCCTGCCATCCAAGTCACCTGCCATATCTGAATCTACATATCCATGTAGAGAAGTGTTTGACCCTCCATAGCACAAATGCCTACTATTGGTCCCTCTTAGATATCTGAGAATCCACTAAACTACTTTCCAGTGTTCCTTTCCTGGATTGGCCATAAACCTGCTGACAACTCCCACTGCTTGGGCAATATCAGGTCTAGTACATACCATTGCATACATTAAGCTCCCAACTATGGAAGCATATGGAACTTTACTCATGTACTCTACCTCATCATGTGAATTAGGACACTGTTCTTTCCTCAACTTGAAGTGTCCAGCCATAGGTGTACTCACTGGTTTGGCATCCTGCATATTGAACCTCTCCAACACCTTGTTCACATAATCCTCTTGAGACAAAATCAACCTGTGATTTTTCCTATCTCTCTTGATACTCATGCCAAGGATTTTTTTTGCTACTCCCAAATCCTTCATGGCAAATGTGTGAGCTAATTTTACCTTAAGCTCAGAAATATCCTACATGTGTGAACTTGCAACCAGCATATCATCTACATACAGTAACAAGATAATATATCTACCATTATCCAACCTCTTAAAATAAACACAATGGTCAGATTGACATCTACTGAAACCATGCTCAGTCATAAACCTGTCAAACCTCAAATACCATTGTCTAGGAGCTTGCTTAAGACCATATAAGCTTTTCTTCAACCTGCACACAAGCTTCTCCTTACCTTTTACCTCAAAACCTTCCAGTTGATCCATATATATTTCTTCATCCAAATCTCCATGAAGAAATGATGTCTTAACATCAAGCTACTCAAGATGCAAATCCTCAATAGCAACTAAAGATAATACAGTCCGAATAGAAGTCATTTTTACTACAGGAGAAAAAATTTCACCAAAATTAATACCTGGTTTCTGTGCAAATCCCTTTACTACCAACCTGGCCTTATGTCTCATTTGTCCATTCTCACCTTCCTTTAACCTGTAAACCCATTTATTTTTCAGTGCTCTTTTTCTAACTGGCAACTCAACCAAATCCCACGTTTGGTTCTCTTTCAAGGAATCAATCTCCTCATTCATGCCAAGCTCCCACTGTTTCCAAGTTTCTACCTGCATTGCTTCATCAAAACTCTCTGGTTCTCCACTATCAGTGAGCAATAAGTAAAATAATGAAGGGGAATATTGAATTAGAGGTTTACTTACCCTTTCTGACCTCTTCATGGGTGTATGAGACTCATTCACTACTTGTTGTCCACCCAAATTCTCTATCAGTGACCGATCTCGGTCATCTCCAAGCCTGTACCTGACCGACGTCGGTTCTTCTTGACTGACGTCGGTTCCTTCCTGACCGACGTTGGTCACTATCTGACTGATGTCAATTCCTATGTGACTGACGTCGGTTCTTTCCTGACCGATGTCGGTGTCTGTGTTTTCCTGAGTGTGAAAATTCTTTCCCGCAAGCTCATTTTGGATCATCATCTCATCCAATTCAACATTGCCCTGCTCAGAATTCTTCAGCTTCTTGAGCTGATCACTCTACATCACCTTCTCATTGAAAACAACATCAAGGCTTCTAATAATTTTGTTAGTTCCTAGATTCCACAACCGGAATCTAAAATCTTCAGAGCCATAACCAATAAAAGTGCACCTCATAGATTTAGCATCCAGCTTCTTTCTATTTTTTTAATCAACGTGCACAAAAGCTTCAGAACCAAAAACTCTGAGAAATGAAAGATCTACCTTTTTACCTGTCCAAGCCTCTTTTGGAATTCCACCATCTAGAACAGTAGAGGGTCCTCTGTTAATCAGGTAAACTACAGTATCTACAGCTTCTACCCAAAACTGTAAGGGCAAACCAGCATGCAACCTCATACTCCGTGCACGCTCCATTATTGTTCTATTCATCCTTTAAAAACTCTATTTTGCTGAGGTGTCCTTAGAACCATCCTTTTCCTACGTATTCCATTCATAGAATAGTATCTGCTGAATTTATAGCTGCAATACTCACCACCATTGTCAGATCTAAGGCACTTCAATCTCATACCTATTTCATTCTCAACCAAAGCTTTCCATTTCATAAATGTGTCAAAAACATCAGATTTCTTCCTTATGCAATAAACCCATACCTTTCTTGTAGCATCATCAATGAAAGTAACATAATACTGTGATCCTCCAATAGAAGCTACCTGAGCTGGTCCCCACATGTCTGTGTGAACAAGCTCTAACTTGTGCTTCCTCTTTGTTGACCCAGTCTTGAGAAATCTCACTCTCTTCTATTTTCTAAAAATACAATGCTCACAGAAATCTAGATCTATGCTTTTCAAATCTGAAAGCTTACCTTTTGACTTAAGAACTTTCATTCCCTTCTCACTCATGTGGCCAAGCCTCTGGTGCCACAACTTTGCATCTACATCTGAAGTAGATAATACAGAAGGAGAATAATCAGTAATACAATTACATAAATAGAGAGTACCTACTCTCTTACCTCTGGCTAATACAAGTGCACCCTTGGTAACCTTCCAAGATTCAGCTGTGAGAGTTATTGTGCAACCCTCATCCCCCAACTTTCCTACAGAAATTAGATTCCTCTTCAGGATGGGTACATGCATGACATCTCTCAACACCCATGTGTTGCCATTCTGCATTTTTAGCTGCACTTTTCCTTTGCCAACAATTTTACAAGGCTCATCATCCCCTAAATAAACTATTCTAAAATCTCCCTGGACATAGTCATTGAAATATTCTCTATTTAGGGTAGCATGGAAAGAGGCACCAAAATCTAAAACCCAAGATTCTATTTTATTATCCAAAGAAAATATAAGAGCATCTTGTGCAACAATACCTATAACTTTTGCTTCTTCTTTACCTTCATGTTGATTTTCTTCTTTAACCGGTAACTAGCAATCTTTCTTTGCATGCCCTATCTTTCCACAATTCCAGCAAGATATTTTTTTTCTATTTCTGGATTTGGATCTACCTCTCATCTTTGACTTAGACCTTGATCTCCCTTGCTTTTGCTTCTCTTTTTGCCTTCCCCTGCTTTCAATACTTAAAGCATTACCTGATGTTTCCTCTGTGCTTTTCTTGTGAATTTCTTCATTCAAGATTACACTAACAACATCATCTACTTTCAAGATATTTGTAGTAGATGCAGTATTACTAACTGTCATTACCAAACTATGCCAACTTTCTGGTAAAGAGCATAAAATTAAGAGAGCCTTAATTTCATCATCAAAAACTATTTTGACTGAATTTAACTGATTTACTATTACATGGAAATCATTTAGATGACTAGATACAGATCCACCTTCCTGCATTTGTAAATTAAATAATTGCTTCATAAGATATACCTTATTTGAAGCTGAGGGATTTTCATATAAACTTGCTAAAGTATCCATTAACTCTACCGTTTTCTTTGGCTGTGACAAGTTGGAAATCACAGAAGATGCCAGGCTCAACCTTATGGATCCCAGATCCTTTCTATCAAGAACATTCCATTCTTCATCTTCCATATTTGTGGGCTTTCTATCAACCCCACCCAATGGTAAGTATAGATCTTTCTGATACAGATAATCTTCTATCTACATCCTCCATAATTGATAATTCTTGCCGTTAAACTTCTCCATTCTTAGTTTACTTTCTTCTGCCATTGCTATACTCCCACTCAAACAGAAACCCCTGTGAGTATCCTGTAATCAACACACACTAAATAGATCTAAAACAACCTATTAGTGAACCCAAGCTCTGATACCACTTGTCAGTTGGTATCACTTGGTGAACTAGCAACCTAGCTCTGATACCACTTGTCAAAATCTTAACAAGAACAATTGATTACTTTTGTGCAAGCAACTAAACACGGAATTAAACCAGAATTATAAGTAACTAGAAATCAGAATCAGCAAAGAACAAGAGATATAAGAAACAATGAAAACTTGTATTAAACTCTTTTAGAAGAAAATACAATTGAATAAATCTCTCTTTCCTCCACACCTCTCAGATGTACAGATCTCTTTCCCTCAAGATTTCTCTCTATCAATTACAAACACAATTCAGCTACTTGAATTGTCTATCTTACATCTCTGTTACACCCTACACAAGCTATGAATATTTATCCCTATTATATAGAATTAGGGATCATGAGCTATGCATTCTCAACCATCAGATACACCTCATAATCAAAGGTTCAAATCAGTCTTGCCTAAAATAGAAGTCCGTACTTACAACTAACAGTTAATCCTATCATGAAAATAATCTGTTCATCCCATGAAAATAGACTTTTGGAACGCACAGGTGACCGACATCGGTCCCTGTCAGTCTGCACATGATCGACGTCAGCCGATCCATAACTGACATCGGTAGCCTCTAGTCAATCCCTAACCGACGTTGGTGACTGTGTAATTACAACAACCTTGCATTTGCTCATTTGGTGAAGCTTTTAGCTCGACAACTCAACATGAGTTTCCTTTCCCTAGTGAATATGACAACATTACAGAGAATAATTTTGATGAAATGCAAGCATTTCATCATTTTAATAGGAATAATTAAAATATGAGGAATAGGCATCCCCTCACCACTTCTAATCCTCCCAATAATACATTTATTCCATGAATCATAAAGCTAGTAATAATCCTCTTCCTCCTAAAGGGAATGATCAGCCTCAACATAGATAAGAACAGAGCAAGGGAAGATATAATATTATTGAAGATATGAAGAAGATCAAGGTTAATATAACTCTTCATGAACTGTCACAAATCATAGAGTAGAAAGATCTCTTATAGAAGCATATCATAGGCAAGTCTATTGTAAAAAAGTCCAAAATAGTAAACATGAATGTCGTATACAGAAGCAAGCCTGAGGTCCCTCCTTTCTTGCTAACCATTAAAGCATTTGGAAATAATATACATAATTATTTGGTAGATTATGGAGCTTCAGCTATTGTGATGTCAACCTCTATTTTCCAAAATTTTGTTTTAACCCCAAGTGCATCTAAGAGGATTATTTCATAGTTAGATAAAATAGTAGTGCTTGTGATTGGAGAACTTCGTGATGTAATAATCTAGGTTGCATCATAACCTCAAGTAAATATGACTATTGACATACTAATAGTAGATATTCCTAAAGGGTATAGGATACTATTGAGCAGATATTGGCCGAAGATGCTCAATGGATATCTTTCCATAGACTTCTCTTTCATTTGGCTATCATGGAGATGCATTTCCATCCAAATTAGGATCGATCAAGAGCCAAGGATGAAGCACTCTATTACAAAGTATAACACTGCTAATGAATAAGTAAGTTACAAATTTCCTAGTCTTGAAATTTATACATTTATTATGAAGCATGAAATGCAAGTGTAGGGCACTTCCCAATTATGGACTCTCTATTTCAACAAAGTGATATCGAAGCAAGGGTCAAGTGTTGGTATTGATTTGGTCAATCCATAAAGAAATAAATAATTAGCAACGTACATGTTCCATTTTCCATGCACCAATAATAGAGTAGAGTATGAGGCCCTACTTTTGGGATTACAATTTACCATCAAGAATAACATCAAGGAACTATATGTATACAAAGACTCAGAATTGGTGATTAACCAAGTCAAGAAAAAGTATCAATGTAAGTTTTAATACTTAAATAAATACAAGCATAATCCTAGGATTTAACCGAGTCATTTGAGGCTTTCAATATAGTGGCCATTCTGAGAGAACGAAACTAAGTTAACGACTTATTGGCCGCTTTAATAGTAAATTTGTCACCCCTACAAGAGTCAAAAGTATAGAAGTTCTCCATCAAATTGGTACCTTGTCCATCAATTCTAGATAATATTGAAAATTTTCAAGTGTTTGATGATGATCAGTAGATCATCCAATTTATTATCAATTCAAGAAAGTTTGAGTCCTCGATAATTGATGATGGGAAAAGAATCCATATGTGTCAAAAAGAATTGGATGAAGAGGATGTCATCCAACTAAAATAAAACCATATACCATTGGGGATGGTCACACTAGAAATATATTTTGATAGAGGTCCTTTAGGGAAACAACGAATATAACTCAATGTTAATGAGTCTGAATTCAGCTTAGAGAATTTGGGTGATGAAAGGAATGCACACCTCATCAATATTATCTTAATTTGCACCCCAAATGAAAGGCAAAGGGTTAAGGAATTGATCATTAGATATAAATATGTAATTTCATGGACGTATGATGACTTGAGGATATTCAATCCTAGATTCAACCCATACTATTCCACTCAAGCTAGACCATAAGCCATTTATGTAGAGGCAAATAATACTTAATCCTATTTTAGAACCATTGATCCAAAAAGAAGTAGAGAAGATGTTAAGTGCCTGAATAGTCTTTCCTATCAGGTATTCCATTCAATAAAAAGAGTAGTGAAATCAAACTATGTGCCAAATTTAGGAACCTTAATAAAGCTTCTGAGAAAGACAAATATCCTTTGCCTTCATTAGATGAGGTGATACAGATTATGAGTGGTTCTAGAATGATGTCTTTCCTAGATGGATTTTCAAGATATAATCATGTAGTGGTGAAATCAGAGGATAGAATAAAAATTGCATTTACTATAAAATAGGGAACTGTATACATCCTAAATTGGTCAAGCAATCACATATATCATGTATTTTCATATTCCTCTTTATATGAGACTCCATCTAGAGAATATGAGCCTTGTTTAAACTATCCATGTCTTTGTTTTACTTGTCTTGCTCTTGTTTCTTGCTTTTATCACCTTTATGTTATCTCAATCAACTGATCTATACCCCTAAAGACCCCCAGACTTGGCCTGTGTCAGTCCCAACCTATTTTTTTGAGTCTCAGACAATAGAATGCTGATGGACTATAGTGCTCGATGATCCTATCTTACTTGGTGTTGTTGTCCAATGATCATTTTTCTTTCTTAACGGGTCCCAAACCCTTATTATCCCCTCCTTTAAGTTTTATTTAAATTTTTGATATTGGATAGCACGAATAAAGATCTCAAATTCAAAATAAAGAGTCTCCAATATAAAGGACTTCATAAGGCATTTTATATCTAGCACTTATTACTTTGGCATACTAAATATTTAAAAACCAGTCAATAGTATAGCTCAAAGTTTTGCATCACACATAGATTTGCATGTTTGATCAAGGAGGGGCCTAGATAAAAGCTCATTATTACATCTACCATGTGTGTTGATTATGCACATTCCCTAAGGGAGAATTACATTTGATCTGAGACCCTAACTTGAGGGTTAATGTAGGAAGTGATCAGGACAACAAGGGTTCTAGATCATGCAATCATACTTCTCTAACCTAATTTTATCCCTTTTGGCTTTTGATATGTTTATTATTTTATGTGTGTAGATAGACCTAGGGTTTGAAAATAAAATAAGTCATACAATGTCACAGATAGGCGATCATGAAGAATAAAGACACTTATAGGACCCCAAAATTAGACCACACTAGAATATAGAATCAAAAATTGAAAAGGACAATAGCATCAGAATAGGATAACAGCACCAGACACTAAAATGTCCACTTTTTAGTACTCCTATCCTTTTGCCAAAAAAATCTAGATTCAAGTTTATGACACCTTCTCAGTCCTACACAGCCATTTTCAACGTCTGTATTAGTCATCTCAGTCTATTTTCTAGCCAAGTTATATTTCTTCCTATTTATTATTATTTTTAGAAATATGAAAAAGATAAATAGTAATACAAATCAAGGCTGTAATTATTGTTATATTTTGTACTGATTTATGAATCTTAACCTTAATTAAAATAGGAATAAAACTCCATTATTCCTAAATAATTTAAAACATTTGGTGAACCTAACTTACTTCAAACAAATCTCAAACCCTAGGTACCCCTAGGGTCTTCCTTCAAATTTTTTGTGCAAAATTTTAATTTCAAAATTTTGATTTTTGGTATAATTTTTCATACATTTGTTTTATTAAAAATTATTTTAGAATTCAAATTTTTGTAATAATTTCAAATTTCTAAAACTCTAACCCAAAACCCAGATTTCCAAACTAGGTCTTCAAACCCCAAACCTTCCTCCATTACAATTTTAAGATAAAAATTTTGGAATTTTTACAAATTGTTTGGAGTGTCAAAAATATTTTCAAAATATATATGTTAGTAGTCATTGTTTCATTTATTTTCTTAATAGTACTTTTACATACTCTCTTTGGTGAAAACAATAAAATGGCCACTAAGGCACTTCTTCCCTCTCATCCTATAGATAAATTTCTAAATTTTTCTCATAATTATCACAATGAATGGACAAATTTTCAAAATTGCACATTAGCCAAAAATGAGGAAAATGATTTCATTTACAATGAAGATAATTACTATTGTTGTAATGAGTATTATGATGATGCATATGAAAGTGATAGTGAAGAAGAAGTAGATACATCTTATTTCTAACCTGTCTCTTTTCTTCCCTCTTCCAAAGAAAATTATTTTAATAACTGGGAAAGTTACTTTTCACCTCATTTTCCTATGCACAATACATCAAATTTACAAATAAGTCATACAATTCCAAGTGAACCTCTCATTGGTGATAATTTGCTTGCATTTGAACCTAGTTTCTCCCTCTATTTTGCTACTTCTATGTTTAAATTACAACAATATAAACAAAATAGAATCAAATTTCCAATGCATAGTTTAAATGATCAATATCATGTTCTTAACTCTACTTTATCATCTCAAATAATGACAAAATAATGTTTAAATGATAACTCTCTTACTCTTCTCATATTTCAAATGAAAATAATGCATGCACTCCTTTCAAGGATAACATAGATGCACATAGTATTCTAATTTCACATGAAAATGTATTGCATATTAGAAAATAATTAACATCTTCTATTACCCCTCTCCCTAGTGATAATGGAATTGATAATGAGTATGATAGTGAACATGCAAATTAATATGACAATGAGAGTGAATATGAAAGTGATACTTCTACTTCTTCTCTTTCAAATAAACAAAATTCTGATTGTGATGATGCATGGAATAATGATGACTATTATGTATATAGTGAAGAAGAAAATACATCTCATGATTCTAACTCTTATTTCACTCCTCTCAAACATAATGCATTACAAAATGTTACTTTTACTTCTAAGCATTCTATTTCAAATGATGCACATGTCAATGATAACATCACATCTTCTATTCAATTAGAATGTGATTCACTAAATACTAAATATACCAATGAATCTCCCAAACCACCCCTACTACAGTAGCACCTATTTCTCACTCTTGACCCAAAGAGAAAGGTATCCCACATCCCTCTACTAAGGTCCAAGTTACCATTCCTCCAAAGGTTCAAGTGAGCACACCCACTCTCTATGATCCAATTGCTAAATTCTGCATTCCCATGGCTAAAATAAATGATCAAATTCAATGTTTAAATGAACCACTTCAAGATACTAATATACCATCCCAAGAGATTATTTCTTTTATGCATGCATTTGGTGAATTACAACACCAAGTACATCTCCTTACCTTGTAAAATAAGGCTTACAAATCTTGGATCGATGTCAATGACTTGCATGGTAACCCTCTTCCGAAGACATTTGTCAAAGCTTCATTGCCTAAGAATTTTTAGATACAATCATTACCTCAAATTTATGGAACTAGAAATCCATTGGTACACCTTAAACCCTTTCAAAAGACTTTTCCATCTCATGCAAGTCTTTTGATTCTACTTAAGTTGTTCCAACAGACATTAGTGGGTAATGCATAGAATTAGATATTTCATCTACCCCCTATTGGTTCCTTGCATACATATAATGACTTAGAGGAGGAATTTATTAGATATTACATAGTAAACATGAGCTCTCATGTTACATATGAGAAACTTGTTGCATTGCATTAGAATTCTTTAGATCTAATTAGTGATTATATCTTATGATTCAAGACTCACATGTTACAATTGATCTATAAACCAATAGATTTAGAGATTCAATATATATTTATTAAGGTGATTCACCAACCCCTCCTAGAGCATATATTATATTAGATAGATTCCTCTTTTAGGCACTTATGTTATATAGTTTTAGCCTTGGAGAAGAAATTGGGATTGATTGAGTCAGATTCAATTGATTGGCTTACTCTAGATTTCACAAAATTGCTTCCATCTATAGTTCCTAGCACTTAGCATCCACCATGTCCAAAAAAAGACATGAGACCATAACTAGAAAAGTAACCAGTTAAGAATAGAGAGCCAATTTTTAGATCGCCACCTACAATATGCACTATAAATAATAGCAGTAGGGCACCATTATAGTTTGATTCAAAATGAAATAGCCCATATGTCATATTATCAACACTACTAGATAGGAGGTTAATCACATTACATTATACTCATCATCAAGATCCACATCTCTTAAACAAACAACCACATCGGCCCTTTTATAACTATCATCATATCCATGGATACAGAGACAATGATTGTTATGGACTCAAGGACTATATTAATAGATGTGTTGTCAGGAGGGAAATCCAAGA
This sequence comes from Torreya grandis, assembly GCA_037957365.1. NCBI lineage: Eukaryota > Viridiplantae > Streptophyta > Pinopsida > Cupressales > Taxaceae > Torreya > Torreya grandis. The sequence goes on along the minus strand of JARHVA010001634.1, from coordinate 1,675,158 downwards.
ACAAACACACATGTTCTGATTCCTCTCGTTAGGATCTTGCTCCTCAGAAAGAGCACAATATGATTACCAAACCAAGCAACTTAATATGTGGAAATAACCAGAATCACAAGTAACTAGAATTCAGAATAACACATGATATGAGAGACAATACACAACTTGTATTAATAACTCTTACAGAAAAGAATACAATAAAGAAGATGCCACCTCTTCTCCACCACCTCTTCAGAGGTTTCCCACACCTCAAGTGAACAGTAATTCTCTCCTCAAAGCTCTCCCTCTCAGGTCCCAACACACAACTCAAACACAGAGTTGGTGTTCACCTCCAGTGCTCCACGCACACCACAAGTGCTCCACGCACTCCACAAGTACTCAAGGTACTTCAAGTAGATCTCCCATGAACCTACAACAACCTGCTGTTCAACAGACCATACTTATGGAAGGAACTGCCTTGCCTTCCTCTTAGCTCTCCATGTACTCCACGTATATCACAGTGAGTACACACCGTACTCCAAGTAGATCCTACCTGATCCTACTCCTTATTGTGTTGTTGTCCTATCTGATCTCCAACCTACAGATCAATAAATGGTTCTGCACACCTGTGAACCTCGACCTTGCACACACACACACCTGCAGATCAACCGACCTTACTTACCATGTAGATATCCTAAAAGGGCCATGCTCACCTGATGACCAAGATCATACATACCTGAAGAACCCAGCTGGCTCTCCAATCGAGCACCAACATGCCTGGTACTGTGGCACTAGGAGGAACGCACCATTGCTCTACCTCTCTCTGAAGGAGCTATTTGCTCTCTTACTCCCTAGCACAAGCTTCCAATACAACCATGAGTCTATTTTATAGATCTCATCCAAACAATAATTAGGCATCTAATTACAATAATTAGATCTGTAGCTCTAAGTCTATAATTAGCCCTGATCATGCAAACACTTGGTTCATCAACCAACTGCCCGTAATAAACTCACAATTGAACCACACAGGTGACCGACGTCGGTCCCTGTCTACCTGGGGTCACCGACGTTGGCCGACTTCTGACCAACGTTGGTTGCATCCTTGTCTAACCCTGCCGACGTCGATTGGCCTAACCGACGGCGACGCCAGTGACGCTCTAGCAACTCTCTTGCAACCTCCTTCATGTCTGCATCAGTGAAGTTTTTAGCTCCACAACCTAACAATCTCCCACTTGGAGATAAATAGCTGCACTATACCTATACCTGTACTCTGTCTAATCTATTTCTTGGTTTGTATCCCTCTTCAAGATCAATCCTGAAGACAACCCACCACACATCTCGTGGTGTACCTCCTGTCATCCAAGTACCCTGCCACATCCGAACCTACAAACACATGTAGTGAAGTCCTGACCCTACATAGCACAAATCCCTGTTGCTGGTCCCTCTCAAATACCTGAGAACCCACTTCCCCGAATTGGCTCCTAACTCTCTGACAGCTCCCACTGCATGGGAAAACTCAGGTCTATACCAGACCTCATGTGATTTCGGACACTGTCCCTGTCTAGCCCTTAGTGTGCTCTAGCTCTGCATCCTGAACCTCGCCAAAACTTGATTCACATCAGCTCCCACTGGAGACAAAATCTACCTATGATCTCCATGTCTCCCATGTCAAAGAATTCTATTGCTCCAAACTCCTCATGACATGCCACTGAACTAATCTTACCCTTAGCTCAGCAAAACCCTGTATGTACAAACCTGCTAGCTAGCGTACCATCCACATACAGCAACAGAATGATGTTGTAATCACCATCCCCCTGGTAAGTCAAACCATAGTAGTTACCCTGACATTGACTGAAGCCACACTTCGTCCTCCACCTGTCAAACCCTGTACCACTATCCTGTAGCTCCACAAGACCATATGCCTAGTATTTCATCTCACGTATCCGTTCTCTCTATTCTTCAACTAAGGAATCCATTCGTCTCTATGCTATCATACCTACTGGCAACCTGACCAAGTCTTCGCTTGGTTCTACATCATATCCCTGCCATGCTCCCACCTGTTTCCTAAATCCTTCCTGCTCTACAATCAGCAACCAGTGTGAAGAAGAGGAACAATGAATTTAAGGCTTACTTACATCTTCAGTCCTCCGTATAGGTGTTTGAGACTCCTTGACAGGATGCTATCCACCCAAAATCTGTTACAGTGATCGACCTTGGTCACTCCACAGTCTGTATCCGACTGACGTCAGTTCCCATGCATCTATCCCTGACTACCAACCCTGTCGTCGTCGGTGTCCCTGCTGCCGACATCGGTCCTCCTGACCGACATCAGTCTTACCTACTGCCGATGTCGGTCCTCCTGACCGATGTCAGTCTTACCCTGCCCAACACTGTTGGCTTCGGTCTGCACATGACCGATATCAGCACCTGTCTGTTCGACGCCGATAACTCCTAACCAACGTCGGTATCTATGTTCACCTGTGAGTGATGACTTTTTACCCACGAGTTCTTTTGAATCAATCTCCATGTCCAAACTGCCCTGCTCAGAAGTACCCAGCACCATCCACTGGTTTCTGTCTGCCATCTTCTCCAAGAACACCAAGGCTTTCTAGTTCTTAAGCCTGTCAAATATATCTGTCTTCTACTTAAGAACATGCATCTCCTTCCTGCTCATGTGACCAAGCCTATGAAGCCACGTCTCTGCAACAGAAGAAGAATCAGTAATATAAACAAGTAGATAAAGAGTACCTATTTTCTTACCACCAGCTAATTCAAGTGCACCCACTGTGATAGTTCTTATACATCGCTCATCACCCAATCTTTCTAAAGAAATTAGCCATATCTCCAAACCTGGGACCTGCATGACCTTCATCAACACCCATGTGTTGGTCGCCTACAATTTTAGCTTCACTTCGCCTTTGCCAATTCTTTGGCAAGGCTCACCAGCTCCTCTACCTGGGGCTGCATGGAAAGAGGCAACCAAATCTGTTCTCCAAGATTCAACTTTATCCAAGAAACCTCCCAGAGCATCCTGTGCAACAACACCTACAACATCTGCTTCTACAATTTCTTCATGTTGATCTGATACCAACCAGCAATGTTCTTTTACCTGCTCTTTCTTTCCATAAGACCGTGAGTGACCATCTGTGCTTTTCAACTCCTCCATTCTTAGCTTACTTTCATCTATCATTGCTCTACTCCCACTCAATCAGAAACCCCTGAGAGTGACCTGTAATCAAAACACACTACCCAGATCTAAACCAATCTATTAGTATCGCAACCAAAAGCTCTGATACCACTTGTTAGGAGGGAAATCCAAGAACAAACACACATGTTCTGATTCCTCTCGTTAGGATCTTGCTCCTCAGAAAGAGCACAATATGATTACCAAACCAAGCAACTTAATATGCGGAAATAACTAGAATCACAAGTAACTAGAATTCAGAATAACACATGATATGAGAGACAATACACAACTTGTATTAATAACTCTTACAGAAAAGAATACAATAAAGAAGATGCCACCTCTTCTCCACCACCTCTTCAGAGGTTTCCCACACCTCAAGTGAACAGTAATTCTCTCCTCAAAGCTCTCCCTCTCAGGTCCCAACACACAACTCAAACACAGAGTTAGTGTTCACCTCCAGTGCTCCACGCACACCACAAGTGCTCCACGCACTCCACAAGTACTCAAGGTACTTCAAGTAGATCTCCCATGAACCTGCAACAACCTGCTGTTCAACAGACCATACTTATGGAAGGAACTGCCTTGCCTTCCTCTTAGCTCTCCATGTACTCCATGTACATCACAGTGAGTACACACCGTACTCCAAGTAGATCTTACTTGATCCTGCTCCCTATTGTGTTGTTGTCCTATCTGATCTCCAACCTACAAATCAATAAATGGTTCTGCACACCTGTGAACCTCGACCTTGCACACACACACACACACCTGCAGATCAACCGACCTTACTTACCATGTAGATCTCCTAAAAGGGCCATGCTCACCTGATGACCAAAATCATACATACTTGAAGAACCCAACTGGCTCTCTAATCCAGCACCAACATGCCTGGTACTGTGGCACTAAGAGGAACGCACCATTGCTCTACCTCTCTCTGAAGGAGCTATTTGCTCTCTTACTCCCTAGCACAAGCTTCCAATACAACCATGAGTCTATTATATAGATCTCATCCAAACAATAATTAGACATCTAATTATAATAATTAGATCCGCAGCTCTCAGTCTATAATTAGCCCTGATCATGCAAACACTTGGTTCGTTAACCAACTGCCCGTAATAAACTCGCAGTTGAACCACACAGGTGACCCATGTCGGTCCCTATCTACCTGGGGTCGCCGACGTCGGCCGACTTCTAACGGACGTCGATTGCATCCTTGTCTAACCCTGCTGACATCGGTTGGCCTAACCGACGCTGGCGCCAGTGACGCTCTAGCAACTCTCCTGCAACCTCCTCCGTGTTTGCATTAGTGAAGTTTTTAGCTCCACAACCTAACACATAGCATTCACACTCAGGGCATCGATATCTCCTCCATCATGGATCCATATACCTCATTCCTCCATGATTAAGTCATCTCAAGACATTCCTTCATAGGAATCATCAGTTACTCATCGTGAGAGTAATGCAGTTTCTAGGATAGAACCTCATAGGATATCTCATATCCCACCTACTCAAAGGGTTTGGAGACTAGTACAATGAGAGAAGCCTACATATAGTAGTGTAGTCCATGGAGTAAATAGTATAGTTCCATATACATATCCAACATAGTCACAAGCATTATAGCAAATTTTTTAGGGTATTATCTCATGTAGAAACCCACTACAGTTAAGATTAGACGAACCCACATCACAGAGTACTATTCTGGATAGATATTCACTAAAGCTAAGTTTTTAGGGACCTATTTCATGTATCAACCCACTATTATTGATATTAGATGAACCCTCATCACAAGTTACAGTTCCATCTCAATCTATTGCTTAGTTATACACATCACAGCAGAGGCCACAGGGTGTTGTTTCACATAGCAATCTACTATGATTATAGATATATGAGCCTCCTTTATAGCACATAGTTTTAGATGTACAGTTATTGAGTTTACATTTTATAGAGTACCCACATACAGCTACAGTTAGTGCACCATAGATAACATCAAATACAGGGCATGTTCCTACACAACATGAGCAATATGGCCACTTGTTTAGTTGGCCATCAAGGTTTAGATAGTGATACAACAACCAGGGGGTAGATATGCATAGATTGATATATTACATCCCCTTTTACTAACAGCTAACATTTCTCAATCTAAATAACCATCCCTAGCCAAACCAAATTATCCAAATCTTGATCTTATCAATATACTATTTTACCAATTCTAAGCCAATTCACTTTATCAAATCAATTTACCAATTACAAAACAACAAAGTTTTTTACTCACATATGATTCAAAATCAAAACTAGAATCACACTTGAACCTATCAACAACAATCAAATCACATCCCAAATACCATTTTACCAAACATATGTACCTCAACATCAATGCCAAATCAACTATTTCTAATCAACCATTTCCAACAAATATACCAATATGCTCCAAATTCCATAACATAATATGCATGAGTCAAAATAAAATGAGTATCCATATATATAAAATGAGTTTTCAATATATATACACTTGTATCAAGTATAATCAGTCATGAATGAGCATTAGACACTCACTCTCTCCACTAGTGCTAGTTCCATAATCTACCCTAGCACTCAATGGCCTCACACCTCTAGATATCACATGCCTCTTGCGATGACTCTCTCACTCTAGTAGCTGAACATGTTCCTCATGAAAGTCCACATATCATCTCTAAATATCTATATACTCATCCATGATCCTCATACTAATAAATCTAAAACCAAGTGGAGGTATCCTATGCCTATCTAGTTCATCTCTCTCATGTTGCCCTAACATATGCAGCTATCGCTATAGTATCCCTATGAAATATATGGGCATGGATACTGGTCATGACCATCTCTCACTCTATCAATCCCTCCTCTACCACATCATTAGGTACATATCATGTGATCTCTCAAAGTGTCAACTCAATTATTGTCTCCCAATAATTGTCATCTCTACCTCCTACCCCAGCCTGTGCTCCATCCTGAGCATTTTCTACTTTACCTGCGTACAAAGTATGACACTATATTATCTATATACTTTGAAATAAAACTAAAGCACAAATTTATAAATAGTTCAAATGTAATCATTGCTTACCTCCCATCATCTAGATAGGCTCAATAACCTCATACTCTGGGTCATCCCCTACATCAATAGGGTACAACAAATCCCATTGATGCCTAGCCCACCATGCAATATATGAATCTATACATCCAAAATCATCCACATCTATAATATCTATGACTACATCCCTCACATCCAAAGGTAATGGTGTGAGCTTAGCCTTAGTAGGCCTCTCATAAGCTCCTACCCTTGTAAATGCTTATGCATTCCTCACCTACACCCATGCTAATGGTGGCACATATTGTGGAACCTTAAACTATTTATTAATGCACTCATAATAAAAGTGCTCATATACTCCACCCCAATGGTCATGTATCTAAAATTTGACCCTCATGTATCGTAGTATTACTCCATTCCTCTGTAAGGCCTCCATATGATGTCACCAGCCACCAATCCATCTAAAACCCACCTATAATGGTCCATCCCATGGGATCATATAGCCATTATGCTCATCCACTACTCCCTAAATGATTATGAAGGTGCCCACTCTACCCTTGGTAATCTAATCAACCACATAACTGCTATGTGCTCATAGGCCTAACAATGTACTAAGGTCACCGTGCTCACCCTACCATTGAATGAATCATGTGTAAACATGTATAGGTCCCTATATTTATGAGTTAGCATAGTCCTCCCCTAAAATAATATAGTGTCATATACCTCCACACTATGCACAATCTTGTGCATCTTATATGTAATAGATACTCTACTCCCATCCATAGAAAAAAAAGATGCCAACAAAATAGCCAACAACTTCCACAAGTGTGTCACATTAGATTGCACAATGACTAATAGTAACACATCACTATCACTACCTCTCTGATGTATACCCAAAGGTACACCATCAAAATACAAATATGCACAATCAATTGCATCAACACCTATGTCATTTTGTACTGTCACTCACCACCCACTAACCAGTAAATGCAATATATGATACACATCCTCCAAAGTCATAATAATCTCACCTATAAGAATCTAAAAAGTACATGTATCCATGTTATACCTCTCACATAAGGTGGTCATCATATATTGGTCCCACTGCACTATACCTAGGTCACACACATGACCCAACCCTACCCTATCCATAATCATTTTGTCATTAGTAGATAATAGTAGTAGCCTCAATATTTTCATCACCTGGCCCCTGTGGAACTCTCTCATCTGCACCTCACCCTACAAACACTAGAAATAACACATCTATCAATTAATTGTACCAAATTAAAAGCCAAGCTAGAATAATAGTAAATAGCAAAGCAACATCATAGAAAAATTCTACCTTTTAGACAACATTGTAGTAAGGATAATATAATTGGACAGGAGCACTGAACTTTGGATAGGAGTGCTAAACCCAAGACAAGAGTGTTGAACCCTAGATAGGAACATTGGAAATAGAAAAAAAAAGCTTCTTAAGCTACTTTTAATCCCTCAAGAACATCAAAATAGGCCTAAAAACTATTTTGAGCTGCTTACTAAGGTCACATCACCACCAGCCTGAATCTAGACCACTAGCTACTTGAATTAGCTCATGGCAAGTGCTCATCTCCTCGACATTGTTCTCGCTCTAGAGCTCAAAATCTCAACCTATTCAATGCATGAATGAATTAAGAATCAGTCTGATTTCCTATATTAGACAACTTTTTCATTCAAAACAAAATACCATTTTGCCACAACTCAAACCCCATAACTCCATTTTTTAACTATTTCCTTCCACAGAATCATGGCAATGATACCTTTGACATCATTCAAGCTTTGCTCTCTTACTACCTTATATGCCTACTATGGCACGAACATCTATATATTTCTCTTATACCCAAACATGCACCTTAGTCATCACCAATCAAAACATGTTCCACTCTCAACAACATAATCTAATCAATCAAATAAACTTTCAATATATTCATAACATATCAACCTTGTTTCTATTACTATGCCACTAATCATCACTTTTGGCTCAACCTCCTATATCACAAATTTTGTCCCTCTCCTCAAAAGGGGGGCATCATTCATATTATTCATATTTCTACACTTACCCAGCATACCCATCCACTCTCATAAGTGGATACACCATGGTTCCTATACATCCAACATTCAGATTCAAATCAGATTGGTCAAGATATACAGTGATTCAGATTATGTGGGTCACTTAGCATTATTTGAGACATTCAGAGGGATATACTTATAGATACATAAAATATTCAGATATAGTGGTTCAAATTATATTGATTCATAGTGATTTTGATATAGCTATAGATTCATATACCAAATTTGAGGGCATGTACATGCTACACATCTCACACATACAACTTCATACAGTATGACATAGTTATATAATAAGATAGCAGACTACAGGCATAGTGTAGAGCATAGTGTTTTGGTCTCCAATTTTGCACATGAGGCATGGCAAGATATGTCATATCACATGTGGTTATATAGATTACCAAATTATACAGACGTATCACTCACATAACAGATTTGCAGGCATGGCATAGATGTTCACGTTCTTCATCACTCAATATTATATAGATGAAATGGTAATACATGTCATTCTCTTCTTGCACATTGACCAAATTTTTAGATTATATCTAGATGTACCTAGGTTGTTACCAAGTTAGACCGTATGACCGTCTGCAATGGGTGGTCCATTGTATTACTCAGATCTAGACTACATGAGTTTGTGTGGGATAGAGGATAGACATTAATTTTGGGCCTCTGAGCACTTCTCAGTTCTAGTTCAGATATTCAAAGTGGGCTCATGATAGATTTTGTTCTTCATAGCATACAAATTTTATACATACATCCAAATTACATGAGTTTATGTGGGACAGAGGATAGACATTAGTTTTAGGCCTCTGAGTATTCCTCATCTTTAGTTAGATTCAGCATAGGGGGAAAGTATTGCCCTCCTCCATGATACATGTATTCTACATTTAGATTTAGTACAAGGGGCATCCACTCCATGTATTCTTTCTTTCTCTAGGTACTATCTAGCTCTCCATACACTTCCCTGGCCAGGAAGTGAGTTGGATCCTTGCAGCACATTCACCTCCATGCAGGTAGGTTTAGGTACATATTTTTTTCTTCTTTCTTTTACACTAGTATTTCATTTCATTACATCACTAGAAAAAAAGGGGGGGAAATGTATACACCCTAAATTGGTCAAGCAACCACACATATCATGTCTTTTCATAGTCCTCTTTACAAGAGACTCTGACTGAAGAATACAAGCCTTATTCATACTATCCATGTCTTTGTTTTGCTTGTCTTGGTCTTGTTTCTCACTTTTATCACCTTTTCATTATCTCAGTCAATTGATCTATACCCCTAGAGACCCCCAGACTTGGCTTGTGTCAATCCTAACCTATTTTTCTAAGTCCCAAACAATATAATTATGATGGACTATAGTGCTTGACGCTCTTGTACTACTTAGCTTTATTGTCCAATGGTCATTTTTTCTTGTTTAACAGGTCCCAAACCCTTCTTATCTCCCTCCTGTAATTTTTATTTAGATTTTTGATGTTGGCTAAAAAAAAAAATCTCCCAAATTCAAAATAAATAGTATCCTATATAAAGGACTTCACAAGGCATTTTATATCTAGCAATTACTCCTTTGACACACTAAATAATTAAAAATTAGTGAATAATATAGCTTAGAGTTTTACATCACACATAGATTTGCATGCTTGATCAAGGAAGGGCCTAGGTAAAAGTTTATTATTGCATCTACCATGCATGTTGATTATGTGTGTTCCCTAAGGGAGAACTACATTTGATTTGAGACCCTAGCTTGAGGGTTAATGTAGGTAGTGATCAGGACAGTAGGGGTTATAGATCATGCGATCATACTTCCCTTAACCCAATTTTTTCCTTTTTGGATTTTGACATGTTTATTGTTTCATGTGTGTAGATAAACCTAGGGTTTGAGAAGAAAAAAGGTCATACAGTGGCATAAATAGGTGATCATGAAGAAATAAGGACACCTATAAGACCCCAAAATTAGACTGCATTAGAATCCAAAATCAAAAATTGAAAAGGACAACAGCACCAGAATATGACAATAGTGTCAAACACCAAAGTGTCCACTTTTTAGCACTATTACCCTTTCACCGAATGAAATCCAAATTTAGGTTTATGACATCTTCCCAGTCCTGCACAGCCATTTTCAACCTTTGTATCAGCTATCTCAGTCTATTTTCTAATTAAGTTATATTTCTTCCTATTTATTATTATTCTAAAAAGGTGAAAAAGACAAATAATAATATAAATTAGGACTATAATTATTACTATATTTTCTATTGATTTATTAATCCTGACCCTTAACTAAATTAGGAATAAAACTCCATTATTCCCAAATAAGTTAAAATGGGAACTTATGCATATAAGTGAATGCCATTTGGGCTAATCAATATGGAGCTACTTTTCAAAGAGTGATGGATCATGCATTCCAAGGACCAATAGGCAAATTAATAATTATGTACATGAATGACCTAACTATTTTTTCTAAGAATAGGGTTAATCATATAGACCATCTTCAGTCCATTTTTTAAAGATGCAGGAAGTTTGGTATCTCACTACCCAAAGAAGAGTATATTTGGAGTTACTGAAGGCAAGCTGCTAAGACATGTCATCATCAAAGATGGAAATACCATTGATCTAGATAGAGTTAAAATAATTTCCAATATAATGTTCCCAAATATCAAAAGGGAGCTCAAGTTCTTATTTGATAAGATTAATTTTATGATAAAATTCATATCAAGATTTGTAGAGATTGTCAGACCCCTAAACACAATGCTCAAACAAGATGCCAAAGTGGAATGGACACTTGAAGCTAGGAAGTCCTTCCAAGACATTAAGAAGGCTATATCATAGGCCCTAGTACTAGTGAGCTTGAACTTTAATAAGGATTTCTTCTTGTACTCATTTGATTCAGAGTATATAATCATTGTTATATTTCCACAAAAGAAGGAAGAAAGTGAACATTCTATCACTTTTATGATCACTAACTTAAAAGATACAGAGCTCAAATAATCTCTGATTGAAAAATAAATATTTTCCCTTGTTAAATTAGTGAAAAATTTCACACATTACATCCTCAGGAATAAGACCATTACTATTATACCAGATCCTATTGTCAATTTTACGCTATGATAAAATGAGTTGGGAGAGCATAGGGGCAAATAAATGGAAATTTTTCAAGAGTTTAATATTGAGATTAAACCTACCAAGATAATTAGAGGACAAGGTATTATTTAGTTGATGACTAAACTAGACCTATGCATCACCATCAAATAAGTCTACCAAACACAAGTTTCCAAAGAGAAAAGGTATTAAGGAATTATTCAGTTCTTACTCACTAGGACATGTCCCCAAGAACTCAAGAGAGAGAAAAAGAGAGCCTTGAGGCTCAAATCTACTCATTATATGATCAAGAAGGTAATTCTTTATAGGAAAACCTATGAATGCATCTATTTAAGATGTGTATCATGTGAATAATCCCAAGAGATTCTAAAAAAATTACATCAAAAGATTGGTAGTGGCCATCCATCTGGCAATACCATAGCCCATAGAATAAGCATAATGGGCTATTATTAGACAAAAATATTCAAGGATGCTCACTCCCATGTAAATATTGCCATGAATATCAAGTCTTAGTGAAAAGAGAAGCATGCACAGTGATTTCGCTACAACCCATGATCAAAGATAGGCCATTCACCCAATGGGGCTTAGATTTCATCAGTGTTATCAACCTAAACTCTTTATTTGGACATAAATTTTTACTCACTAATATAGATTATTACACTAGATGGATTGAGGTAATAACCACCAAAAATTCAATATCACAAGATGTGATCAGTTTATTTGAATAATATATCATAACCAAGTTTGGTACCCCTATTTTCTTGATATGTGATAATGGGCCATCATTTCAATTAGATAACTTTACAGAATGGGCCCATGATAATCAGATTGCAATTAAATCATCCTCCAATCACTACCTATAAGGGAATGGAATAGCTGAATCAAACAATAAGAACCTCATTGATGCTATCAATAAATCTATTATGGATAATCTCAAAGAATGGCATCTCTTACTAAACTATGCACTCTAGACATATTGAACTTGATACAATAAGGACCTTAAATCCTCGTCATACCTGTTGGTCTATGGGATACATCCAGTGTTCCCAATCATGCTAAATTTTATAACATATCAGTTCATGCAAGAATACATGGAACCTAACGAGAGGATAGAGTCCAAATTACTAGACATCATAGAAATATAGGATTTTAGGACTAAATCCCTACAAAATTTTAGTAGGCATCAAGATGTATTCAAAAGATGGTTTGATAAGAGAGAGAAATCTAAAGTATTCAAGATCTCTAACCTAGTGCTTATGTGTAACAAATCCCATGAAAAAAAAGGATGGCATGACAAGTTCACCCAGCTATGGATAGGAGCTTATCAGATCTCTGAAATCTTGGGTAACAATGTTTTTCATTTGAAAGACCTCTAAGGTAATGGATTGACATATCCGATCAATGGATAATTTTTGAAGCATTACTTCATGGTTGCTCCATCCAGACATATCTTTGAGTAACAACAGATGTTGTAGTATAAGTAGGGATAGGTTAGATTTGTTTTATTAGTTAGTTTTCTACTTTCAATCATTTATTTTCATTAGAATAGTTCACGTTTTTTAGATTAGTTGTTCTTGATTTCAACATTTTTCTTTGCTTAGTTTCATTTATTATAGGTAGTTTCCTACTTTCTAGAATATTTTTCCTTTTGATTTCATAGAAATATAATTGATCACTCCTATTATAATCAAACAAAATCCTATGTGTTTTGAATCCAACTTGAATCGTTGTACATTATAATTCCTAATCTAGGTAAGCAATGAGAGAGTTAATCATGATGATGTTATGAAGTGGATGACTTCACCAAGTATACAAAAGTTGCTTCCATAGCTCCATGCACATTTATAAGGCTTTTATTTTCTCCTTGGATCAAATGCACGGTAAATGCTAATACTTGATTGAGGTAATAAACATTGATGTGATTAAATTTAATAGGGACATTCTGATAAACCCAAGTATACCAACACCATCTCAAGGTGCTCACCTCCTTTATTTTATTCAAAAACAAAAAAAATAAAAGAGGTATAATCCAAAAGTCTAGAATAAAATCAAAAGGGATTAAAATCCTACATGATTAAATAAGATCAATGTATCATGCATCATGGAAATATATGATGTAAGGAAGGAAGGGTGATCAAAGGTATCTCTATCGAAGCTATGGATGCCTGGTTGGAGGTATAATACTTGAGATCATCCCATGCCTTTTCTAAAATCATTTGACAAGGAATAAAAGATATCAATTTGACACACACTAGTCCAAGGTATGGGTAAAGTAAGTATGTTGTATTGAGTTATCAAGAGTCTTTTTCATATTTTTGATCTAATAATTTTTTATATCATGGTTCATCATTGATATTGGGATTTTAAAACCATAGATTCCAAGTTCTTTAAATTCAAGAGTATTCACCCCTATGAGTCACCATTTTTTGTATTCAACACACCCCACCTTACATTTTCTATGGAAAAGTGGGGACCCCCTTTATTTTTTAGAAGACTTGTTCATTAAATGGTTGTACATGTATGTTAGCCTATTTCATTAACTATGGGAATTAGGAAATATTTGGTATTAAATCATCTTTGTTACATGTGTTTCCCTCTTGCAACCCATTTTCATTAGAATGTTTTTTTGGAACTAATCTATTAATGAAAATTGTGTAAGATTATTGTGTATGACAGTTATTCAAATTTACTCATTTGGCTTTATGGACATTTTAGTCTTCATGAACTTTTCAGTTGGGAACTTTCTATTCGAAAGCTTTATTTTGGAAACATTTTGGTCTTCGGCAATATTGTCTTCAAAAAAAATTTCGATTGAGAACTTTCTCTTAAAAAAATTCTTTCAATAATATTCCTAAACAACAATCTCCCTAAAGAACATTTTGGTCTTCAAGAACTTTCTCTTTGACAGTTTTAATTTGGAGACTTTCAGTCGAGAACTTTCTCTATGGTAACTTCCTCTGAAAAAACTTCCCAAATGACAATCTCCCCAAAGAACATTTAGGTCTTAGGAGACTTTCATTCAGAACTCTGGGATCATAAAGTCAGATGATTTAGCCTGAATGTAAATACTGACTCCTGACTAAACCACATAGTGATAAGTGGGAAAAAGTGTGAATTCATGACACCCCCCGAATGGGTAAACACCCTACGTGGCATGCCCACTAGGCTAAGGTGGTCAAGTTCAAATTAATGAAAGTGATGATCTTGTAGACGTTGGTGATTAATGGTGCATGAATTCAACATGAAAACCAAAAATTTATAACATCAAACCACTAACCAAAATCACATCCATTAATTGTCATCAAATAAGAGCATATATTGCCTTTTTTGATTCCAAAGCCCTAGTTACATTCAAACAAGCTATAATTTGTGTAATAAAGTGACAAGCCACCATCACCAAGAGATCAAATCCTACCAGCATTGAGAACCAATGATGAATTCTTCATCTAGAGCATATAGAGAAGCCAAAACACCATCCAGATTCTCCATTAAGGATTTAAAAGAATACATGGATATAGTTTTTGATGCAACAATGTTTGGGGGTCTCTACATCAATTACTTGGCTCTATGAGAGGTCATAGATAACATTGACCCTTTCACTTGTAAGGAAGACATATCCATAAAATAAAAACAATTTGTAAATAACTTATTATCATTCAAACATCAAGCACTCTTTTATATAGTTGCTAATCCTGAATTCATGCCATTTATTGACTTATTACGAGACCTATTCTTCGAAGGGAGGATTATAGATGGTGGTTTACTACACTATGTCAATAATAGCACTATCATCACATACATATTAGGTGATGCATTCCATAGGTATTTATGTTTACCCATTCCATATGCTACCTTTGATTTGCATAGTGTGGTTGGTTGGAGGAAGAATAATAATGTAGAATAAGTAGTGAAGAAATGACTTCTCCTGGGAGAAACCTTCACACTTAAAGAAACTGCCAAGAACCCTATGCCCATTACTAGGTTCTAGATGGGAATCTACATTAGTATGTCATTATTAAACCATTTATTTGACCACTCAAGTATCTACTTCCTTCATTTAGACTAGGTACCACTACTTGATCTATTGATCACCTTAGAGTGCACTTATGCACTAGGGGAGATTATCAGTGCCCACCTACAAGAGTTGATGTTGTACAAGGAAAGGAGGCCCCAAGGTGATAGATTTTATATGATGTCATATATTTTGGATGTGATCATGGGAAATATTTATAGACATAATGGGGCTTTGTGGGATCCGAACCCTAAGAACAAAAAAATCATAATTTGTGACATTTATTTTTTTGTTCATATTTATGCGTATGTGAGGAATATATCAAGAATTACAGAGAATTTATATCCTCTAGTCTAAATGGAAATTTATGGTGAACCTATAGCCATGATCTCCAATAATATTTCTAATATGCTCATGTCTTTGGTTGATTATTAGTTGTATCAAGACTACACTATTATAATGGTCGATGAACACAAGGTCGACCCTCTTCATCACACTAAATACATCCTAGACAAAGTTACTAAGCGGGAAATTGCATATCAGTTATGAAAATGGATAGATTAAGACCTGACTAAGAGAAAAAATAACACCTTCCATGGCTCCCATCTCATAATTGGTAAGATGTGCTATACATATCATAGATACTTCAGAGAGGTTAGCAGTGCCAAGAAGGCCTATGCCTTAGCTACTCTACCCCACAGGGATTGGAACCCCCATGGGAGAGTGAAGCAACGAGTTCATAACCTAGGTATTCCCTACAAGTATGATCATTTTGATTGACTTCTTATTTATCAATTCCAAGGATAATGCATAAGTCAAGGAAAGGGCTAGGATTGCTAGTGTGAATGATGACTTGTGGAAATTAATCTAATTCAATCCCTCCCTCACACTGGAATATGAAAAATTAAATATCATACCACCAAGGGGATGGACATATTTATATTTTTGGAATAGTAAACCCTTATAATAGCCAAAAGATCATATTCAAGACCCCTAAAATACACCCACTATGATGATAGATCCAAAGCAAGAGCAAGAACAAGAGCAAGGTGTAGGGGAAACAACAGTTTTGATGTGCAAGTGCAAGAAGAGACTCCTCAAGTTAAAATGTCCACTATTGAACTGAGGAAGGTGAAAAAAGAATAGGGATAAGAACTAATGTAGGAAAAGGACAACACTATTGGGAGAGAACATGATATTATCTACCTAGATTCTTCTGATGAAGAAGACATTACACCTATTGTGGTAGCTTCAGCAACCACAACATCCAGAATGACATTCCCTATCCCTACCCAACAAGTGATTTCTCCTCAAGATGAAAGGACAACAATTTTTTATCAAATAAAAACCAAGTTAGGAATACCTAAGGCCCAATCCAAAGAGGTTAAAATTGATCAAGCATAACCTTGATCTGAAGGCAATCCAAGCCATGAGGTACACAAAGAAGAATTATAGCAAGCTAAATTTCTAAGCTTTCACGTACTAAAATAGAAGGTACCCCTTGAGGGTGACCAATTAAGTAAGGGTGTTTCAATTATTTCTCCCTTAGGTTATCCTCCTATTATTTCTTTTATAGTTGTCTCTTCTTTGCCATTATCAATTGTCTCTTCTTTTCCTTTTATGTCATCATCTCCTTCTGGACCTATTTTCATAATTGATTTTACAACTAATCCCCTAGTCTCCACCTCTATTTCCACTACCACTAGTCAGTGCATCACCTATGTGTTAACTTCTTCTACTTAATTAATCTCATCAATGCCTTCCTTAGGAGTGATGTAAACTAGAGTAGTAGTGGCTACTAAGAGAGATTTGAATAAGAAATCAATCTACATTGTTCATATGATGCCACATCTAGGGAATATAGACTAGTCTAAAATAATATGTACTTCAATGCCCAAGATATCCCCTGAGATTGAGCCTATATAAGACACCCAAATAGAGGCACAACCACTAGATCCATCAAATTTGACTCTTCTATACTAAGCCAAAGAATTAGGAGCATCAAATTTTAAGAGAATAGACTTAAAGATCATTGAGTTTCCCACTATAAACTCACTCTTTGATAAATCAATTGGCTCTATGAAAAGGGTGAGGAAGAGGAAGATATAAGATAGCATTGGGTGAGGTCTAATTTTAGAGTAAATAGAGCAAATATACTCTCTTTCAAAGAGACAAGACAAGAAAAAGGGTCAGCCCCCTTTTGTTTAGGACTTTAAGTCCTACATGGAGAGCCACTTTGGAACACTGATAGCCATCCATGAGGGCATAGAGTAGGAAATAAAAGAGTTGGAGACCCTCAAGGAACAACAATATGTGATCCATGTTCTTTGAGAGCACAATTGGCTCATCATTAAACCAAAATAACTAAATTATTTAAAGTTCTTGTTGACTAATTTTACCCCTAGGTTAAATTAGTCAACCCCTATGCAATTTCAAACTTTCATAGGGTCTCCTAGGTCATCAAATTTTCACCATGGTCATAAATGATGTCGCAAACTATGTTTCATCTTGGTCACACTTATTTATTTGTCCTTAGTGTCATGTTATGTCACCTTTTGGTCATCAAGATGAATTGTACGCTTTATTTCTAAGGACAAATGTGTCAAAGTGTAATATAATGTCCCATGTGTCAGATGGGTGTTAGTTTTCAGTTTTGTAACTAAACACCTATAGGTTCAACGTTAAAACAATAAGATCACTTGAAAAAAAGAGGAGTTTCAATTGTTTTATAGATTGTAGGACAATTCTAGCATTTGTGAAAGCTTTAGTAGCATTTCTTCATAACCTCATATCTCATATCCAAGCTCAAATAGCTTTGATATCTCCAAAAATGGTTAAAATTGTTTCTTCTCTCTCTTCACTCTCTTGGGTAGGTCAACAAAGTCAATTGATTATAGTTGATATGGATAGGAGAGGCAGAGTTAAGATGAATGCACTAGGTAGATGAAATTAATCCCTTTGTACTTAATTTCCATGGAAATAATTTCTAGTTTGGTGGTCTATGTTCTATGAACAATATTTAAGATTTTTTATGCCTTCAAAATGCTTTCATAACCCCATCACCTTAGTTTTATCTTTTGTTTGGATTGGTATGATGTTTTCAAGTGGTGTGTGTGTTTTGGCATAGCATGTTCTTCATCTTCATGTTATTTTCAAATTGGTTTTCACATTTCATGATGGAGAGATAATAAATATCACCCTCATTGTGCTATAAGTGAGCACTATTGGTCTACAAGATAGTGTTTTCATAGTTATAGAGTTTCATCTTATGTGAACTGGTTTTAAGTCAGATAGCATACTTGTGTTTCTCCTCTCAAAGCATGGAAGTTAGTTTCTCCATGGAAGGTTTACATTGAGGGACCTCAAATTTGATGGAGATGGGATTATAGGACAATGAGTAAGGATGATCAAAGCTCTTCAATATGATAGTTATATACAGTTACCTATAGGTATGTATGGAGCATGGAAGATTATCCAAAACCTAAGACATAAGTGGTATTCAAACTCAAGACTTGAATGAGATTCTCAAGTCACTCAAGGCTCATAAAATATAGTCAAGACTCTCTCAATAAACATATGTAGGTGAAAGATTAATAAATTTGTTTATGAGAACAACTACCTTAATCTTTTCAAATAAGGGACTCTGCTCCACATAGTAGCATCTGTTGGTAAGTGTTGATAAGGTATAGATAGGCCTAATGTTTTCCTTCTTGTAGCCTAGGCCTAGTAGTATCAATTGAACACAAAGATAAGGTTACTAGGCCAAGATAAGGTGATGGTTGAGTTGTTTCAACCCAGTCAAGTTTTCACTGAAAATACTCAATGAAATCTACAGTGCATTGAGCCTAATACTTGAAATGCAACTAGTGCACTACAGTACATTGATGAGAGCATGGTTCTAAGGCATGAGATGAACTCATATAGGTGTGTAATGGTATTATTGACCTCAAAAATAATTAAATAGTGTGAATTATAGTTTTAAGGCATACATTTTCACCTATAGGAGTCTATTGAACTCTTCCTAATTGCCACCTATAAGTGACACAATTGACACTTATTACAGACTTGCCTAATCAATGGAGAATGCAGGTTTGGAATGCAGACAAAAGTATAGGTTGAGAATGAATACATAAAATCACTCTCATAAGTGATGAAGACACACTTTCATTTGATTCTCAGATGTAAGGAACAAAGACTAAACTGGGTTTCTAAATACCATACTCAGTATACCTAAACCTTGCACATAATCACTGTTATAAAAGTTAGTCTTGAGGGTTTCTAATGTTGAGAGATATAGAGAGGTGACCAAGATTTAATACTTGAAATAGAGGGTAAAATTGACCTAAAATATCCCTACACATCATCCTTCAGATCACATAAATAGGGGAGATGCCCTCTATTTTGTCTCAGACAAAGGACACTCCATAGGGAACCTAACCTGCAGATTTAGCAAATGGCTAGTAAAAGGATGAAAGAGAAAGTCTTAAGGCACTATGAAAGGATGTAAAAATTTAAAATTAATATTAATAAAGTGTTCATAGGCCTTACATCCACTAGATCACCTACAGGTGGCTATATACACAATTAAACATAATTAAGCCAATTAGGCCTAGAATTAGGCCTAAACCCTCAAGGTTCCTTATTTGATCCATATGATTATATTATCCTTAAAATACATTTGATTAAATTTAGGGGAGATTTTATGGTGGATTGGATACATCATTTTTTAGATAGAATCACAAAATTGGTCATTTTAACCCAATTCTCTCTCAGATGTACTCAAAATGCATAGAAGGAGCTCGAAGGCCACTTTATTTTGCTCACATATGTATAGAAAGTATGCATGGTGCCTCAATAAGTTGGGGATAATTGAAAATGTTCCTTGGCTTGTTCTCATTGGAATTTTTTTGAGAGTTAGACGTCTATATTTTATGAATCATTGTTAAGAGGCTAGATGACTCAAAACCCTCCTAAAACCCTTGTACAAACCTGATGGAGAAGACATGAAGGAGTATACATCCAAAAGGATTTATTTGGATAGGAAAATGTTTTGGACTTGTTTATGACTATATGAATCCACTTGGCATCTAAATTTTCCATATTATCTCTTATACGGACAAGCCTAATATTGAATTTATTATAGTATTTGAGTTGATCTACAGGTGAAGAAGATAATTATTGAATGGAAATAATTATAAAATGTGTATGGTTACTTCTTCCAACCCATAATACTTATATCTCACCTCATTTTTTCATGAAAATCCCTTTGCTACACTTTTCACTACAGGCAGTCCCAAACAAAATAGTGAGAATGAGCATGACTATCTAAATTAGAAAGTGGGAAATGGAACACTAAATATTTATAAGTTTATTTGATAGACCATAGGATAAATAGGTCTTTTAAATGTGTCTAACACATCTTCAACCGAATTTATTTAATAACTGCAGGTCACTCTAGTGACATGTGTGAAGACAAGCCTAGAAGGGCTAGTGAGTGACTGCAAATAGTGAATTATAAGTGGTGCAGGAGAAGATATCAATTAGAGAGGCATATATAACTATCACATCTTGTTTCCAACTACCTAAGACATATAAAATGTGTCAAAAACTTCCTATGTAATTTTTGAATAATCAAGTAAACTCCTCATCATCAAGATAGTTTCAAGAAGGATAGTGAAGAGCTTCTACTCTAACTTGAGGGAGAATGATGAAATCCAAGTGGACACTTTTCCATGAAAAATTTTTGACCTATTTTCCACTTCATTCTCTTACATTATAAGTGTTTCTCATATTTTTACACTTGGCCTTGTGACCCTTCCACTTCTCTTATTCTCTCTCTTCTCCTATGCTCTATATATGCAACCTTGTTGGCATTTATATCTAGTACACACATAGTATGGAAAATCCCTACTAGTTTGGAACTTTTTTTTGCATTTTAATAATATTCTGAAGTTGATTTTATCTTTACAATCTCTTGCCTAAGTGTGTTAAGTGGTTTATGTGGTTGACAGGTGATGAATGTCTTCTCCTTGCTTCCATTCTACTCTTGCATGTTTTGTGTGAGTGATATCTCTTATAATAGGTCTAATAAATTTTATGTGTTTGATAAGTATGTCTTTAAATTTGAGAGAGACTAGTAGTGTCTAGTATCATACCTTCTTTTCACCCACTTCTAGATATGCATAGCAATATGCCTCTATGAGAAATACTTATGCTATAAGGACATAGAGTTGAGATTAATTTTAGTAGTCTTCTTTCTTAATGCAAATGAAAATGTGTTTTGTGGAATTATATTTGGTGTATCACCTCATTATTTTAGGTTTATTTATGTTTCCTTCTTCCCTTTTCACCCCCAATAGTGATTGGGCTAGTGTAGTGTGTGAGCTTAAAGATAAAGAAAGGGAACTAGCCCTTTAACCTAGAGGTTTACCTCTACAATAGGCAACCCATGGGCCTAGAGGTAATCCCATGTTATAAAAATTTAAAGAGGCATGAACAACCTCTCTTGGGGTGAAAAATTTAGTCATAACAGTTCTTAAAGAAGATAAGAACAGGCTCAATTATTTGGTCTTGTATACTACCAATAAGGCATTTAGCCATTTGAATTTGGTGACCCGCTTAGAGGCAGAAAATGTTAGTGTTTGAATGAGTCTATACAAGGATTTAAATCACAGAGATAATGGTGAGAATTAACCTAGAGAAATAATCATAGAGTCGAACCATACAAAGAACACAATAATATTATATATTATTCTAATTAATAACTCAATCAAGATATTACATTTTTATAGGAAATTATTCCTATAATCATGGATATCATATCTCCACTAATATCTAACCATATCCCTATGATTATTAAATCTTCTATATGCATAATATTGTTGTAGCATATAACAATATATCTAACAAACAACCTATTTTAACAACTAACCAAATATAACTCCTAGTGAATTATTACTCACATAATATTGTACCTTACAATATTAAAAAATTAATGTGAAGACTAATAATTTCCTAACATTCCTCCCTTAGGCCTTACATGGTAATTTATGTTTCACATGACTTAATGAAAGTAGATAACGAACACATAAACCTCTCATCAACCATTCACTATCGAGAACACATCAATTAAATCAATGTGGGAACTTCAAATAGGAACCATTTGCCATCAACCATTCACTGAGGGAACTTCATCAACCTATATAGTATGAGAACCTACAAGTAGGAACCATCTATTCAAATTTCACTCTAACATCTATAATAACTAGCTCAAACAGAATCATATGCCAATGCATATTTTTAGGTTTACATACTACTGTCTGAATCTTATTGTCTAGATCTTGTTGCACATGACACTACTATGAAAATAATGCATCCCACATTTAATTTATGTGAACAAAATGGGAATTTCATTAGCCAATCATATTAATAAATAAGTATGGAAGCCATAGGATTTATGTAGTTAGTTGCCCTCCTATACAACTGTTGCCACATTTCATGATATCTACACTCTCCAATCTAGCCAGGGAAAATAGGAAATATACCTCTTATTTGTCACACATATAAATAAGTGCTTAAAATAAAAATGTATATGTGCCACTCTATTATAATTTCCCCTTCATTAGTGGCTAATGAGAGGCATAGAAAGCTTCCATCCTCCAGTGTTCTCTAACCTCCAACATTGTGTTGCTTACTTATTTGATTAAGAATTAAAGCTCAATTTCATGTCATTTTGAATGGAATAAGTTACCCCCCATAATATTTACACTCATATGGACATTAGGTTTGCCCAAAAATGTGTCTATTATAATAAGGGGTATAAATTTGATGTTAAAGACCAAATGACATAAAAGACTTTTAAAAATTATGACACCTTTGACAACTTGAACCCACTTGAAAAAAAAATGATTTTTTTTTACTATATGATGATAAAAAATAATAACTATTATGATATATGACACTTTTGTCATAAAACCAACTCTTAATACTAACATTAGACTCATTTTTAGTTTTAACAATTTAAAACCATGACTAAAATAACTAGCAATAAGAAATGAACATAGATAAGACCGTATGGGTTTGCAGAAGCATGAATGCATATCTTCAAGGTGAATTGCATGTGAATATCACCTCAAAATGGACTCACCATAGTAAATGTATCTTTCATTTTCATGGCATGCAAGGATGATTTACACCACAAAGCATTCAATTCAAACTTGAACTCAAAATTGCACTTGAGCTTGAAATGTAGTTTCATCATTACAAAATTTCTTATTCTGTGAACTGATTTAGATCAGTAAACTATGAGGTAATTGAGGAGTTAGTTACACATGGAGGCTTGATGTGGATTCTGAGTAGATAGGAAGATATGCAAAGGTAGGAAGCTTGAAGGTACACACTAGTCTGTTGAGATGCAGGCTTTGGTTTATAAGATGCCTCGATCTGATGTCATTGTAATTCAAAATATCCACATTATAAAGCAATAAAAATCTATTAAATATCAAATGTAAGTCTTCCAATGCAAATCTAAAGATAGCAGTCTAGTTATAGGCTTACAAACAATTGTAAATAGAAGACTTATTTTGCAATGTATATGAATAGACTTCGATGATTAAATAGATTTGATCATGTGAATTAAATAGATTTATTAGAGAATAATAATGTGAATGAAATAATATCTTCTCCCAACCCGTCTACTTTTGAAATCCACGTAGAAAAGTATCACGGCCTCCACTTTCTAGATCTATGTAGATGACTTATTCACCACCAAATGCTCCTAATTTTTGTCACATGGTAGTACATCTACACTTAGTGTATAGATTCATAATTCAAATAGATGCACTCATATTTTAATGATATTTATTCGCAGGTCTGCAATGGAGATGTTTAAACAAGTTGATTTAGTGAAATATGCTCACAATCCAGGTTCTTATCTCTAATCTCAATTGCCTTCTTTTCATTATTTATGCACTCAAAACTAGATCTAAAATTGTTACAAATAATGGGACTACAAATAAACCAATGTCAATTTATGTAAATGTGCATCCAAGATATAATAGTTGATTATAATATAAATTCAATCCAAGATCTATCTAGTTGTGCCCTTCACCAAATAAGCCTACAATAAACTATGCACAGAATAATGCATGATGGGACATGGTAAATTCTTATTCTAAAAAAAATAAAACACACTACATTGAAAACTTTTTCTCCCATTAGCGGGGCAACCAATAATTATGGATCCACCCCTCATGAACAATCAAAATCCCATCCCTACTATGATATCAATGTTAGTGTTTGAATGAGTCTATACGAGGATTTAACTCATAGAGATAATGGCAAGGATGAACCTAGAGAAATAATCATAGAGTCGAACCATACAAAGAACACAATAATACTGTATATTCTTTTAATTAATAATTTAATGGGGATATTACATTTTTATAGGAAAATCTTCTTATAATCATGGAGATCATATCTCCACTAATATCTCACCATATCCGTATGATTATGAAATCTCCTATATGTGTAATATTATTGTAACATATAACAATATATATAACAAATAACTTATTTTTAACAACTAACCAAATATAACTCCTAGTGAATTATTACTCATGTAATAATGCACTTTACAATATTCACAAATTAATGTGGGGACTAATCATTTCCTAACAGTAAATGCATTGAATCTAAGCTCATTAGGACCCAAGAAGCCCTGGAATGGGTAAATGTTGTTGATGCTTTAGTTACAAAGATCACCTAACAAGAGAATCACGTAGTGCAAATTTTGAATAAAATAGAATTGACACGTGCATGGGATATCACTGGGAGGTTAGTATCCATGTCTATTTTTGACCATATGTTACAACAAGCTTCATATAATTTCAAATATAGTTTAAAAGGCTTAACTTTAGAAGATATTGAAGCAAAGTCAAGTTTAGCAAAGAAGAAGGCCACTGAAGTAGAAGTCTTTTGGGTAGGCTTCCAAGCTACCAAAATTGAGCATGCAAGACTGATGATACAAGTAGACAGGGTGAAAAAATTGTCTCTTATATACATGAGCATAGTATGGGAACATCATTCTATTGGATAAACACACTATCAAGAGATAGAGGCCAAGAAGAAGTATGCTTTAGCACCATCTTCTAGTTTAGTAGCTCAGACTCCACCCAATGTCCTAGTCTCAACATTACCTACAACTTCAGTTTCACCCACCACTTCAACTCCAACTATAACTACCACTTTAGTTCAATTTACTAGTTCAACACTAGTTATTACTTTAGTTACAACAATGAGTAGTGTCATGCAAATGCCAAGCTAGCCTTAGTCAAAGGCTAATTTTGGATACAAATTTTGCATGTATTTATTCAAATTAACTGCAGTTAGTTTACATCTATGTCATAATTAAGTATTTTTTACCAACATGCACATATTGCATGAATGTTGTAATCTATGATTTTTAACATACATTTTGTATTGAACTATAACTTAGGTTCAGTTTATTTTGATGTAAATTGAAGTTTCACTACACTTGGAGGATGAGGTGACCCCTTCCCCAAGTCTTTTAAATACTCATAAACCCCTCTTTTAAAGGGTTGGAGTTTTTTATCAATATATAAGAAGAAATAAATTTTTTGATTGTCATGAAATTATGTTTGTTATTTCTTCTTCTTTTTCTATGTTATTATAATTTTTAGCTTCTTTGTATGTATCAACTCAATAATTTTGAAGTGTGTTAATGCTACAATTGAATTTGGTTGTTTTAATTGATGAATGTTGATCTTATATGTGCAATAGCTATTGAAGATTGGTAAATTTCAATAGTTTAATCAATTAGTATAGATTGAGTTGATAATCTGAGGTGTGTAGGTGTATTTCCTTTCGGTATAGTATTCTAGGTGTGTGCTCTAGTTGTACTAGATAACTTCCTGGTCTGAGTTGTAATCTCTCAGATAAGGGTGTGCAACAGAAACTCTAAGGAGAGCAACCTTCAATTGAGATTACTAAGTTTCCTATACTTATTTTCCCAGACTACTAATTGTGCTTATTTCTGAGTGTGTAATAGCTACAAGCGACAAACATTAATCTTGGATATACTTGTCGACCAAATAAATTATCTTAGAAGTGAATTTTCAGGAACATAGGGCATTCTTTTCTACCTTACCTTTCCCTCCTTTTTAAGTTTATTTGAAATCTACCCACCATAGATCAATTTTCTACCCATCCAACTCACTTAGTGTTTGTTTTCTATTAGATTTTACACATCTATCCATAAATATGGTTAAACAACTTGTAAGCTCGATTGGTTATTCCACCACCTAGTTGTTTTAAATGCATACCTGCAACTTATGCCCTTAAATGAAACCCTGCTTCCATAGATATCCTAAAATGTTTGAGGCTACCTCATTCATTCTTCTATGGTATGCATAAAACCCACATCAACAACTCATAATTTGTCTTTCTACATTAGCACTTCATTGTGGAGGTTGTGATAGATAATTGGCTAAGAGGACTAGTTAAGAGGTCATATAATGACACTAATGAATAGACAAATCACTCAACCTTCACACCTCACTTAGACACTTCACAAGACCTACAAAAAAAGATTTCAAATCGAATATGAATGCTAGAAAAGGACAATATATCAAGGAAGCTAAGTTAATCACTTGACAAGATCAAATGGTCAATACACACACATTGAAATCAGTCAAATAAGGATGTAAAACCATCAGCTTCTTATTTATCAAAGGCTTTCAAATGGTCAGGGCTTATCCACATGCAAATGGAGGACACATACATATCCAATCAAGGCTCAACTTATAGAGAAATGAGAGAAAAAGAGAGAAGGGCATAGGAGAGAGAGGTGACAAGTATCTAGAAAGAGTTATGATCAAGAATGGAGTTTTAAATTAGCTTGATCAGATCTCCAAAGATAATTTTTACTTCCTTTAAGTTGCATCTTCATCCAAATGGCGTAGGAGTTTCAAACCTTGCTTGACACCTTGATCTTGTTCTTGAAAATTGACCTATCCTTGACTTGGAAATGAAAAAGTGGCACTCTTCATCATCAATTCATCTTAATTCACCTTATTCCCTTATTTTTTACACCTTTAATTAGTTTATAATCTCTTCAAATTGACATTGCAATGATGATTACAGATCTTAGGTGTTTTGAAGTTTAATTTGTCTTGCTACGCCTATCCTTGATTATAAGTGTTAATTCTTGATTTCACCCTTACCAATGCAATATCTCTACATGGATGGTGTCTCTCAGTCATATCAGACCTAAAAAAATCATTTTTATGTGTTGAACACTCACCAAGATCTCATTTTTCACCTAAAGCTCTCATTTGGCCTCAATTCCTTATAGCCCTGAAAACACACAAAGATCCTTGTGTGGAATAATGTAAGAATGATATTGGAAAAATAGGCATATATTTGAGTACCTAATATGCCCTTACAATTCCATGTCAAATTTCATGACCTAAAACTGAGAATAAGTATACTTATTAGCCCATTTTCTCTCTCCAATTAGGCATCCATTAGCCCTCTAGGTTTAGAAACTAAGTTTTGGCTCAAAATGACTCCCACACATGTGAAACTCATTAAAAGTGTTTGATTCAATTTACCCATCCAATTACCATTTCCATGACAATTTTCAGCTTTTGAAACCTTGTACAGATGGTTGAACCATGATATGGCCAAAACCTTGGTCTTGGCACTTGTTCATGCTTGAGAGGTAGTTAGAGTGTTTTGCCAAGACATTTTTAGTTTATAGTGATTTAAAATGATATTTTTAGTCCTATAACACCTTAATACAACTCAATCTACTGAAGAGAGGTCTATTGGATTACCCAATAAGTCTGCATAAAGGCTTCTTGGCTAGCAAAATGGTGGATTTCTCCCTTCTTAACCCACTCGATGACTTGGTTGGCTCATATATCTTATTATGAGGCCTTAATATGTGATTATAAGTTTTTATAACCTTTATTTATTCTTTTTATACCTTTTTAATTGGTTTGGAGACCATTTTATACCCTAGTTCTTCACAAATGAGCCTAAAACCATACATTTTAGGCCAATTATGTACCATATGTATCTTGAACGTGCCAAAAATTGCTTGAGAATATTATCAAGAGACCTGAGAAGTTCATAAAATTAATTAAAATTTCAAACCAATCCATTTAAATGCATTTTAAGGATTATTTCTCCCATCGGATCAGTAGAGAGCTTGTTGGCAGCATGTGAGTGCCTTGCACTCTTAAGGATTGCTCATAAAACTCAAACCTTAGATGAAAAATCAAATGTCATGAATAATGTGCATAGGTATTCCATATTATTCCTAAAATATTTAGTCACCATGCATCCCCTTATGAAATATATGAGCATCTAAAACTACAACTCGGGCTGGCAGACTGTGACTATGAGGTTGAGAGAGAGATATAAACCTGAAGGTGGTGTCTCGACAATTGGTTTAAGCTTAAAATGATTTATTTAGGTCTAAAAAACCTCATGTGATGTTTTTAAATCACCCTAAATGGTTATTCCCCCTCCATAATATCTGTAACTTCATACTTCATGTCTTGAGGATTTGTAGCCAAGCACGTCAAGGTGACCCTAGCTACTATGTTTGACTATTTATTCATTATTGAAAGGTTTAAAAACCTCATATAATGTTCTAATAAGGTATTTACCTCTTTATTTTTTCCTTTATGATTCAATATCCATATGGATTTATTTTCATCAGACCTCTTCTTTCTCAAACCAAGTAGGCATCCTTCATGTAGGCAAGCAGGCCTGTAGGAGCTAATCTGACTATGTGACTGCAAGGTTTCAAATGGATTTATTTTGATCATATTTTTTGAAATTATCTTTAGGTTTATTTTACCTCAATTTAATCTTTTTAATCTATCCATTTACCTAAACTCCAACTCTGATTCATACATTGCATCCAAGCTTCTCTCATGTTCTCACATAGGTTTGTGGGTGTATGTTGACCGAGTTTTTAAATTTATCCAAGAATGGAGACCCTGTATTTCTCTCCCTTGAAGATATTTCAAACCTTTTAATACTTATATCTACACTTATATTCATCTCAACCTCATTTTTAATGTGAAACATTACATCTTCTTCTAAATGCATAAAGGTGGCTTGAATTTCTTAAGCAGGTATGTGTGTGTCTGTTGGTTGCTAGAGCTTATAAATATCTCTCATGACATAGTTTATCCTCTTCATGGCCTGCACACATTATAAAATATCCACACGTTACCATACCTTTCATTTATCCCCTTAAACATCCTCTCTAATGCAAAATGTGTTTGCATTTTATGTGGAAAAGGAGACCTACAGGTCTGCAAACATGTAGGTCTTACCTTTTTGTTATTTTAGGCCTTTTGAACATGCACTTAGGACCATTTTAGCATTGAGAATAAAATCAATTGTCCATACCCTATTTAATTATGGTGTTTCCTTATTTATTAACACTTAGAAATTAAATATTATAACTTTTAAATCACTTGTATATATCAAGGGTTACGACACAGTCCTTGGCATAAAACCACTATTTGTTGTTTGGAGCTAGTGTGAAGGAACTCAATCATATTAGATGATTTTGAATGAAATGAAAGATAATTTGAGGCATTTTATAATAAAATAATACACTATAAACCTTCCATATACCTCTAAAAATGCAAGGTTAAACCTTTCAAGCCATTATTATGCAGGTAGGGCCATAACACAGTCTTCAAGGTGAGTTATGAGTATCACTTGGAGGATTGGTATGGAAGGTATTCAGATTATTGGAGATCCTTAAATTTATTTTATATATTTTTAAACATTTTTAAAACATTTGTCTACATTGGACCTTGCATAAAACCTCAAAACACAAAGAAACCATGACTTTCAACTCGCAGACTATGCAAAAGAAGAGTTCTCTTGTCAACTTGAGCCCACATGTGCCAAGTGAGACTTTTAGAATAATTTTTGATGATTTTAAAATCCCTATATAATATTTTTTTTATCTTATTCCTCCAAACTATTGCAAACTACCATTTCAAGGAGAGAAATTGAGCTTGTGGGGTTCATAGGTAGTTTTAGACCACCCTGCTTTCTTAACGATTATTCATAAAGGAGGAGATACCAATATAATGACTATTTCCATGGATTTTAATCTCATTATTACCCCCCTCTTCTATAAAAAATCTTATGCCATGACTCTCTCTCCTTTGTCTGTACTAAGCATATGAAGTTGACTTTTATTAGCTTGCCAAGAGAGCGATGGAGGAAAGGAAGTAAATCTTAAATTATATGAACATATAACTTTAATATAAGAATTTTCTTGACTATAATAAGTCAAATATACACCTTTGAAATTTTTTTACCTAAAAGTGGACCTTCTTGGTCTGTACAAGTGCTTAAAACTCTCTTTTTTGGAGGTTAAACCTATAAAACTAATGTCATCTAACATTTATGACATGTGTGGTAGTTAAATAACTCCTCCAAGAACTTTGGTAAGTTTATTTTATGTATATTTCATATTATTATCTTTGACATACGTTGGACTTAACCCAAATCACCTTTCCCTTTTATAACACTTACCTTAATCTTTGTAAATAAACCTTAGTTTCTCCAAACAAGCATGAAATGTGCATGAAATTTTATTAAGTGGCAAAGTGACTTTGAGAGACACATAATAACCTTTTACACCTCTTGGACCCACCCTTTTTACACCATGACATGTATGTACTAGTATAATACAAGGATAAAACATTACCTTAATTTTGTCAAATTAACCTTAAAATATGTTAATAAGACCTTAGGAAGACCATTTGAAGACCTTAAAAAGCATGGAAAGGAATAATAACAAGGTATGGAAGCATTAAAAGAAAGTTTTTTGGATATAGGGGTTGACATTTTGACCTTGGGGGTCAATATTGGTCAACACTAAGAAAGACTTAGGTAACTTTATTTATCTGGGTATCTATGTGTTGAAATATCACAAGACGTTGTTAGGCCTTGAAATGGATATTTTTTCTTCATTTTTCAATATTCTCTTTCCTAAACAAAATTGATATCATACAACATTGTAATATGTTGTTGGAACCATTATCCCAGTTGAGTATAGTGTACTTTTATCTCTAAAAATACTATATGTTTCTTTGTGAAAGATTACCTCTTTGTAAAACTATCCTTCCTAAAAAGAGATCCCTCCTTATGTATCCCTCTTGTTATTTATCAAATAATTATTTGTGATAATTTTTTGCTTGATCTGCCTTGAGTCAATCACATTAATTCTTATATTGTGTTGTATGATGTATCATCAACTTAATATTTCTTGTAGCTTTAATTTTATGTAGTTTGTAATGGATAGTTAACATTTCTTGTTGTAGTCTCCATTCCTTATGCATGGTTTTTGTATATAAATATTCTTGTGGTGGTTTTATTCTAATATGCAATTTTTTTTGTTGAGCAACAAAATTATAATTATTATTCTGAACCAATTAAACCTTTATCTATGCTTCCTCAAGCTACTTGTATCCCTCTTGCACTTTAAAAATTTTCCAACCATCATGGATTTTATAGTGTCCTTTATTTAATTTACAATTACAATTCACTATAATAAATATGAAGCCTTTTAGATTCTCATATTATTTTATTTCCCTATCCATAAACACATGGATAATGGTCCTCTTATACCTCAATGTCCTCTTGTGTTTATGCCACATAGGCATAAGATGATTAGTGCTTGGGTATCCAATGTGCCATAAATTTAGTTTCACATGAAATGAACCTAATTGCTACTATGTTTCCAGTATCCATATGTTTCATAGTTGTCCTTTGCTAAATCTCCCACTTGTGTTACATCAACTCAGATGACACACTAATGGACTAAATGTAAATCTAACCAACTCACCTCATGGTTGGTATATAAAATTTGGTTTCATTTAGAAACACCAGTGTCTTACAAATGCACCAAACATATCATGGTACATCTATGGCATGAAGAGATATAAATGAAATCACATTAAGCACTACAATCATAAATCAGGACTTATTAATCACAATGAATTTCTCCTTCCCATGAATCAATACAATATCACCAAAGGATACATAAGATAAAGCATGATAACAATCATGAATAAATAACATATCAATGAGTCCACCCTAGTTAATAATTAACCTTTTGCCTAAGCGAAGGTGAGGCTATAAAGGGTGTTAAAAATATTACTTCTAACTTTTCTTAAATGTGCATAGTTTAGTCATGTTTTATATTTTAAACCTCTCTATCATGATTCCCATTATTCTAGATAAATCACCATTTAATTTTACTTTCCTTCCCAGATATGCTTTGAGAAACATGCTTAGAAAATATTATGATACACAAGGACCAATTAAGTTGCATTCTTTGGTTTCATTTTCTACTCAAAATTTCACACGTTATGTCTTAAATAATGAGACTTGTGTAATTTTGCAAAATTTGATCCTTCTAATCACAAAATTTAGGACTTGTAACTCAGTGAGATTTCTATAATATTGTTAATGGAGTTTCATCTCTCTCTCTCTCTCTCTCTCTCTCTCTCTCTCTCTCTCTCTCTCTCTCTCTCTCTCTCTCTCTCTCTCTCTCTCTCTCTCTCTCTCTCTCTCTCTCTCTCTCTCTCTCTCTCTCTCTCACACACACACACACACACACACACAGAGTATAAATTCAATATCTGAATCTCCTTTAGTCACTAATTTCTTCTCAATTGTGATATATTTAATATAAACTTATCATGAATGTGGATGAAATAAAAATATATATAATATAATTTCATGGATCTAAATGCTTTTTTAGATAATGTGAAAATATGTTGATTTTAAAAGGCTCCCATAAAGTTATACAATGCACTCTAGATAGAAAAATAAATTTCAAACTAAAACTAACTTAAAACAAGCCTACTACAAACCTTCAACAAAAAGTCATCCAAAATACAATTACACTATCCTGATAGACTATAAACACCTTAGAAGATAAGCATGAATAACCAAGCATGACTCAAAGAAAATACTGATATATACCCAAAATAGATCCCATAAAACCAAGGAACAAGAATGTTACAACTCAACAAACCCTCCTCATCCACCAACAAAGAGACACCAGCCACAACATGATATCATAGAACATTAGGAACAACCAACTACCTAAGGGAAAACTATGATCCTCCCCTGCGCTCCCCTTTATTGGATCAAAGATTCAATATTATTGATTTAGATGTCTTATTAGGATGTCCTCTTTTTTCTTATGCACTATAGTCCAATCCTTCTTGTCTCTCACCTGATTTTGAGTATAAAGGGACAGAAAATTATATCAAATTAATTGGTTGAATTATGTCATTAGAATATGGATTTACCTTACCTTTAGTAATGATAGCCTTTGGTTACACCCTGGGCTCTTCCATCTCAAGGATCCTCCCCAATGGATTATCCACCATAGGATCTACATGATTGGAGTTTTCCTCTCGAGTTTTAGATGGGCCTTTCGCAATAAAATTAAATGCTTCATTCTTGAGAATTATATCTCCTTCCACTATTAAAATGTAAATAATGTCTTTACACCATGATGTTTTTTCCTTTCTTTTGGAGATGCTACAAGCAGTAGCCAAATGCCCTATTTCAAAGCATCTATATCGAAATGGTAAGCCATGTTAGTAAATTAATGATTGGTGCTCACATTTGTGATGGGTATAATTAATATCTTATTTCTTAGGTGAGTGAGTTATATCCATATATATTAATGTAAGTGATTTGTTAAAACAAATCACGTAGATATTTTAAGAGAAATTAAGGGTTTTTAGAATAACCTTCTTATATTAGGGATATGAGATATTAGTTGGATGTAAATTGT
Organism: Torreya grandis; assembly: GCA_037957365.1. NCBI lineage: Eukaryota > Viridiplantae > Streptophyta > Pinopsida > Cupressales > Taxaceae > Torreya > Torreya grandis. Next base: position 1,640,843 of record JARHVA010001634.1, on the reverse strand, counting down.
TATTTGTTAGTGATGAGACTTAAATTACTCATTAAAACCTATATATTTGTACACTATTTTTATTAATATTAATGAATTTTGATTGATCAAAACGTAGCGTTGTGTACATATCTCTGACTCTTAACTGAATATGGGGTAAAACCTAGATTTGCTATTAGAGCAGGGTTCTCATTCCTCTTTGAACATTTTTTTCTATCCAATCATAAGCAGTGAAAACTTTAGATTTGCATGCAAATTGAAAAAAACCTTGTACAGTTTCAAACATGCTTGTTGAGGTTTGTATGAAAATATCAACACATTCTCAATCGACTTTAGATTTACACAGAGTCTCTTCAACCCCACAATCTACACCAAGAAAGTGGATGGAAAACACCTAATTTTGGTCCCTTATGTTGAGGATTTAATCATCACAAGAAGTTCCACCAATCAAATTCATGATTTGAAAGCTCGTATAGTGAAGTCTTTTGAGATGACTGACTTAGATTTTTTACATTTTTTCTTTGGTCTTCAGATTTTATATTTTGAGAAAGAAAACTTTTTAATCAATCCAAGTATGCTTTAGACATATTCAACCACGTCAACATGAAACACTGCAAGTCCACACCCACTCCTTATCAATATGGTCAAGTTTTTCATCAAGTATTATTCTCATTCGGTTGATGATACATTCTACACATAATATGTGGGAAGTCTTATGAACCTGACTCATACTCATCCTAATCTTTCATTTTCTATGAACTTGGTATCACACTGCTGTCAAGACCTCCATAAAAGCCATTGGCAAGCTATAAAATGCATTCTAAAGTATCTTCGTAGTACTGGTAACTACACATCATTGTAGTTAGTAGTACAATAGTCTAACTATCAATTTTTGGTTACACTTCTTGTGGGAACACAATAGTTTTTTACTACATAGAAAGTGATAGGGCAAGAGATCTAGATGATCGCAAGTCAACCACAAAATACATCTATCATCTTAGGCAAGTCCCATGATTTGGGCTTACAAGAAGCATATTATTCTTATTTTTATCTGCTATGGAAGCTAAGTATAGTGGAGTTTTTTATGTCAATTAAGAGTCAATTTGGATTCAATGCGTACTTTCTAAATTTGGATTTCCACGTACCCAATGACAAAGCTTTAGTGTGATAATCAAAGTGTTATCCACAATTCTTGTAACCAAGTGGAGCACCGATGCACAAAGAACAATGAGATTCGCATGCATTATACTCATCAATTGATACAGGACAAGGTCGTTGACCGTAAGTTTTTATAAACAGATGATTAGGTTGCAAACATCTTCACAAAACCCTTGAGGCCCAATTTGTTCAGCTTAAGATGCTTTTGGGAGTGAAGGAAAGTGTCGTCAAAGAGGGAGGTTAGTGTATTTAATTACTCATACACTATTGTATGGTTTTAAAATGTTATTTATTTGTAACTCGTGGGTAGAGGCTTTAATTGATGCATACTTACCCACAACCTTTTATTAGAGAAAATTATCAATTAGGTAAATACTTGATTGATTTTTGCTAATAATAGGTTTGTGTTGTTATTTTTGTAACTACTCTACAAAGCCCTAACCCTGACCTCCTCTCTTATCTATATAAGAGCATAGAGGGCTAGTGGGTGAGGCATATTGTGGATGAGAGTTATTGTTATATTTTTAGAATTACGTTAGTGTTCTTAATCAAAAGAGGTAGTTATGCTACTTAAATGAATCTATATTATTTTATTGATAAGCTTTCATAGCTTTTTTATGCAAGAATTGTGAGTGTTTGTCTTATGATAGCTAATACAATTATGGACCCTATATAGTAATTTAATAATCCAGTTTTTTTTTGTAGTCTTTCTCTTGTTATTGATAAACATTTCAAGGTTGCACCTTCTCTTTTCCTTCATCCTTGAACATAATTTATAAATAACACTAAATGGGATAATAAGTGCACATCTATGATGAAATGTAAAACCCAAAGGTAACCACAAATGTTAAGACATTATTATTTCTAATGTTATCAACGTCTTCCTTAGTTAAATTGATTTATCTTATTAGCTCGTAACATACAGTTCTCAAAGGCATGTTCTTAAGCAAAATAAAGGGGGTGTATCAAAACCATAGACTCCCATTAGGTGTTAACCACCAATCAAGCCAATTGTGGGTATGATTTTGTCCTAACACAACAATGTGTGTTGGTCTTAGGACTCTCATAAGAGAACTGCTTAATTTGGGCCTTTTATTGCCATAAAAAAGATCTGGACAAAGTTTGCACAAAATGGTCTTCAAAAATGCAATAATCAGTGTTGTTGAAATGTTTGTCTAAATGTCATGCCCAAGCTCGTACTTGTTTATGAAGGTCCACCCATGTTTCACCATCATATGCCCACTCCCTTACTCTTAGTTGTTTAAGCATCTCTTTATGGTGTGCTCCCAATTACATAGGCCATAAATGTGGATAATATCCAAGTTTCTTTAGTCCTAGAGTCTTCTTATATTCAATCAATTATCTATCGATTTTTGTGGATAAAAGGGTAGCATAATCATAAGTCATAGGGTTATGATGTAAAACATTTGTTAGAAGAACTTCTTTTGCCTTAGTCACTAATGAGTCATCCTCTTGTCCATATAATGGTGATAACATAGATATGGCATGCTGAAAATATGGTAGGAACATTTCCACAAAATGGATCTAGCAGGTTATCATCCATGCACCTTTGGGTGTAATGGGTACGCATGCTTATGTAATTCTACATTCCTAAAAATGCCATGGTTATGCACATACCAATACTCAGTCGCTTTCAAATCTAGTTTCCTAACACATGTAGTAGACAATCCAAAAATCTCTCTAATATTCTTGGTATTGAAGTCGAATATTCCTTACTACCATGTGTTGTTCATCGAAATGCTCAAGCATCCATGAAATGATATTGTGGTTTTCAAAACTAATGTGGACTGTAATCTTTCCCAAGTCATACTTCCATGCGGTATGCACTAGTTTACTATGCCAACCACTAACCCATGCATCAAAGAACAATTTTGTGTCGTTAATCAAAGGTCACAGGGTTATGATGTAAAACGTTTGTTAGAAGAACTTTTTTGGCTTTAGTCACTAATGCATCATCCTCTTCTCCATATGGTGGTGATAACATAGACATGGCGTGCTAGAAATATGGTAGGAACATTTCCACATAAAATGGGTCAAGCAAGTTATCATCCATGCACCCTTGGGTGTAATGGGTACACATGTTTATGTAATTCTACATTCCTAAAAATGCCACAGTTATGCACATACCTATACTCAATCACTTTCAAATATAGTTACCTAACACCCACAGCATACAATCCAAAAATCTCTCTAATATTCTTGGTATTGAAGTCTAATATTCCTTAATACCATGTGTTCATCGAAAACGCTCAGACGTCCATGAAATTATATTGTGGTTTTCAAAACTAATGTGGATTGTGATCTTTCCCCAGTCATACTTCCACACATTATGCACTAGTTTGCCATGCCTACCACTAACCCATGCATCAAAGAACAATTTTGTGTTGTTAAACCTAAGGGTTGGGTTTCTCTCTTATGCCCTAATATCTTCAAAAAAAATCTTACATGTTTTAATTTTTCTCTTTAACATGGGCTCTCTTTGCATGTACTTGTGATACTCTAATGACATTGAAGATTTATTATATGCTTCAAATTCATCTAATTTTCTCTTAACCCCTATTATTGGTTTAGGAATGGATGATACCATTACTTCAATAATATACAAATAGAAGATGCAACAAGATTCTCTTACCCAAGAACTACAATTGCTTAATGGATTGTTTCATCCGAAAACTTTTCCTTATAGGTAGTTGCCTTCAAATAACACTAGTACTCTGATGCTTCATGAATGCTCTAAAAAATGGTTGCAATTGAGACCGAGCTCAATGAATGCATCAACTTCAATAATGTAGCGTGGGGCAATTAATTGCCACTTATGGTATTTTCATGTATTAATGACACATGCCCCCTTTTATCTAAGCGAATAAGCATTTTGTGATTTTAATCCCCTTTAGCATTTTACTTTTACGTATAGCGAAATTATCACTTTAAGGGCAAAGACCCCAATGAACAAATTTGTTGTGTGTTAACCCTTTCCCTTATGTGCCTCTAACATCTCGATTTTTGTAAGCTTTGGCTTGTAGGGGCAAACAAAGCTTTCATTACCTTAACACCTTTTTGTTCATTCGCCTTAAGATCTAGTTTTTGTTGATGTTAACTCCATACGGGAGAAATAAAAAAATTCATGTCTACACCCTCTATTGTATCTGTGGGCTTGTGTTGGCTATTTTCAAACACCTAAGAGCAAAAAGGCGAATAATAACTTTTACCTTTTGTGTCTTTTCATTCCTAAGGGTTTACCCTGCCCATTTTCAAATGTCTTAGCACAACGACCCGAATAACATTTGCTTGACACATTCCCTTCTTTGGGTTGTCTTTCATATGTTAGTGTTTTCATCATTGCTATGTTTGATGAGGCAACAATGATCTTTTCCTTATTCACCCTTATGTTTTAAGGACCCTTTAAATTTGCCACCTAAAGGTGATATTGCGCTACTCTTTAAATTGTGCTCTTTTGCTTGTCATCCCCTTATTTGACCCATATAAATGAAACATTAATTTTTTACTTATTCCATTGTCACTCTTTTGGCTTTGATGATTGTTTGACCTAAAATGATGATCTATACACTTATAGAACATTTTTTATAATTTTCACACAAGTAAAGCCACACAATGAACACAAAAGAGGAAAAGCCTAGGTGATTTTGGATGTTTTTAACAATGCAACCTTAAAATTTTGGTGTAGGACATTAAAAATGCCAACAAGTTTACCAGTTTATTTCTTTTCAATGACACATGGCAAGGTATCTCCACATGTCCACTTGTGTGTTATGTGTTCCATATATATTCAAGCTCTATAATGTGCTACAAGCCTACACATCACACAGTTGGACACATTGTTGCATAGAGTTCATGTGATGGGTTGATGTTATGTCGTGCAGAATGCAGAGTTCACAAAATGACAAAAAGATTATTTATTAAAAAAGTGGGGTCAAGCGAGACACTAACCCTCAACCCTACAAGGGCTATGCCCTTGACACTCACACGTTTTGCCCCTACCAAGTGATGTGCACAATGTGGTCTTCTAAGTTGTGCAACATTTCCCTACGATTGTGCATCCTATGGTGCAAGGGATTGCACAGGGGTGCTCAAAACGTGGAATTGCTCATCGCTGAACAAATAACCAAAGCACTCAAAGCAATAGTATGTGTCTACTATACTCAAGGTAGCAATGTGAGTCTACGTAGATTGTGGATCTACATAGATACACACACATCAGTAGTTGTGTGCCCTATGTTAATGGGTCTATCGTACTCATTTAGAGCCACTTTAGCAAGCCATAATTTTATCATAGGCCTAATTTGTTTATTTTTATTGAAAATACCATCATAGGCCCAATTGAATGTGCTGAAACTAATTTTTTTGTTATAAACATTTTAATTATATGGAAGATTTTTTTTTAAAAAACTACATCAAATATTTACGTCAAAGGTGTCTACATTGAGGAAGCCCTACCAATTTTTGTTTAATCCATTATTAGCATTGATTCTCATTAATTTTCTTCACAAGGCTTAATTTCAATCTTAACAAGGTATGTGTAATCATCAATAATTGTGGGGTGTCTTTTATTTTAGAGGATCTCATTGGGTTTCAAATGTTGGACCATCTAGATGTGAACACAGATGTGTCTTACATTGAGGAAGCCCAACAATTTTCTTCTAATCCATTTTTAGCATTAGTTTGTAGTAATGTTCTTCTCAAGGCTTGATTTTAGTCTTAACAAGTTTTATATAGTCAACAGTTGTGGATTGGAAGTTTGTTTGACATCATTGTCTTCTAACTTTAGACCATCTAGTCGTGAACGCATAGGATGTGTAGGACTAAATAACTGCTTAGCACACAGAGAGCTCAATGGCATTATGGTCTAACATATGCATGGGAGGGGATGTTCATGCTTAGCTTCCTCAACAAGCAATACATCCCCTAAAGAAGGACCACCTTGAAGCCATTCACCAAGTCATGGTCAACAATGCCTATGAGGCTTCAAACTTGAGACCTAAACCTTCTAGGGGATGCAAACTTACTAAGAAAGGGATATAAACTAACCTCAAATATTTTGAAACATTTAAAATTGAAGCCCAAATTTCATCTATGTATGATCCAAGACCATTTTGGCTAAATTTTTTCTTTTTTAAAACAAAGTGTTAATGCAGTTATTGTGAAAATGCACAAATGCAACTTAAAAACCCTAGTTTTGAGCTTAAATTATCACCATTTACTCTTTATTCAAGGCAACACCTCCACTATGTTCGTGGCACCTCTTCTTCAATTTTGTTAACTCTTGTTTCAAGTTAATTAGTTTTAATTTACCCTAGTTAATGGAGCAATTTAGCGACAAATTAGTACAGATTTTCACAAGTGCACGGGTGTATTTAAATATTTTTGAATATGGAAATGCATTGGGATTGCCATGGACAAAAATTACATGGACAAATACTTGGCAATTTGACATGGCATATTAAAGAAGGCCGATGACAAGAAACCCTAGATGATTAGTGGACAAGAATCTTCTGCTAAATTTTGCAAATTGTATACCAAAAAAATAGTAACCACCATATCAAGTCAGAAAAAGGGCTGAAAAGGAATCAAAGTAACAGATTTTCAAGTCCAAACTTCCCAAATATTTCAAGACAATAACAGGTTTAACCACCTCAATGCTTCTCTGTAATCCCTAAAGCCAATGAAATCAAACACTTTTGAGATGTCAGATAAGCATATGCCCGCCTCACTATTTACTTTGCATTCATAGCTTGAAACCCTTCCAAAATACAATACAAGCTCCTCACAAATCTATTGAATATTGCATTATGTCATCCTCATGGTATGTCATCAATATATCAAAGCTCTTCAGAGGTTGTATGAGACACTGATGAATGCCGCTGAAAATGTTGGATTGGAGAGGTGAGGGAGATTGCAGGAACAACAACCGTTTTCTCAAGGTGGTAACACTTGTAATTGAAGTGTCCCTGTGGTTGTAGGAACACTCCATGCATTCAAATCATTCATTTATTATGGAAAGTTTATGAGCCATTGAGAAGCACTATCCATATTCCTAAGAAACATAAGGTGAGACTTTCAAAATAACTTCAAAATACAATATAGGCTCCTCATAATCTACTGAATCTTGTTGCATTCAAATCATTCATTTATTATGGGTTATGCCTGTGAACTATTAATTTTTTGAGCCCATTGTCCTTGGATTGCCATATTCTAAAATGAGAGAAAACATCTCCGTATCTCTGCCAGAAGCTACACCATCTGAATGATAATATTTAAAGAAATTTTCTTCAAAGTCGTCTCAGTAAAGGAATAATTACCATATTTATCCATCAACAATACATTTGGCAACCAGCATTTGCCACCATAAGAATAACATCAGATATGTACACAAGTACTTTGGACTAATACTGCAATCGAACATATGTGACCTAGAAATGAGAAATTCAATTAAAGCATGTACAAAACAAAAGGATGTTCTAACCAAAAAATTCAACCGTATATAATATAAGGATATCATCCTACTTAATTAAATTCTAAAATTAATACCCATTGGATTCTTTATGCAGACATCATGATTGGATATCTGACACCTTGCAAGACTGGGTGGAATCTCTGTATACGTGTAAAATGAAGGCTTGAACTTCCACAAACAAGAGTACAGAGGGAATGAGTTTGCTCTCATGGAATGGAGCACCAACCAAGAATATTGGATAAAATCTGCCTTGAAGGGCTCAAGACAGTTGTACAGAGAAATGGTTGCGTGCAAGGATTTTTTTTAGCAGCAATCAAATCTCTCCAACTTCAACTTGCCAGGGGCTGCCATCCAAACAACAGTTATTCCAAAGTCTTAAGTAGCCTGAATAGCCCTGCTGCTTCTCTGATGCGGGAAAACTCAATACAGAAGGCTTGTACTTCAATAAAAAGATCATGAACTGCAAAATAACACAAACAATAATGGTCTCTAGACCATGTAATAAAGACAAATGAAGGCCAATATATTGATACTTCCAACAAAGCACAAAAGCATGCTTACCATTAATAATTTTATTCCTAATAAGAGACTGCAAGAAGACGCACACTAATCTGACAAGCCTGTTCTGCATATATTTGTCCTGCAAACAAGAAAAGCAAAGATGAAAGAGCTGATTTTAGAAATGTATTGGATTCAAATTCAGAGTGGAAAAAACCAGAGAGTGGAACTAACAGTATGAAAAAGAGAGGCCAATTGTGCTTTGATTGCCATTGAAGGGGTGATTGAGGTGCATGGAGATCAAGCCCCATATTCTATAAAATCAATTATTAAAGTACTACTGTACTGCAATCCCACATAGAGGAAAATGCTTGTAAAAAACCTATGCCTAACATATTTTCAACTTCAAAACATGGAGAATCTATCCAGTTCTACACATGCATTCGGCGCTCGTCCAATGCACCACAATTGTAGAAACTGCTCAAGTAAAACAAACAAATTCTACAGATGCTTATGAATAAAAGCATAACACTGACAGAAACTTGGTGGTATTTTTATACATGTCAGGCAATTGCCCTTGCCCCCTCTACAAACACGTGGTCCATACATCTGCATCAATACAAGTGTTTGATGAAAGGTCAGGGACTTGGTACCACCAACTTCGCAAAGCTTGATACCTCGCTAGAGGACTCAAGCTGGTCCTGATTTTAGGAAATCTGGAAAACAAATATTGAATAGAAATCCCAGATTGCAATCAATAAAATGAAAGTAGATAAAGATAGTTAGAGCAGCTAAGGCTGTGGGTTAGTGTTTAATGCATAGTTGCCAAGAGACGGGTACGGGTACGGGTACGCCTTTTTTTTAAAAAAGGAGACGGGGTTACGGGGAGACAGCTATATATATAATTTAAATATATTAATATTATAATTATATATATTTATTATTACATGAAAATAAAAAAAATGGTACTACTGATGGAGGCACTGGGGTACGGGGGTACGGAGAGATGCGTCTCAGGGGGTAGGGGGCACGTCTCCGTGCAACACTGGTTTAATGTTATTTAACTTTTTCATGCCATTGCCAAGAGAGAAGCCAATGACGTTGTGGATTATATTAAGAGCATGGGAGCTAAAATTGAGGCAGAGGATTGAGCCAGATTTTGGAAGCATTTCATCCCAATAACAATTGGGAAAGGGGAGAACTTGTGGAGAGGATGTGCTAGACCCTCATATACACTTGCATTAAGACACACATAGCACCCCAAGGTAGAGGATCAATTATAATCTGATTAAAGTAATTATATTCCTGGTGAGCAATATACTCTTATAGGAAGAGTGTGAGACATTAAAGCTTCCCGCATGCACCTTCAGAAGTTTTGGTGGAGATTATGCTGCCACATTACAGGTATGAGTCCAGTTATGGCCAAACCAACCATTTTTCTGCAATTAATAGTAATAAATGTAATGGCAATGATGGATAATAAAATTATAAATGGAAGAGTGAGATAGTGGAAGCTTTAGGAGAAGCATAAAGAATGGACACAGAAGTGTTGAAAACAAAGGACAAGAGTAAGATGCTATAATAATGACCAAAGTAGGTCTATGTGACCCATAAGTACTCAGAAGAATGAAGCTGGCTGCATGCAACCTTCAGTTTTAGACTTCAATGGATGGCAAGGATCCCAAAAGATGTTTAGGATATCTTCAGCAATGCTCAAACATCTGAGGGGAAGGAAGGTCGATGTAGAAGCCAATTGAGATGAAATTCTGGACATCAAGTTTCAGCAGTATGCAATGAAGCTGAAGCTCCAACCTTTTGAGCAGTTTGGGAATAGAAATAAAAGTGGAGTCAGCAAATCTGAATGAAGTTATTGCCTTCTTCCAAGCCCAGAATAAAACCTAATAATGTAGGTCAATAAAACCTAATAATGTAGGTCTATGTTTACCCAGCTGTATATTTTTCTGTTATATAGTTAATACTGGCAGAATTTTTTATTAGCTGATGATTCTCTTGGAACCTTACGTATTTGTATGTTTGTCCTGTTACGCATTAGCCAAACTTTCCTCGCATGCTAGCCAAATTTTCTCAATGATCATAATCAGGACTACAGTACAGATACAAATAAAGAAAATAACTTAAGCTTAATCTCAGCCACTAGAGAAGTACAATGAGTGTTAGTCACATTTCCTTCCAACCAGACAAGAAAATGAAGAGGAGATATATACAAGTGTGTTAGAAATGACCTAATTGTCATGCTGTTGAAAATAATACACAGGTATTCCTGAAACCCTGTTACCGATGTTGACCCGTGGAAGCTAAAAAACTTTTATAGCGGAGGGTACCAACAGTGAAATTGCAGTCGGGCTGTGGAACACAATTTTTTGAATCGTGTAATTTTATCTGCATAACAAATCATGCTTCCAAAAATAACATGGAAAAAGCAGTCACATGGCAATCTAGAATCGCTGAATATTGATGTCAAAGTCAAGAAAAAATAGGAAGTGCATATGCATATATACTGTAGCATTATTGAAAAGACTAAAAATTTTCTACGGAATAAAATCAAAGCAAATAACACTATGTAAACCTTAAATGCAAAGAAGGCCTCAACAACTAAACTGTATAGTAAAAAACTGAGTATGGAGGAAATACAGTAAAGGAGCTGACCTTAATATTTTCACATGATGATATACAGTTTGAGATATATGTGTGGATAAACTGTGTAGGGAGGTCAACTGCTGTTGTGAGTCTATTAACAACCTCCATTGAATGCAGGCTCATGTCCATATTGACAAGCACTTTGAAATAGCTGATACCAAAGCTCCAAAAATAAGATAACTAAAAAAATACATCTATTTCATAAAAAGTCTGGAAATAGAAAGTTTTTAATTATAGAATGTGAAAAGAAAGTGTATACTCTGCTATTTGAACAGAATTCATCAGCTTCAGAAGTACTTCAACAGCAATTATAGGGTTGTTTTCAACCAACTCCTGAAACAAAAAGTACATAATATAATTCTAACAAATAACAGTCATAGCATTGTATTAAATGCATCTCTGTTGAATTATGAAAATGTTTGATATTCATGGGCTACATAGAAAAAAAATGACAAAATTTATTGAACTTTCTTACCGGGAGACGGCGAGGAGATAATCCACAGTGATAAACAAGTTTTGGATCGGCATCAAGCTCCAGAAGTACTTTCTGAAAAGCAGCACCAGAAGTTGGGAAAACTCAGTACGTAACGTATATTCAGGATACATAACTTATGGGCTAGTTTTTATTGAAGCAAAAGCTACATCCTCCTCCATTCTACACATCAAGATGTAAAACAAGAAGCATGATTTTGACACTCTTAAGATACAGAATGCAGAAATTGAATTTTTTGAGGGTATAGACAAAACTTTGTTCCCGGATACTGTTAAGAGAAAGACATTGACACCAGAAAACTTAATATACCATGTTTTAATGTAGTTGGCTTTACAAAGATGGCTTAGATACAGTAAGTCCAATTAAAACTAGATAGAAGGATCAGAACTGTGAATTCTTTTGAATCTAGCATTACAGTTTTAAAAACCCTTCTATCTTTAGAATTTTAGAACAAAAGAAAAGGGGTAAGGGGGGGCATTAGTGCTCAACATCGACAAACTGGTCAAAAATAAAATCGGCTAGGTCTCCCTCAGTTTGCAAAGCTCGAGGGAATACCATGTTTAAATTCAGTTTACATGTGCTAGTTGTCCAGTTAATCAGTGGTTAGAATTTTGGTCATGCCAAACCACTTTCCCCATGTCTGCCCAAGTGGACACCATTTAGTATTATGTTGTTTGGAAACAGAAACGGAAATGTAAATGGAAACGTCTCAGAAACACAGAAATGCCAATTTTCAAAAACCTTGATTTGTAAACGCTGTGGAAACATCCGTACAATATATATATATATATATATATATATATATATATTTTTGTCTATGAAAGATAAAACACTTGAAAATAAATAGTACTCATTCATTCATTACTTCAAAGACAAAATGTATATTCAAATCTAGAATAAATCATCTAGATTGCCTTCAAAATCATTAATGCCACTCCCACTATTTTTAAACTTTATCATTTATTGACACTTTATCTTGCAGGGACTCACCAATGCATTGAATCTCCCAAAGTGTACGCCTTAAGGGATGCACAAGGAATGGAGTGGGATCGGCTTGTGTCACTTTGCGAGAGTATGTTCTCATACTATTCTATCATACCTACATCCCTTCATGCAGCCTTCATACCTCCTATGATGTCTCCTTGAAATTTTGAAACCCTGAAATATGGCTAAGTCTGAAACACTGAAACCCTAGAATCTGACTAAATCTGAGATATTATAGGATCCTCCAAAACCTATAATTTGCATGATGGCTCCTGAAGGTCCAAAACCCTCTCAAACACCCTAAAAGTATATATACTAGCATACATATCTTAGATAAATCTATGTAAAATACACTGATAGATATCATTCTCGAGGTATCGTATTGAATTGTTCTTGATAAATATGTATGAAAAATAAAATATATCTTATAATTATAGACACCCACCAAATATTCCAATAAATAAATAATTAAACTTATTTTGAAGTAAATAAAATTACCAGCATGGTAAATACATAATTAAATTCTTTTATTTTGAAGTAAATAAAATTATCATAACAAAATTATAATTCACCCTTCATGTTATTAAATAATTGCAGGCCCAAATAGATAAATAAATTAAAAGTGGGTATGGGTTTTTTTTAATAATGTTGGCTCTAAAAAAATTAAATACTAACACACTCACACCATTACACAAAATTAGCCCCCCGGATGTCATGGAAAGAACACCTATCGGTGTAATAAAATATAACTTAAAAGTATAAGAAATTTAAATGTTTATTCTATATATATATATATATATATATATATATTATTATATTGTCTGGTTCAGGCTGGTTTTACATTTTTTTTTTTAAACTGTTGATTTTGACTGCTTTTTCTGCTGGAATCCCTTGGAAACGCACGGAAACACCACAGAAACGTCCAGATGTTTCCAGGCTTTGCGAGGCATTTCCAGTATGTTTGCCCAGCATTTCCGGAAAGGAAACAGGGGGATGGGGGGGGTGTTTCCTGCAACACATATTTAATAGTCTGCAACATAAATGCAAGTTATATTATCTATTAAAGGGATGAAATGACACTCGTTAGACTTTTTTAATATTTTGAACTGTAAACATACACCGCATATGCTACCCAACACATGAGCATATTTTGAAGATATGCATAGTTACTAATTCAAGAAACAGAAAACTTGACATTCCATACAAACAATGTCCAAATCCAAGTGCAAAATATCGACATCACATTCTGGGAGGTAGATGGATTCCTCCAAATAACAGATGCCATAAAATAAGAGTAGATATCTTATTCCTCGTTCCAGAAACCTCTATAAAGCATTTCGTTCTCTGTGGAAATGGAATGTTTAACTATCTAGATTTGAGAAAAATTTAAAACAATGACTAAAGTGGATCAATGTTCAATTGTTTAAACATGTTAACAATGAAAATGAGGAAACTGAATTGAAGAGATATCTAGTGTCATGACAGGTCATATATCTAAGTTAAAATTCTTTTTTTCCAACTAAATTGATAAATTTCTTCAGCCTACAGTGTATGGATTCAGATGAATAAAATTGAGGCATAACAACTACTTTCTTCACTAAGGTACAAACAAAGCAGATAGCTATGACTTTCAATTGCATCTTAAAACATAGCCATATTAAGCAAGACACTTGCTGATAAAAATCTAACTACCACTCCATAGTGCCACACTACATCATTCGGTACCTAATTTTTGCCTTGTAGTCGGTTTCACCAAAATAAATGCCCATATTTTGAGCGCCAAATACTGAGAAATGATTCATCAGTGATAGACTGATTGTTTAGTTGCTATACTTGCCATCATATATGCAGCAGACAGGCTGTTTCAGCTATAAGATTGGTATCTCAAAAAGTATCGACTATCAATCATAAAAATGCAGGCCAGCTTCACTATGCAACTTGAATTGCATATTATAGAACACAAAATAAATTAGAGAGTTGCAAATGCTTAGAGATGTTGTTGCAATATCATGTTTCTGTGATTCTTCATGTCAATCAACATAAAAATAATACTTGTAGTCAAAAAAATTTAAAATGCATACAAAGTAGAAACTATTTATATCTAATCCCAACTCAAACGTAATCTTTGAGCCATAATATTATCTAACAGTAACCCATGTAAACATTCAATATATTCTAGAACCTTTTAATGTAGTGAAATGCTTCTACCTGCTGTTGTGCCGGTGCAAGTGCCCCCTTTAAAGCTCTGCTTATCAAATCCCTAACAGCAGCTCCACGACTAGTGTCGGCACACATGCCAAAATCCCAGAGCACTTCATGGTTGTTCTCAGGGGTCAACCACACTAACTGCATCAGATAAACATATGAAAAATAATTAATTGCCACCTAGAAGAAAGCAAACACCAATCCAATGTACAACCTTCAGATGTAAATCAATCAAACAGTAAACCTAAAGAGTGGATCTAAGTTCCTGCCTCTCCATCCTGATCTGGAAGCATGGGTGGGACTGGCCTGATCCATGGTGGTTCAAGTCCTTTTTGTGATATAGTCTGAATCAAACCAGCTGCTGCTGCATCTCTATTTCCACCACCTACTCGATGTTTACTTAAAGGAGTGGGATCATCAAGCCTGTCAAGATGGGATCAAAAAAGTTGCATTCATCTATTGGCACACCGTATCAATCTAATAAAAAGAGGAAACATAAACCTAAATGATTTTTTTATTCTACCAATGGACTTGGTTCCAGAGGATTTTCATCAAACAAGATATCAGAGTCAGACTCGATAGAAATCATACTCAGGTGCATCAGCATCACAACCGTTGGGAACATCTGGGTCTCGAAGTACATTTTTAGTAGCTGCACTCTTGAAGCAACTTTTATATGGTTCTACTGGTAGCATATCAGAATATTGTTTAAGCAGTTGTTCACGAGACAAGAATGCCTGCATCATTCAATAAGAATTTGTCATGCAAATAAGCCAAATTTGCAAAGATCAATTTTATGTATTCTAATTTGCAACTATGTCAACAAATAAGACAGACAATATATCACAACATTTATATAGCAGATAATACCATAAAAAATTAACGGGGTATCTTACATGTGAGTTTGGATCACAATTCCTGATGTACTCAGCTGCAGTTTGACTTGAAATCTGTGAATATAACGTTTGAAAGTTCAAATTTACCTATAAATATCAGTAACTATAACTCTTGACAGCATTCCAATACAAATTAAGTGCGAAAAGTAATTATATCTTAGTGACTACAATATGATGTTTTAAAACGAATTTATGTAAATAAAAAAGACTAATTATTATGTAAAATATATATCTAAATTATTCACAAGATATGAATACTTCAGGTAGAAAATTTGTGGGAAAAGAAAAACATTGCTGTGCATGTGAATTTTTAGCATAGGATGCCTCAGCCCGTGAAAAAATGTATTTAGGAAAATAGAACCAGAGATTTTATCATAGAGTTTTGATAATCTTATTAAATCAAAATGCAGAGTATAAATACATATAAACTGGCATCAATTGTAAACATTTAAGTTTGAACCCCAAACATAAGCTGTGATTCTTTTCAAATCCTCTCCCATTCAAGTATAAGTGTTAATATTACAGTGCTGAAAACTAATTAGATTATCTTAGAGGAATAACCATGGAAATATAGTATTGTATAGAAATGGTTGTCTATTGTATTGCACATCAATGAGTCTTCCTCATTTTCTGCAAAGGGTATAGCAACTACAAGACGCATCTTACATTTTTGCCACACATTATATTCTTCAGTCATACAAGCTGCATTACAGTATGCAAAACATCTCAGAATGGTTTTTTATCCATTTTCTTCCAAATTGTGAATAGTACGTCCTGGACTACCATACCCCATAGACAATTCATGAACTTGAAAGTGGAAGTTACCATAATTGTGATGAGGAAAATTTTGGCCAGGGTACCAAATATAATTTGTTAGCAAGAATTGGGCAAAAAGGGGGACAAGTTCAGAAATTTGACAAAATGGTAAAAAATACATTTAAATGCAAATTTGATTCTACAGACATGTGAATTTTTTTTAGCATTATCTATTAAAATATCATGTCTTCAACAGCAATCAATCATTTCAGTACTAATCAGAACGCACAATAGATTGGATTTGGCAGACAAAATTGTGACTAAACACTGATTTTGGTAACTATGGGTTCCAGTACTGGATAAAGGATCTTTTAACCAAGTTAGAGTGAGCAATCAAATAGATGGAACCATTTCCGAATTCAATGTTTTGTTCAAGGTACCAGGACATGTGATCCACACTGTTTACTTTGTGACTAGATGGTGTTGGGAATTCGGGGGTTCATACATTTAATTAATGATAATACTGCAGAGAAAATGATATTATAGTAGATACTGTAGTAAATAATTACACATATGGTAAGCCCAAGGCAAGAATTTTGTGTACACTATATCACAATCCCTCATCAGTTTCCAGCTGTATCTTCATAGCACCGCATACTGTTATGGTGGATTAACAACCTAATCACAAACAAAAAACTTCTATGTTACAATGGTCACATATCTAACGATAATTTGTCATCATATACCTATTTTCAAACTATATTACATGAAAATATTATTCGTATTTTCAACCTTACATTTCCCATGTTTTTTGTTTTTTAAAGATGGTGGACCTGAACTATTTTTCCAAGTTTTGACATATCAAACGGATGAGTCTTGACCTGATTTTCAGTTTCCATGTGGACATACGTATCAATATGTTCCAGTTTGAATTTCAAGTCATTTGGCCCTCACTTGCCCAAAGTATGTTGAAAATACAGCAGACTGAATTGCCTTCTTGAAAGGGTAAATGGACAAATTTTGACCTGATATCTCATGGGCACATGGGGATAGGTGTCACCTTCCTAGAGTCAAATTCAGACCATTTCATCGTCATATGACCACTTTAGGGCCAAAATTCAATCGACTGGTCATACACATCTTTTCAGATCATATGTTGTAATTTTGACCTGAAACTGGTGCTGCACCTTGTAATCCATGTTAGGAACACCCCATTTGTGTTTCAGCTCATTTTGACTTCCTATGAATATGGCTCCTACACTTTGTTCCTCTAAGAGCACCAGCTAACTAAGTACGCACAAATATGTGTCATCTTGTTATAGTCAAATTCAGGACGTTTCAACTTGATATGACCAATTCATGGCCAAAATTCAGTCAACAGGGACCCACACGTTTGTAGCTCATGTGGATGTTGTACAAAGGTTTAATGGTTCCTAAACCTTGTGCCCCTGCTTCAGCCGGATATAGGTGACTAGACATAGCCCATGTGGCATTGTCCTTATATCACCATTCCACATACTCAAACCTGAGGGGAGTGATATTTTGACTTCATAAATGATTCTTAGAGCTATGTCAATCTCTTGCTAATCAAAAAGACAATGTCCAAAATGACATGAAGATGGTGTGTGTCTCCTCACCAACATCCACCGAGATACCTATGTAGCCCTCAACAGTGCTCACTGGTCATCAACAACCACAAGCACCCCATCATACTGCCATCAACCCCCCTAGAGGTATAATTCTGCCAAATAGCACAAACTCACCTAGACAACCTTCCATATTGACCAACTTCTCCATTGTTCCTCCTTCCAGGAGACCAGCTTACACAACCGTAGGAAAGTCATCCACCAACTACTTTAAACCATTTTCACATTCTAAATCCTGTATATGGTACTGAAAGATATTCTCTTTATCTGGGGGCCAAACCATTGGATTCATTTTAACTTTTATTTAAAATAAAATGTGCCCAAAATATTTTTATGTACTAAATGTGTGCATATGACCGGCACTTATGACCCAAACAGTCCTTTAAACCTTCAATCTTGACTCTAGCCCCCCTCCAACATATGCCCAATGGCTTCTGCCCAAGAATTAGTTACTTTAAAAATGAAACTTAATTTTGGACTTCAATGAGATTCCAATTCAGCTTTATTGCTGTAATATTAAATTTTTATTAAGAAAATAAGCATAGTTCCACGTGGTTCCTGACGGGGGGACGCGGGGATGGGTTTCCGGGATGGGGAGATAGGGGGCCTAAGTTTGGGGACGGCGAGGAGACGAGGGGACGGCGGCAGGGGGGCCCCGGAGGAGCGGTGCAAATACATATAGTACTTGAAAAATTAGTTATAAAAAGATGTACAAGGAAAAGTATATTGCATTGAACATCAACAATTTAACATTGTGATTTAATCATTTAAGTTTCAAGTTTGATCCATTGAACCAATGAACATTGAAAATCAAAATCAAAATATCAAATTCAGAATTTTTAAAGTTTCATAATGATGATTCATGATTACAATCAAGTATCAACAATGTTCAACAACAACATACAAAAATAGTGAAATACTAAATACTAAGAACAATTGACTCAATGAGTCAATGGCTAATCATCCCCAAAGTTCTCATCGAACTCCTCATCACTAGAACTGTTGGACTCTACACGCAAAAACCCAATTTTTTTTTTAAATAAAAAAAATGCACTTTATGGCATCCACCTGCACAGGGGACGCCTGGGCATTTCCTAGGGGATCAGGGGGCTTCTAGACGTCCCAGAGTCCCCAAGACGTCCCCTCTCAGAGGGAAATGTCCCGGGGACGCGGAGGTTCATGGCAGAGGTGGCGGGACAACTAGGGGACTCCCCCTGAAGTCCCCATGTCCTGGAAACGTGGGGTTTTTTGGGGGTGACCCGTCCCTGTGGAACACTGAAAATAATTGAACATATAGATTTTGGACTTCATACACAGAGAGAGCGCTTAGCAATCTGGAACAAAAGTCATCATATAAATATACTATTGTATTAAATAGCTTGTAAATACATTAAAAATGAATTAGCTACTTTAAAAATAAAACTTAATTTTGGCCTTCAATCAAATTCCAATTCAGCTAAATTGTTGTAATATTAAACTTTTACTAAGAAAAAATTGAACATGTACATTTTGGACTTCAAACTGTAATATAATAATGCTAATCTTAGGAGTAATTGTACAAAAAAGAAAGAAGTTATATAAATGTCCAAAAATGACCAAAAGTAGGTCAATGGGACTGAAGGATACAAACATTAGCAATAGAAAGTTCTAGGAAGAGAAAATCCTAGAGTCGAACCAAAGAAATAAAGTGCGTAGACAAAGTAGAACAGCAAGTCACAAACACAAGTGGCAAAGAAACCAATACAAATAACAATGAGAGGCGAACAAAAGCCCCCAGAACATGTGCCAATGAAGACTGGAGGAAAATCGCATCAAATGTCTATGTTTGTGCTTGAAGTGGAGGAATCATTTGAGCCATTATCGATCACTGTGAGAGATCTGATAATGTTGTCCGGCGAGTACACAGGGTCGAAGGAGCTAGGTTGGGGGATCCTAAGAGGAAGCACGACACTTCCTCTACACCAAATCACAGGTTGCAGAGCTCAAACGCTCAAGAGAGTTGTTTATGACAGCACATCGGGCAGGGAAATGGGTAGTCATCAAGTACCTCAAAGTAGTGATCAAGGACTCCTTTCCCCCAAGATGGGAACCCAGATCCAGGACTACTCAATGACGAACTCGATGGGGGAGGAGACAAGGTACAAATACATTTATCAGTTGTTGGAATGGTAATGGCTCTTTTTGGTCATTACCATGCCTATTGTATGATGCTCTCATGTCTCAGACCTCCTCTTCATCACCGAGATCCACGAGAGCCCTGTACGGCCTCTCCTTGGTATCACAGGGTATCATTGGGTATCAGCTCACAGACAGGAGACTAGGTGCTCTGATGGTGTCAAAGGCTTAGGTGGAGTGGCTTGTCTGACTAGAGATACCCTCCGGTGCAGGGTCTCGGTAGTTGCCTCTGACAAGTTCGCTAGATTCATGTGGGTCCAGATAAGGGGGGTTGCCCAGCTTCACCAAGACATCTACATTGCAGTTTGCTACTTCCCTTTGACTTTGTCCCCATATGCTATCCACAATGGTCCTGAAGGGGACCCTTTCATAGATTTGTATACCAGTATCACTCATTATTCTGTGGTTGGAGAAGTTATCCTCCTAGGTGACTTCAACACCCGTACCAGAGCTTCTCAGACCCCCTTTCACGATCGTTCTACAGATGCGCTTTGCACTCAGTAGATTGATCCAAAGGCAATTGGGCTTCACAGGATGTCAAATGATATTTTGGGGCCTTCCACAACTTACGGTCGACACCTCCTACAGTTGGGAGAATATGATGACTTGTTGATCCTGAACAAGCTCACATGTTTCCGAGATTCTCGTTTTTTCACATGCAAGCCTCATGGTGGGGTGTGAGTGTAGTGGATTATGTCCTATCTAGCCAGAACCTACTACCTTCCATCAGTCACTTTTCTGCTTACCTCATCCCACTTGCTGACCACGCTCTGCTTTCTCTCTATCCAAGTTGGTACCCCCCACACTCCCTCTCCTCATACAATCCCCTTCTATAACCTACCTCATACCACCTTTCGCTTTGATGATGGGGAGTCTGACATATTCTCTTCCCACATCCACCAGCTTTTCCCACCCGAGTCCCAGTTCTTCTCGCTTGAGTGTGTTACTGTGATCACTCTAGAGTGCACCCTATTTGAAGATGTGCAAAGCACACCCTCACTCTAGTTGATACAATTGGAACTTCTCTGAGCGTGGGTGACTCTTTGATGAAAAGAACCTCCAACGAGGGTTGGTTCCCTTTATATTTTTCAATAAATTTGACTACTGTGATTTTTGTGATTTTTGGGGTGAAAAAGGAGAAGGAAAATAAAAAGGGAAATATAATTAAAAAGGGATGATACCCCTGAATTGTCAAAACCCTATGAAGTTACTGAAATCAATGCACACATATGATCAAATGAAATCTATAATTATGTCCTTAAGCATAAATATTTCAAATGAAGGGTTGGAAACCTCTTCAAATGACCTACAAAAGGGTGAGAAAGGAAGAGATAGGTGAGAAAGGGACCTGCAAAAGAAGATAAATCTCACTTATACGCTGATGCACAATCAGATTACACACTATCCCCTATCAAAACTCAGATTCAAAATAATAACTTCTTTATTGATGACTGGTCCAGCTTACAATTTCTTCTTTTCAAACTTCCGGGCCCCTTTCAAAGGCTTAATTCAGCCAATAAATACACTTTCTTTAAAAATCTAAAAATAGCCTATGTGGAGCATTAGTCTTGGTTAACTAACTCAAGACTTAACCTCTTTTTACAATATTCAGAAATATTCAAAAAAAATCCTTTCTATTGCAAAATGCATTCCTCTTCAAACATTGGCGTAGAAAATAAGTGGTAAGGCCAAGTTTGAAAGATTAGTCGTAAAATAAACAATACATTCTCCAAAATTTTCAAACATGCATGACTAAGGTTGGCATAGAGGTGTGGACGGTGGGCCTATTGAAAGTCAACCTCTCCTTTGTATGGAAGATTACGTCAAAAATTCTAAATAAAGAACTCCGTGTAGATCCATTTGAAAACTGAGCTAGAGGTTGAGCTGTTCTTGTTTGCATGAAAAACAGGGAAGATGCGTAACAAGCTCGCCCAGTCAACTCCAACTCAGAACCCCTCATCCTCCAATGGTCTCCGCTTGCATGCAAAGCTATGTTAAGACTCGGACGAAGAACTCCGTTAGAATAACCTGCATGGAAAATTAACCCGTTGAGTGAGAGATAATATTCATATTGAATTTATTTCCCAGCTTTCTATTTGTGGCTTCCGCGTTTCTGTGTATGCATCTCTTGAATGATGTGGCGTTATGTTTCTGAATGTCTCAAACTCTATTTAATTATGGATTTTCCAACTATGTTTGCTCGTTGATTTACTCGGACAAAAAGCCCGTGATTTTCCGTGTTCATCCCTCGGATTTTCCTGTGGACTTTTCTTGTGTATTTCCCTTTAGCTTGTCTCGAGATTATTTGTCCTTGACTTGTTTATCCTTTCATATTATTTATCTTTTGCTCGGGCCTTATGTATTGGCCTTTTTTTTTCTGCGGATTTATTCTTTTCATCATCCTGCAAACAAAAAGTCTACGGGAGATGTCCCTTCACTTTCGGATTTTTGGCTTCCCCTTGGTCTATCCTCCATTTCCTTCGAGTTTATTTTTTTGCGGACTTTCCCTTGACCACGTCTTCCGAAGGAATCCTTCGGACAATTTGTTTGAAGGAATTCCTTTGTCATTTTCCCGCAGACAAAAAGTCCGCAGGAATTATTTTCATTGTTCCTTTTGGCTTGAACAAGAGTAACTTTCCCGAAGGGTACATACCCTTTAGGAATTTTGAAAATGTCTTTCCCGAAGAGCACATTCCCTTCAGGTTTTTGTAAAAGCCCTTAAAATTCATGAGATAAACTTTCCCAAAGGGCAGGTGCCATTCGGGATTCTTGAAAACATACCTTCCAATCTTGAAAAGGGCTTTTCCGAAGGGCACCTGCCCTTCAAAATTCTTGTAATTAACCATTCTGAAGGGTACTTGCCCTTCGGCTTTTCTGTAAGGGTTCTTTTCCAAAAGTGACTTTTTCCAAAGGGCACTTGTCTTTTGGCTTTTCTTCAAACAGTCTTTTTCGAAGGGCAGGTGCCCTTCGGATTTTTACAAAGTGTCCCATTTTCAAAGGAAGCATCCCTCTGGATTTATTCAAATAGTCATTCAGACTTGTGCAATGAGCCTTTCGGAAACCCTGTCCAGGTCCTCTTGCCCTTCGGCAAAAAGAAAAAGACCTCTCCAAACAAAAGTACCCTTAATTTCTTTGGACTACTTCAAAAGTCCTCCAAATTCCTGCAAGATGTGTCTTTGGAAACATAATGTGAACCAACCCGAAGGGTACATACCCTTCAAGACTTTTGAATTGGCCTTTCCCGAAGAGCACATACCCTTCGGGTTTCTTGTAAGAGTCATTTTCTTAACATGCCCCTTTGTCTCTCGGACAAAATGTCCGACACTTTGGACTTTCGTCTCCCTGAAATTTTCTTAGACCTTTCCCAAATCCTTTGAACATGCCTTCCCGACACTTTGGATTTCCGTCTCCTTGAAATTTTCTTAAACCTTTCCCAAATCCTTTGAACATGCATTCCTTCGGATTTTTTCCCTCGAACAAATTGTCCAAGGAAAATGCTCCGACACTTAGCCATTTGAGACATGAAACGATAACACTTGAGGAAGAAAATACCAAGAAAAAGGTCTACTTGGGAGAAACCGCTGATACAAAAAAATCCCGAAAAATATAAACCTGTATTCCATAGGTGTCCGGAAGAAAACAATCACCTTCATTCATAAGCGAACCTACAGAGCTTCAGCTTTATAACTGTATATGACATTTCGAAAAGGAGATATGGCCTTTTAAGCTGCTGTAGGTGTCTTGTCTTGGAACGAAACTGACTGTGCAACATTGTTGTAGGTATTCACCCGACTATACTTAATACCTTTGTTGTAGGTGCTCTTTGTTCATGCTTTTAGACCATTACTCACCATGGCTGCATTTGATATTTTTACTGTGCACATATCACCTTATTCATGCCTTTAGACTATAGATTGACCAGCTGAAAAGGTGATTAGACCGTTCTGGGAAAGTTTAGAATAGTGGGGATAGTAACTTGGCTTTGACAAGCCAAAGTACTAACAGTTACCACCAAATTTCCCTGTCTTTCTTCCATCATTTGGGAAGCTGCCCTTAAGTCATTTCCTAGCTCCACCAGGCCCACACCCCCTTCACATCAGCCTAATAATTTCGGCTCATAATACTTGTCCCATGAACAAGTGGTACAATGAAGACTGCAAAACTCTCCACCCCCAAATTCGTCGCACTTTCATTCATGACCACCACTCCTACCCCACACTAAAATCCTCATATCATTGTCTCCACCACAAGAAACGTCTATTTATCTCTCAGAGAAGACGGACCTTACGTGATTCCTTCACCCACTCTCCCAAACAGTTCTAGCTCACCATCTTCCCTTGCCACTCTCCCCTCCCTCTTGAGCTTAACCCTGGATCAATGATCTCCCACACATCCACTCTCTATGATATTCCAGGGCAACCTCTGATTCATGTTTCCTCCCCACCCTCTTCTTGTCACTTAATCACATGCAGGAACATCAGAAAAGTTGTTAGAGCAATGAACAACAGGGCAGCTGATGAGGAGGGTTTTCAAGTAGAATTCTTCAAACATGGGTATGAGGTCTTGGATAGATACTTGGTTGATCTCTTCAACCATGTGGTCCATTCAAGTTTTCCACCATCTTGGTCATATCACATCATTCATCCGATACACAACTCGAGCCCCAGCTCAGATCCCAACAACTACAAGACGATCATGGTTGGCCACACATTCTCAAAACTATATACTACATTTCTCCACATGCGGCTTTCAAGAGAGTTGGAGCAGAGACACCTCAAAGCTAGGGGCAGGCAGGGTTCCAACCAACTCATCAGACCATAGACCACATATTTACTCTCCGAGACATCATTAAGAAAGCACGTCATCGCTCATCGAAAGTCTATTGTTGCTTTGTAGACTTTCAACAAGCATTTGACTCTATTTTATAGGAGGCCCTATTCCAGAGGCTCAAAGACATTGGTATTTTCGAGACCCTTCTGACAACCATTATGTGCCTCTACAAGACGGTCCTCGATCGTCTCCGCACTACCCATGGGTTATCAAACTTTATCAGGGGTACCAGCGGGTTTAACAGGGTTGCCCCCTATCCCCCACTCTCTTTGGAATATACATTGATGAGTTAGAGACCTTCCTTCTTGAGCATATCCACGACGGTGATGGTTGCCTTCACCAAGTTTTGATATCTATCCTATTGTTTGCGGACAACATGGTCCTCATGGCCTCTTCCCCTAAGGGGTTGCAACGACAGTTAAATGCCCTAGCTCTTTTTTGTGATCTTTGACAATTGACAGTCAACCTGGGCAAAACCAAGGTTATGGTTTTCAACGGGTTGAAGACTTCACACCTCCATTTCTTCTTCAAAGGAGAGTAGATTGAGATCGCCAGCACCTATATTTACTTGGGGGTGCGTTTCTCTAGACCCCGCTTTAGCATGAGACAGGCCCTCCAGCCTCAAATCAACAAGGGGTATGGTTCTTTAGCCCTCCTTGAGAGATAGTGTTTTCAATACCATTTTCAGGACATCTCTTCCAAGATGTCCCTCATGGACACCCTTATCAGGGCTACTGTTCTCTATGGGTTCGTGGTTTGCGAACCCTCTTTGCTTGAGTCAGATTGGGCATCAGCTGAGAGAGTCCACACGCTTCTCCGCCACATTATCAAGTGCAAACAAACTATTCCCCAACACATAATCCTTGCAAAGTTTGGTACCTGTCCCTTCAAACTGGAGACTTTGTTTGATATGATCTCTTTTTTGCATCGCAATCGTAGCTTCGCTGACTCAACGAAGGCGCATGATAGATACCCGTACTTAGCTTATTTTTCTTTAGAGGCTATTCCCTGTTCTGGCCCTACTGGTCAGGCTCATTGTTGGTACGTTGGGGTCTCAAATCTCTTAGGGTCTATCGGGATTAGGATGGACCGTCTCCCTACGTTTCAGTACTCCTTGGACGCTCCAAGCCACCTTCTACCTACTGAACAAGGGATGAACAAGATTAACGAGGATATTTACAGACAATTTATTCATACCACTTGGGTTAACCCCTACGAGGGGTTATGCCCAAAGATGGCTTTTTATGCAAAGCACTACTTGGAACTAAGGGACAGGTTTATTGTCTGTCCTCAGTATACTTTCCGCCATTGAATGCATGCTCTCCATATCCCCCTTGGACAGTTCAAACTCTGTTCTCGTAAGCTACAGATTGAGATAGATCACTAGATGGATCGGACAGACAAGATCTGTCAGTTCTGCAGCCTTCAGGAGGTCGAGATGGAAGAACGCTTCATCTTTCGTTGCCCCATATACTACGAGATCAAAGGGAGGTTACACTGCCTCTTCAAGGAGACCCAGGCTCTCTCGATCTTCTTCAGATATGAAGACCAAACTGTTTGGCTCTATAAATGCAAGAGGCCCTCAGGTTTCATGACCACGTGATTCGGAGCCACACTAGACCACAGTCTATCCAGCAAATTACTTCCTTCTTTACTGTGCTACCTTCGGGGAGAGGCACTAAGCACCAGATTGACATCAGCACGGCGTCACACTCCAGATCAATACGGATCTGGGGAACCATTCACAACCCCCTGGGATCTCATTGGCATAACCATTACAGTTCCAAGCCCAGGAGTCAGACTAGATCCACCAGATCATCACGACGAGCTACTCCCTCCAGACAACACACGAGACAGACCAGACACTCCACCTCCTCCACATGTTATCAATCTATTATGAGTTTATTTTTGACGGCCTCGGATGTTAAGAGAGTTGGGTCCACTCCTTGATGGACCTTTCTCTTTGCTTTTCTTGGTTCTTCTCTCATATTGTGCTTTCCCACCTCTCCGTTTGGCTGGGGTTTTGGCTGCGGGTTGTTCTTCGCCTCTTTCCTTTCTAGTTACTCTCGCTCTTTGTTGTTTTATTTCTCTTTCCGCTTTGTGTTCTCCATTGGAAACCGTTTGAATTTCCCACTTCGCTCTAACACTTTTGTACTCTACAGCGCCTTTGACCTACTTGTGTGGTCATTTGTCGAACATTAATATATTTATCTTATCTTATCTATTTAGAATCTCCCCTAACATCTAAGGCCGGTGTAACTCTTGTAGTAGAAAGGAAGCTAATAATATCAATTTGCCACTGTGGTCTGGCGAGCCGTTGAGTAGTAGACCCATGTCATCGAAGACGTGTAGAGACACGATGCCTAGAAATAGCAGAGTTGGAGATTGGAGTAGTCTGAACAGTAATGATGCACTGAGAGAAGTGCTGCCTAACTGATCCATCAAGTCGGAGGTGTGATGTACTGGTATCCAAGGGGAAATTAGTGTTGTCGTTGTTGCTATTGACCATCACTTGAGTGGGTTGAAAGAAAGAGGTGATCAATATGAGAGCTCTAGGGTTTCTAGGCCCCTCATATAATAATTTGCGACGAAAAGTGACAACCTCGTGAAGATAAAGAGCCAAACACCATTGGTTTGTATAACTGAAGAAAGTAGCTAGAGTGTTGTCTAAGTCTCTGTAGAGGCAACGATATCTTCCCTGGATCTTATAATAAATTGGGAATCTGAAAATGAAGTGGTCTTCGATCTCCACCCCCTATACGGAGCAAAGACGACAGATCCGATCCTGATGGAGAATGTGATGATCAATTTCAACCCACGACTGGTGGGAACAAACTCTCATCTGGCCAAGGTGAAATCTCAAGCCATGAAACCAATGGCGTTGGAGATAATGAGGGCGATGAATAATACCGTCTACCCCTTGAAAGAAATGATCGACATAGAAAGCAAGCTTGAAACTGAGCAGCTCACAGGGGGAGATCCAAGTGATCGGGATATATTGTTTGTGGATGTCCTCTGGCAACCCTAGTGATGACATTCTTAGAGGGAAGGACCCCGGGTGGGGCATCTAGGGAGTACATGAAAGGGGGTAGCTTGTCAATAGATATGCCAATAGGAAGGAGCAGCCTAGTCTCAAAATACCAACAGTGCCAACGTCTGGTAGGGACTAGTGAAGCAATCCTCTCTGAAGAGCAAAGTGCTAAGTAGGGATATCTCGCACAACCATAAGTTTAGTCCCCCAAGGATCTAAGTCTGTGGATGTAAAAAGTAACCCTGAAGATAGTCTCAAGGCATAGCGGGTGGGCAGCAAATTCGGCTTGGATGATGGACTAAGGAACTGTCCGTTTGCAATAGATCATTCGATGTAACATGAGCATCTAGACCCTCTCAATACGAGCCCAGTCAACAGCCACCAAACTAGGTCCCCAAACCTCTGAACCATATAAAATTGTAGGTTTGATGATAGAATCAAACAAGCGTAGCTTGGAAGGGGTATCCTGGAAGTGGATCTATAAACATTGACGTTCCAAAACAAAAAGAGAAGCATACCCCTTGCAAAGGCGTGGTTGAGCGGCAAACTTCATGTTAAAGCATGGACCAAAAAAATGGACCCCCAAGTATACGTTGATGTGATATCAAGGAGTTCCCCTCTGTAGAAAAATTGAAATCTGGAGAGAGAGCACTTGGGGATATTGAAGATCATGACCTTAGTTTTGCTAAGGTTGACCACACGCTATTGGAGTTCGCAGAAGCAAGGAAGGACATCAAGTTGTCATTGTAAGCCCTATGTAGAGTGTGACAGAAGGACAACATCATCGACAAAAAGGATGGCAATAAGCATCTCATGCAAAAGACAACCATCATCAATGTGAATATGCTGCCAAAGAAACCTCTCTAACTCATCAATGTATACGCTGAAAAGGGTCGATGAGAGAGGACATCCTTGTTTGACCCCAATAGTACTCTTCACAAAGTCCGACAAATAGTGGAGGGTACAAAGCTGCCCAATGACTGTCTCATAAAGCCTCCAAGTTGCAGTAATCATAGAATTTGGGATGCCGAAATCTCTCAACCTTTGGAAAAGCAGGTGTCTCGGAACCAAGTCAAAGGTCTTCTTGAAGTCAACAAAACAACAAAAGACTTTGGAAGACATGTGACAAGCTTCTTCAATGATAGCCCGAAGTGTAAAGATTTGGTCAATAGTTTGGTAGTTCCTTTTGAAACCCGCCTGCCCCTGAACTTTGATATTGTTACTTTCCAAGTATTCTGACAGCTACATGTCTAAAACTGTAGCATAAAGTTTAGCAAATGTATGCCCAATCATAGTAGTCTTGTAGTTGCCAAGGATAGAGGGATCCCCTCACTTATGAATAGGGTGAATGATGTGTTGGGACCAAAACTGAGGGAAGCCAAAAGACACCACTACATTAAAAAGTGTGGCAAGGGGAAAGGAAAGGGAGTCCACACCATATTTGATGAACTCAACTTTTAGACCTTAACAATCGGTTGCTTTACTAGTGCGTAATTTCAAAATCGCTCTCTTGACAGAGGGAGTAGAGAAAACAGTGGAGGACGGTGGGGGAGTGGGAGTAATGGCAGTAGTATGGGCTGGAACATCATAAAGGGAACTGGCATAGGAGACCCATGTTTCGGGTGTGATGTCAAAAATGGTGATTTTTTGGGAGAAGGGTATGCCAAAAAGTCTTTGGGGAGTGGTGGAGATCAGCAAGGAGTGAAAGTCGTCTCGCTGCAACAAACTTTCGTTTCTTCCGTCGAAGAAGACAACAGTACTCCCTACAAAGGGTGGGTGTGGAGGTAGGGTCATGGGTTAGGGAAAACCGAAGTCTCTGATGAAGGGATTTACATTCATTATCATACCATTGGTTCATGGGACAAGTTCCATGAATGGGTAGAGGATCTGGAGTAGTGAATGGTGTGGGGACAAGAATCTAGGGCAGCATCCCAGAGGGTGTGGTCTAAGACCTCATACATGAAATCAATGGTAGCGTAAGAGCTTTTGTCTCCTAGTGGTAGATAAATGGTCTCTGTAGGAAGGTGAAGAATCTTCATGGAATACGAAATGAACTAGCCACATGCTTGGCTATAAAATATTGTAATCTCTCTCATTCTTCATTAATGCAATAACTTTGGTTTGCACCAAATCTTGTTATTTTATTGTCATTAATACACACACACAGAGCTTATCAATGTGGAACAAAACTCGTCATATAGATATACTACCATAAATAGCTTGAAAATACATAAACGCTTTAAAAGAGAATTAGCTACTTTGAAAAATGAGGGAGGTGGGAGGGCAACAAAACTCGTCATATGGATATACTATGTTAAATAACTTGTAAATACATAAATGCTTTAGCAGCCCACACATCATCAAGAAACATACAACTCTCTCTCTCTCTATCTCTCTCTCTCTCTCTCACACACACACACACAAAGAGCTTATCAATACATAAACGCTTCATATGGATATGCTACTATAAATAGTTTGAAAATACGTAAACACTTTAAAAGAGAATTAGCTAATTTGAAAAATGAGGGAAGGGGGGTGGGCAACAAAACTCATTATATGGATATATTACCATGTTAAATAGCTTGTAAATACATAAACGCTTTAGCAGCCCACGCATCCTCAAGAAACCTACATATTGGAAGGAATAATTAGAGTATAAACAAATTCCTATATATCAATGAACTTGATTTTTTTTAATCAATTTTTAACTTTTCTCTTCTATATATAATACTTATTAATTGTTAGCCTTGTTTAATCTTCATGATGAGTGGACCCACTATTGGGCCGATATATAGCACTGCACCACAACCAAAACATTCCCTCACCCCCAGACAATGTTTTAATCTAGAAGCATCTGATGAAAGCAAATAATAGGATTTCCTCAGATTTCAGCTCAACTGCCGCAATACTTAAAATCAATTCATCCATAGTTGACCCCTACCAATACATTGTCATATAACTACTACTTTTGTTCTATCACATACCCATCATTTTGCCATTTTTTTTTAAGACTGATGTTGATCTTTAAAATTTATTTTTTTTAACTGTTTCATGGTCTGTGTTTAGTTACTTCTTCATCTCTTAGGGTTCTTATAACTCTGCTACCACGCTACCATAGCTTGTACTTCTGAGACCCAATGACCAAGTTTGCTTATTTGCGGATATTAACATCACTTCTCTTTCTTTCAACTCCATGTTCAATTTTACTTTATTCATTCGGTTGCAGTTTTATTTTGAATTATCAAACCAGACAAACTGGAATACCCATTTTAGAGTAGGACCCTACAATAGCATCCTCTTCAATGCAGTTGGATCTTGAACATCTCCGAGCATGAAAATTTTTCTTCCTGCAATATCAGTTATGATTTTCTTTCCTACCATTTGAAGCTCTACTGCCACCAAATTCCGATGCTTGTACATAAAACAATGCCCCTAAATGCTTGTTCAATAAAATAAAAGGATTCATCGATATTCAGGTGGTCTTTTACAGCTGTAAGCAATAAAATAATAAGTGGAAAGATTTATTCTTCAATGGCTTGCTAAATATTGCTTTGAAGCCTCAATTCAAAAGCATACGAGATGCTTCCTTCAATAGTTCAATATAGATGTAATCATTGTTCTCAAATGAGACATGTCATCCTCCAATCACCATATGAATTTTAGTCTTGCATCAAATGTCATTAAAAAAATTCAAATTAGTTACGCTCTCCTCCTGTCTTCCTTACTAGCATTTTTGAGTTGCTTATCTGACCAAAGCAACAACAACCCATTTCAAAATTGATGCAGCACAGTAGAATTAAACTGATGCAACATTGTTCAATACCAGTTTACTTATTAAAGGATCTGCAAACAGCCACTTTAATGTGCTACATTCCTATCCTTTACCATTTCATTGGCATTGCTGTTTATCCACTATATTTCTTTATTTGATAACAAGTTTCCTCTTCCACTTAACTTTAAGTAAAACATGCTTGCTTCTTAGTATGTAATCTCTCATGTGAGACTAGCGATGACACTTCTGTTCCAGTCACATGATTTGTAACAGCTTATCTATAACATATGCAATTAGTATAGATGTCCTTTATTCAAATTTAGAAAACATTAAATCAGGCACTTCACTGGCATCCAGGATATATCTTCCGTAGCCGATTGCTATGGTTAATGGAATCGTGAATTCATTCAATTAAAAAGCAGAGAACATTATGAAAGAGAAAAGAAAAAAAGATTATATTAGTGTTCACAAATGATCAAAGTAGGCCGTTGGGTCTCAACTAGTATATCCATTTACAATGGCATGGAAGAACCAAAAAAATAACTCCAAAATCAGACTACACCCTACGAACTAACTAGAGCGCAAAAATCTATCTACCAGGGCTGAACACCGAAAGGCACACCTACACATGCTAGGGGTCATTTCCACGGGAGTTATAGATAGCACAAATATTAAAAATGTTAAAAATATTACAACTGGTCATGTGAGAGAAACTTCCATTGCCACAACTATCGATCCAGAAGCAAAAGCAAATGAGGTCGGCTGGAGCCGGGGTCCCAGGTCTACATTAGAATCCAAGTGCAGAATAGAAAAACTGAAAGTGTAATCAATCATTGTAAAGGAGTCAATACAAAACCCAGACGATTTGTTCAACTCATTTTAAGCACTTTAATATGTGGCCTTCTTCTGAAGGAAACTCAAAGTATGCCACCCAATGCCTCTACTACTATCAGCTTTTGACGATCCTCTAAACGTAGAGAGAAATTTGATAATGTGCATCTACCACTACAGTTTAGGCAATGAACAAGAGAGGATAAGTGGGCCTCTATTCTGAATGTGAAAAAAAGACATTGTGGTGCCCTGGTGGGATCTGTCACCAACAGCAGTAGAGACTGCAGTATCCAACCGGCTCTTGACACCTTCAATGGCTGAAATACACTGAAAGAAGGAAGTAATCAAGCTGGAGGTTCCAGAAGTCTCTTGGATAGCTTGATGTCTACAAGTAACTGGTTTCCAAAGGTAAAGGGCCAAACACCTTTGCTCTGGATGACCAAAAAAAGGTATAGAGGACCATGCTGTAGGCGTCAGCAAATATCGAATTTTGATAAAATTGCTCTATTTTCTTTAGTTTCTACTCAATATGTAACATTCGTGAATTCTCAACCCCTTGTGGCCAACCATTCGTGATGAGATGATTCACTCTTGGGCCAACATTTGCCTCGCCCCTTTGTTTCATGTCATTCAAATAGAGCAGACCTGATGCAAGAGCATCCCTAGAAAGACAACTTGATCCTGCATTTTGAAGAGCAAATTTGGAAGCCCCTTGAGGTAGAAAAGCAAATTTGCAAGCCCCTTGAGGCACAACAGCAATTTTGGGAGCCCCTCAAGGTCAAGCAGGTGCTTGACCTTGTGGAAGCTGAATCTTGGGGTCTAACAGGTGCCTAGACCTTCTCATGTCTTGCTCATATGGACTTGAAATTGAGTGTCATTTTTTTCCACGTATTTTTATGAGAAGAAGACATTGGCAAAATTGGAATTAGAATATTCCAAGGTCAAGCAGCCACCTGACCTTGTGGAAGCCAAATCATGTGGTCTAGTAGACGCTAGACCTTGCCAAAGTTGATCTTGTCAAAGTATATTTCAGTCACAACAAAGACATCAAGAGCTTACTAGGACTTTTAAACTTCATTTCTTTCTGGGCACATGATACATACAAAAACATGGCAAGTATCAAGATTTATCAAACAACATTTGGATCACTCTGAACCGAACCAAGGACGTGTAATATTGTAACATTCAAAAGATGATTCAGCTTCCCTTTCCATCATGAAGGGATTTATTCTTGTAACAGCTAGAAGAAGGATCGTTTCAGCTTCCCCACCGGTTATTCTTCCATCTAGTAATGGACAAGAACCATGAAGATAAATATTCAATCCAAGTTTGAGATGGGGGATTTTAAAATTTGAAACGGAAAAGCTAGCAAGGTGAGGGAAGTTTGCAAGGAAGTGAATGAATGCAGCTTGCAAGAGAGATTTCCAGAAGGTACAGAAGTTAAGATAGGTGGAATGTGTGTTTGTAATTCCAGTTCAAGAGTAGAGTGTAAAGAGTAGTGTGTTTAGGTAAAACTGTCAAATGCTACATGTATTGAGTTTTAATAACAAATTTGTGCACTCTGATATGTTGAGTGGTTGATGGTTGTTCGTTTGACCCTCAATCAAACCATCATTTATGATATCAAAGTTAAGATTTTATATTAAGTGATACTACCATTTTTGGTATCAAAGAAGACATTGAAGCTGCATTGAAGAGAACTGTGAAGAATGGCTCACAGGCGAATACCTCTTAGAAAAGTAAGAGGGGGTCAAGCACCAAGAGTTAATGACCTAACAAAGATAACGGGAGTCATACAGGCCAGATTGGAAGTTGTGGAGAAAATAGAACAAAGAGGATTTACTGCAGAAATGAGTGACGAAGAACCCCCTAAAGACCAGCTCCAAGAAATGGAGGTACAACCTAGTCCTGAAGAAAGGATTTCCCGCTCTTTAGCCAAAACATAAGGTAAGACAAAGATTCACACCCCTAACTTTTCGAGAAGTTTAAATCCTGGAGACTTGACAGATTGGATTACAGATTTAGGAAAGTACTTTGATTATGAACAAATACATGACTCTCGGGTGGTGAAGTTTGCATGCACCAAATTGAAAGGCCAGACATCTATATGGTGGGATAATGTGCAAGTCGAAAGTATTAGAATGGGAAAAGGAGATAAAAACTTGGGACATGGTGGTTTCAAAACTCAAGGGTAAATTTTTGCCATCTGATTATCAGTTGAATTTGTCCAAGCAGATGCAAAACCTAAAGCAGAGAGAGTTTAGTGTAAAGGATTACACCATGGAAATTTGAAGTTAAGCATTAGAGCAGGTGATGTAGAAGATGGTGAAGAAAAAATATCCACTTATGTAAATGGTCTCCGACTTTCAATACAAAATATATTCAGTATGTTTAAGTTGAATTCAGTAGAAGAAGCATATCATTTGCCTTTTAAGAGAGTAGAGAAGTTGTTGCGAAGATAGCAAAGTGTTAAAGGAAGAAACAAGTGTGGTGAAAGGAAAATTGTTGGCAAAAGAGGAGTGTCACGAAAACAAGAAGATGAAGAAGCAGAAAAGCAATCATCACACTAGAGTCGAGCAATTACTATGAATCTTCTAGAGGAAGAAATCACAGCATAAAATTTCAGGAAAATTGTTTTATATGTGGTCAACATGATCATAAGGCATATAAATGTAGAAAAACAAAAGACAAAAAAGCAAAAAGTAATTCCAAAGATCTTGTAGCTCGAGCAAAAGATGACCCATATGAAAAAGAGGAGGTTTTGGTTGAAAAGGGAGATGAGAATTTCATGTTGTGTTGGGTGTTGTTGAACCCAACGAGACATGGAGGTCAATGGTAGAGGAAGAATATTTTTCGAACCAAGTATAAAGCAGGAGGTAAATGCTGCAATTTGATTATTCATAGTGGCAGTACTGATAATTTGGTGCCTACAGAGATGGTGCAAAAGCTGGTTTTAGAATGTAACTCTAGTAATTCTGATCTAGGGGCATAGTTACCAAAAAAATCCAATATAGAAGCAAGGACAACATACCCGTCCTCATAACCACATTTTTTGATGACAGCATTTAAGCAAAATATTGCCGTACCC
Organism: Torreya grandis; assembly: GCA_037957365.1. Classification (NCBI taxonomy): domain Eukaryota; kingdom Viridiplantae; phylum Streptophyta; class Pinopsida; order Cupressales; family Taxaceae; genus Torreya; species Torreya grandis. The sequence continues at coordinate 1,605,350 of JARHVA010001634.1, read as the reverse complement.
TTATTTATTTATTCAAGTACCCTAATTTGAATGGCGTCTCCATCCACATACCAATACTGTTATGTCCCATTTTTCGGAATAATTAAACGGGAGTCAGCCAAAGCCCATTTTTTTTCCCCGTAGGCTAAGGGGTAGAGTTAGGGAAATAAATTAATAATAATTTGTTTAAGTTGTCCTAAGTCACTTTATTTCATAACATGGAAAAAGGGCACTTAAGTATTATTGTTATAAAGGGGACCAAATAGTAACATCCATTTAGAAGGGTCAATAGTAATATTTAACAAGTTGGCCTAAGAAGTAACTTTAAGTTATATTTTGCAAAAAGGCAACTTATATCTCATATTTAAAAAGGTTATTTTTCATAAAGCAACTCAAAATAGAATGAAAGGAGGGAAAATTGCTTTTGGAAGTTTTGGAGGGAAAAAGGTGGAAGGGAAATTATAAAAGGGTGTTGTGCTCATTTGGAAACCATTATGTTATATTTTGCCATTCATCTTTCAACTTGTGAAATTTGAGCTTTGTGTTCAATCTTTCCATCCAAGGATGAAAACCCTTGGTCGTTCGGAGATCTTGGAGGACGAAAACCCTCTTGGTTTCCAAGGTTGGATTTAATGACGAAAACCCTCTTGTCCATGTGAGATGATTTCATGCAGAGATCATTACTGTGCTTCAAATCAGGTCCAGTATTCTAGTTTCAGTGTGTGTGACCCTGCTGAAGGTTTGAAATAAGTCCCAGACTACTACATTGAAGATTGAAGAAGAGTTATTGTTGTTTTTGTAGAATTTTCTGCTGCTATACCTAGCCGAACAGCCTGCTGAACCGAAGAGGACTGCTGTGTCACAGATCGGAGACTGTTGTGCCTTATTTGCAGCTGCTGTTCTATCATTGCTGCTACTGCTGTACCTTGTTTCGTGGTCAAAATTTGGTATTTATGGTTGAATTCAGTATCTGTGGATTTCAACAGCTAGAGTCGCTGTAATAACCTGTTGTACCTTCAATTGTTGTTGTTGTAACCTTGTTTTCAGCACTATTTTCTCATGTTTGTTGACTGGAATAAAGATTAGGATTTGGGTTAGCAGTTTTATGTGTTGAATGTGTTAGAGTAGCCTTGAATGTGAATTTACAGAATTTAATATAGAAAAACAGAATTCAAGATTTTTCAGAAACGGGACATTACAGTGATAGCCCAATCCAATTGAAAGCCCAAAAGGGAAGCTTAATGGAGACCCCTGATGAAAACCTAAAAGGATGTGTCATTGAGTTGTGCATCTATATATACAAGTACTAATATGTTTTTTGTTGTTGATTCAGCCAACTTCCCTTTCATGGGGGGTTATATACAACAATTCTCCACTCTCATCTGACAAGGGGCATAGTCACAAGGTTCGAGTTCGACGAGGATAAAGTTCGCCAGTGGATAAAATTCGAAAAAAAAATCGCCATTAAATTCGAACCATTAAAAAAACACAAAAATATAAATAATAAACCAAAAAATTATAAATACATAAAATATAAATAATATGATATTATAAATACAATTTATAACTATAAAATTAAAAAAATATTAAAAAAAATTATTTTTATTATAAATATAATTTATAAATATAAAATTAAAATAATATATAAATTTTTATTAAACAATTATATATATGTATATTACATCATTTACTTTAATCTTTTAATTAATTTCACGAAAGTTTTAATAAATTATTTTAATTAGGTTTGAAATTATAAATAAAGCAATAAAAACATTAACCTAAATATGATATAATTAGGTTTGAAATTCTTTATATATATAAAAAAATATTACCGAAGCTTTAATTTCATAAGGTAAACTTTGCGAGTCTGTAGCGAACACGTAGTTTAAGGCGGAATGAGAGAAGATCACGATAACGAATTCGCAGTTTGCCCCACTGTCGGGGAATTCGATCACGGCTCGTCAGCGATTTAATGGCTTTCCCTGTCATTCCACTACGCGCTGCTGCAGTTTCTTCTTTTTTACACGTCATGTTGCAGAACACTATACAAAGGTGCATACCTAGTGACGAAGGTGTAGAACGCCATGTGAATAATGGATGTGTTGTTCTTACCCTTTTTGCCTTGCACTTTTGTGCCTGAGTTTTTTCCCCCTTTTACCTGGGTGAACATCAACAAATTCGCCGGATTTTCCTGTCATCTTAAAAGTTCGACGAATTTCAAATTTTATTCAAGAAATTCGCCGACCCTTGTGACTATGACAGGGGGTAACATCATGTGTTAGATTTTGAGTTTCCGGTTGTTGATTGTTAATCTCCAATTTTTTATTGCTTAATTTGATGTTGTAGATTTAAAGCTTGTGAATATTTCAGTTTTATTGTGAAATGATGCAAATTGTGGTGATATTTCAGAGATGCATGTAGATATACCACCCTATGGATATTTTTGTTCATTTTGAATAGGAAGCAAATACATGATTTGTGTATTTACAAAGGGCATTGCTGTTTAATTCATGCAATTTGGCTATGATTCCTTACCACTTTAAGGTGTTTATCTACAGATGATGTGGATTTGAATTGTTTTCTCACGAGTGATTGTGGATTTGACTCATAGTTATTGATACTTTGTTGAGTCACCAGATGTTGATTTGTTTACTTGTCCTCGTGATGGATCATTTTGCCTATGACTTATAGTTGCCAAAGTCCCTTAGGATTAGAGCACCTGTTTGTGTACTTTGATTCTCGATATTTGATAATTGTCATTGCGACTGGATGTTTGTTGATTAGATACTTGTGATCGACATGTATGTCGACTTTTGGTTTTTGGTTGTGTATTTTGCACACTACTTGCAATGATCGTAGATGTATATCAAAAAAAATATTATGTCTGGGGTTGCAGATATTCCAAATGTTGTACCTATACATATCTTGACATATTGCTTATTGTGGTGATTTCAAATGGGTGGTAAGCTGTCCCAGATGTGTTACCCTTGCGTCTACTCATATTGGCCATTGAGTATTGGTCATTGCAGCTTATTGCGGATTTGCAGCTAATTATGGCATTGGACAGTTTGTAACTGATTATTGCAGCCTTGAGAATGGGGCGTGCAACAGGTCCTAGGATTTTTATACCCAGATTTTTAAGTGAATGAAGTTCAGATCAGTGACTGATACATCAGACTTCAGAGATTGTATATTGTAGTGTTTGGCACTGCATATATGAAAGAGTAGAGTATGGGGTTTTTTATGACTATGGATGGAGCTAGTTCATCAAATATTTTTTATTATTGACATAGTTTTTCTGTCAGAAGGCAAATTTTTGTGTCACTGTATGCCTAACTTTTTTGAGTTTGAGAGCTTTGTGGACAAATATTAGTTCACATTTTTCAGCTTGACAAATATTGAGATAGTCAAGCATTGCAGCTGCAGCGCAGTATTGGGGCTTTAAGATTACTCATGAATATCAACTTGAGATATCAATATTTTGCTATTTTTAGGCACATGGTTCATTGGGACACGTTATGAGGGGGGTGTGACTACTTACAAGGGTGGAAATGGATCACATGCATTGATTTCATCATGATTTTCGGTTTTCAATGTTTAAGCACACCATTTGCATCGCAGTAGTCACAAAGACTAACAGCTCAATGCACTTAGGATTACAGAGGGTTTGTTAGGAATATATTAATATAATATTCTTGAGTATTAATCCCAAGTCATAGACTAATTCACCCTCGACATATTATTGTTAGTGGTTAGTGTTCCCGAATGAGTTCAAGTAGTTGTTCATTCTTATGTTAAATATATATGCGAATGAATAATAAAGAAATAATCACATTATTACAGCACATATTTATTTGTTGTCTAACCTATGTGGTATCTATCAAGAGTTACAGAAAAGATCAGTTTCCAGAGATCTGCACAAAATTCAGAGAAAGCAAGCAAGGTTTTCGAAGGTCAGTAGCAAGCGAATAAGGACATGCATTCAGATTTCAGAAATTCAGAAGTACCCAGAACTGTACCTAACAGTTTAGGAAATCCCAGAACCATCATCCCACTGTCAGCATTCCGGAAAACTTCTTTCTTCTCACCCCAATTTTCTGGGTTTTGTTTATCTCGTTTTTTGGACATGTTTTCTGCTATATGTTTCTGCCAACTGTCCCTATGTTTGCAATAAATCATTTATTCTTCTAGGACCCTCTCTTTGCTTATTACTTATTCTAGAATATTCCTTATTCTAATTACGTATAATTTTGCTTTTTATTGAAGTAAATCTTAGTAAATTTGGTTGCATGTTGTATAGGTAGAAGTCGTGCATTTTGATGTAAAAGTTTAAAACCTACTTCTCCTATACCATATTTTGGTAAACCCAACATCTCTTACACCCCTTAGGGTTAGATCTTGCTTTCCTTGTGGTAGATCTCAATTTTTTAGGGCTCGTTCTATTTGCAAACCTTAGTTTGTTGTTCTTGCATTATCATTCCAACCATGGATGTTTACATGTTACATATGTTTCCATCGTATGCCACCTAAAGTGATTAGATCGAAGAGCCCTACTAGGCAAAGTGCTAAATTAAATTACAATCCCATTGATTTTGTTGAAATTTCTTTGATTACAACTAGAGCTTATTTGAAAAATAAAATTATCTCTCGATGATGTGGTTGTTCCTTCTATTGTTACATGTTCTCTTACGAATGATGTTAAAATTTATTTGAATGATAATGTTGTGGATAGATCTCAAATTGATGATGCTTCTAATATTGATTACCATGATGAGAATGATTGAGCTAAAAGATTTGTGATATTTAAAAAACACGTTCAAGCTAATCCTAAAGAAATATGTGCAATGTTGTATGTATCGAAAAATTCCAATGCCAAACCCTACATCAAGAGCCCTCCAAATGAAGATATACCCCTATAGGGTGAACAACAAATATTTCAATGCAAATAATGTAGACCAACCTCTTAGAGAGTCCCTTCCATGCCTGCTAATGTAGTCATTTTCCAGCTTGTTCCGAATGCTATTCTTTTTGTTTCTCTTGCTTCTACTCTTGTCAATTTTCCCTTACCTTCTCAAAATGCCTTTAATGCTTCTCAAGTTCCTCCAAATCTTTCACTTGTTGCTTCTCAAATTCTTCAACCATCAAAAACATGCTTCCCAACTTTCATCTCTTCTTCATAGTATTCATCAATTGGCTTCTTTGAACAATGCTTCTATTCCCACCTATTCTAACACCACTTCACTTCCAACCCCTGAAATTATCACTCTTATGCAAAACTTACGTGATGTTCAACAAGAAGTTCAATAACTTTCTAAGGGGTCTTCAAATCTTTTAATTGTTGCTTCTTAAATTCCTCAACAATGTCAACATGCTTCCCAACTTTCATCTCTTCTTCACTATGTTCCTCAATTAGCATTTTTGAATAGTGCTTCTATTCCCACCTATTCTACCACCACTTCTCTTCCAACCAATAAACTTACCACTCTGATGAAAACCTTATGTGATGTTCAACAAGTTAAATTGCTTTCTCAAAGGTCTCAATAGTCAAATACCAGTCACTTCGCTTGATATTTTACTTAACATGTTAGCTTATGAAATTCTTGCTTACCCTCTGCCAATCGGATTTCTGGCTCCAAAGTTTGAAGTACTCAATGATAAAGAAGATCCTTCTCATCATCAAGATTTTTCTCATAATGATATGTAGTCTCTATAATATATCTACCTTTCAAGCAGAGTTACCCCAACCCCATCTCCCCATCTATAGAGTAGAGGGGGTCAAGCCCCATACCCATATATGGATCCAATCACCACATTTGAGCGTAGTGAACTATTTAATTGGTTCTTTCTCTATATGGGATTAATATATACATGATATGATGGATGACGACATCCCAATGAGTCACTTTGTTCCCCCCCGCCCCGCCCCATGGTTGTCTCGCGACAGGACAATCAACATTATCCATCATCTATAGAGAAACATGTGAACTGACTGAACCAACAAAGGAGGATCGTTAAATGATCTATTTCCTAGAAGTTTAATATATCGTGCTTTTGATCAATTTTATGCTTTGCCATGTGGATCTTTTGATTCTTTCACTTCTTTAATTGATGATTTCTAACTCATTTTTTGATCAATATTAGTATGAAAGTTACATTTGCACAAATAAAACAACTTAAACCAAGACCCAATGAAAATGTTAGTGGGTGTGTGCTTAAATTCAAAACAATGGTTACAAAAATAACTCACCAATTACTTGACAGTGAATTACAAAGTCTTTTTACTGAAAATTTGTTATTACTAAAAGGCAAAGTGGTCTTCAACACTTACCCATATTTTGATGATCTTTATTATGCAATTATAAAGTATGAGATCAAGCTTTGACAAGCCAACATGTTTAAGTAAGGGACCAATGCTCCTACGTCTAGTGGAGCCAAATTTCAAGGTAAAACAAACATCAAGGCTAAACATAAAGACAATGCTTTTGAACCTAAGAATGAGGCCAAGAATGTATTAAATGTGATGGATCAACCACCTAACAAGCTAGTATGATCATAAAAAAAAAACGAAGACAATTCACAAGGTGAGAGAAAGTCCTCAAAATGTGTTTAAAAGATTACTTGAATACAATAAGCTTACATTACCTTTATAATGGTAGCACATCCTAAGATTATCATAGAGTTATTGAATATGCATTACTTTGAAATATAAGATCCTAGACCTCATTGATAACAACAAAATTGAAGTAGAGGGTCTCAACAATACTTTGAATGAATCCGCAGCTCAACCAAATCAACATTTGAAAAGTTTTACAAATTCTCTCCCAAATCATGCCACTCGTTCTAAAGACCAAGGTAATGTTCATACAGTAGATCAAACAGAACCACCACAAGTTTCTAAAGCTCATCCATTTGATGGATTCATAGGTGTGGTTAATGAAGTTCAAAAGGAGCCACCTACAATTATATTCTATGATCATGAGACATATGAAGTTTGTTTTGAAGACCATCTTATTACGCTTTCATGTACTACCAAATAATGGAACATATAACGTTTTGTTTGGAAGATCGTGGATTAATTAAATGAGAGCAATTCCGTCAACATTACATCAATGCTAAAAGTTTATTCAAAGTGATATTTATGATCTCCCAATACAAGTTCAAGATGAGCTTTTACATAAGGAATTACCAAAGCAACAATCAAACACATGACTTTTCCACCTACCAATGTGTATTTATTGGAACCTCTTGTGCCTATAGAAGAAAAAGTGCCTATAAATAATCCAATTTTTGAAGCTAACATTCATAAAAATAGAACGTGCTTCTATACAAGCAAGTATAACGGATAAATTAGATGACAATAAAGATGGTGGTTTTGATGAAATTTACAACAATTATGGTAATGTATTATATTTTTTTGACTCATGGACACATCCTAATCTGACTACTTTTACTTATATATAATATGATGATGATTCACCTAATATTATTGGTTAGCATTTGCATACTAACCCCTTACTTTTACACATAAGCTATCTCTTTTTACTGAAATAGTTTCATTTTGTTTAATGCTTTCCTTTATCAATTGTTTTTCTTTCTTTGCTTGCTTGCTTTCATCTTCTTTACTCATGTGGTGGCCATGTGGCTTTTGGAAATCCTTGTTTCTTCAATAGCCTTCTCATGTTTGTTTACCCACTTGTGTCCTCCTCTACTTTCAACTACTAGCTTTCAAATGTTTTCCATTTGATACTATTTTAATTTTGAAGTTACCCTCTTCTTCCTTTGCTATGTCGGTTGTTTTTTATTTTGCTTCCCTCTCCAATTACTTCCTTTGCTCATGTGCTTTAGGTTCTTCCTTTCTATTGTAGTTCTCCACTTCTTTAGTTTCCTTCTTCCTGTACATATTTATTTTTCTTCTAACCTTTACTTAACCCTTGTCGTGCTAGTTTATTTTTGTTTTCCACTCTTGGCTTTGTTTGTCGTGTCCCATCCCAAATGCCTGCACTAACTTCCACATGATGACAACACGTATATATTGAGGCCACATGCCCCACAGCGCGAACTATTATGATGGAAGTTGAATGTTAACTGGGATCCCTCTCCTTTCCTTTTCTTGCTTTTGCCTCCCATTTATTTTCATGTGAATAACTGATTTCTTTAATTGTGTCATGTCTTCTAGAATTTCTTTGACTTTACCTTTGAGTCTTGGTAGACAACTTAGCATATCTTGACTATCTACATATTAACATAAGTTATATTGCTTACACACATGCCACTGATCATATTATTAAAATATAAGGAGGATCTAAAAGTGCATATGATTATGGATTCACAATTGGCTGCAGACATATGTCATGCTTGATCTAGGGGCATTTTGGGGGCATCTCCTAACAATGCCTCAAGGTCTATCTTATGTGACTTCCTTTATCATACTGAGCTTTCATGTGATTTTGTATGTCTTGGTTTATCTTCCTTATTGTATGTACTTTTGTATGCTTGGGACTTCAATGTAAGCCCCTATTCATGTTGTACTTGTTTAGACTTTGATATTGATTTGCAAGTGGTTATGCAGTTGTTTCACTTGCTTGTATAGTTTTCAATCTGGGATGTTAAATATGTTTGCTTCATATGCTTCTCATTTGGTGTACCTCTTTTGTTTTCCCTATGATTGATGTGCATTGCTTGTTTCAATTGTAATACTTTGTCACATGTTTTTAATTGTTTAATCTGTATGCTTTGATTGCTTTATTTTCTCCGTATACTCTGTGTAACATTGTTTGTTTTTGTTTACTCTCTATGTGTGGCATGTTTACCTTGCGCTTTATATGCCTTATTTGTTTGCTTTGTTTACTATGTGTTGCTATATAATTGGTGCCATGATCTATATCATACACAACTCTCTTGTTTTTCCATAATCCATATCATGCAGATGCTTTATCACTACCCTGCTTGCTTTGCCATGATTCTTATCATGCATCTAATGGGTGCAAGGCTCCTTGTGTGGGCATTACATTGATATATTTAATACTATAATGCTTGTATTGGGGCATGCTATCTACTGTGTTTGGTTATTTATATTTGTACATGAGGGGCATCTTACTATTACCATGCTTATAGTTCTTACATCCTGCTCACTTAGGGCATACCACACTTATGCTTATATAAATTATACTTCAAGCTCGTGTGGGGCCGGCCATTTATATGGTACATACATGTTTTCATACTAATATCTTACTATGCTAGGCATCAATCTTTTTATTTCCTATCTTACACATGATGCATGTAATCCTTTCTTTTGAGATATGTGCTTCACAAGTTTGCCCACTCAAAAGGGGGGAAAGATTATCCATTTCTATCTTCTACACCTACTCTCTTTTTATTTTCATTTACTTAGCATAGCCTTTTATAGTGAAAATTTGTACTCATAATGCATGTAAGATTTAGCACATGGTCTGAAACTTGGATTTCTACAGGGGCATCCACACATGCTCCAACAGCACAAAGTGCATCATTTCTAATATTTTTCTTTTTGGATTTCAGCAAGCTATACTTGTAAACACTTATCCATGCATGTGTTGTTCTATTATGACTTATAGGACACCCACACCAAGCTTTGAGGAACACAGGGTTTTATTGCAGGACACAAGAGTGTGTATGTTTGTTCTAGGACCTTCATGACCCTTCACAGTTGAAATCAGGGGATCTATCTTTCCTCGTGACTTCTAATTCATCATTATTCCTATATTGTTTTTGAGAACTCTTACAAATTTCAACTAAAGCATCTTCTAAGAACTATACCGGTAAGCTTGTGTATTTTAACTTTAATATGTACACACGCACACTGTCATGTCCCCTTTTTCAATTAAAGTAAAAAAACAATAAAGTTAATATTTTAAGTTGTCTAAGTGACTTACTTGTTACTTTATTAAAAGTGACAATATTACTTTATTATTGGAAATAAAAGAAAAAGGGTGAGAAAAGGGAAAAATAAAAATAAAAGAAAAGGATAAAACCTAAGTGTAACCCTAACCCTATGGGATGCAATTGAGTTCTATATATTGAGTGTTATCATTGTAATTCATTCAATTTTATTATCAATATTTCTCAATTGATTAAGCCTTCTAGTTCATCGATTTTCAGCATAAGGACAAAAACCCTTATAGTTGGTACAAATTGTGAGGACAAAAACCATCACCATTCAGATTTAGATTTTGAGGACGAAAACCCTCAATATCTTCTTGGTGATTTCATTCAGAAGTCACATCTAAGCTGAATAGTTGCAGAATATTTCCAATTTATGTTGGTTTTGAGTTTTTGGTGAATGTACCAAAGATTTCCTGAATTTTGAAGCTGCCACACTACTTTGTACTATCGCTATTGTGCTCCATATGGCCGCTACAATGCTCCGTACGACTGGTACAATGCTCCATACGGCCGCTAGAGTGCCCGTACCTTTTTGGCATTGACATCATCTTTTACGGTTTTGAGCCATGATCCATTTGTAGATTTTGTGAGGATGTGAAGGACAGTACCTCCCAGAAATCCGCATTCCAAAGGCCCCCTATAGCAGTGAACCACTTCTAAGTCAAAACCCAACACTGTATTGTGCTTTCAACAGGGTGACATCATCCATCCCTTGGTTGTGTCGCACTTTCCAATAGCAACGAACAGTTTCAAGAGCAAATCATGGCACTATGAGGGCAATTTGGGGTGAGTTAGGCAGATCATAACATTTTGTTGACAGTGCAATGAGAAAGAGGCCCTCCACAACAGAAACAGACCTCTGTGTAGCCCAGAATTCCCCGTGCCAGTCCTAGCAGATAATCGTATGGCCCTAGCAGGTTGCCATATTGTTGTACTCGTTGTACTAGCAACATAATTAATCTAAAGGTCTTACAATTAGGGCTTGTGTGGAAGAACCAAAGCTAAATTGGTAATTTTCTTTATTCTATAGTTTGTAACTTTTATGATTGATTTCCAGCACATTTATTAGAGATACAATTAACTGAAATAAGGAATACAATGGAATTTGGCACTATTTTGTTGTGCATGTATTGTCTTTGGTGTTCAGCTAAATTATCAAGGTTTTTGAAGGGAAAATTCATAATTTTATGTGTCTAGAAAGGGATATATATTGTGTCTCTATTATTTTTTGACATTTCTAGATTAGGAATTGCAACAAAAAGATTTTTCAAGAGCGTTCTAATTTATTTTTCAAGGGAATTCAAAGTTTATTTTAAAAGGGATATTTCACACACATCAAAGTGGGGTATTATGCAGATTCCTAATTTTGATTTGGAGGTTGTTTTAATTGTCAAATTGGATTGTTCTAGTGTACTTCTATATTTGTTAATTATCAGTTCATATTAAGCTCTTATTGGAGCATTTTAACCTATGTTTTGGCCCTATTTCGCCCTAGGTTTCATGTTCCCCTTTCTCTCTTCTTCCCTAGCTATTTTATGTGGTTTTGGGCCCACTGCCCATGACCGTACACTGTATGGTTATGGTGTGGACCCTTGTGAACCTTGTTTTGGGGGGTGGGGTCATGCCTTGTGCTCCTTGTTTGCCAGCCTTTCCCATTTATCTATGTCGGCTCGTACAGCAATTTGGTCCTAATTTCAATTTGGCAAGTATATATATACAAGAGCATTAGTGCATATAGGACATGCAATGAATGAGAGACAAGTGAATTTTGAAAGCGAGAGTCCAAATTTTAATAAGGAAGAAGTCTATTAGAGCAAAATTTCAATATTTAGAGTAGAATTTGAATCAAGAGTTGAAATCTAAGTTGCATTGTGCCACTTGTTCATGCTTGCATGAAAAGTCCTATAGCATTAGAGCTTGCATTTGCAAATTGCTTGTTGAATTGCATTAAGTGTTGTATTGCATTGGTTGCAGGCCCTCCACATATCCTTAGGTCAGTTCAGAGTTGGATCGCATAGAATTCGTGTGGAGTATGATCACCAACTGGACTGCTCTGAGAGGATTTGCCAGCTTTGTTCTCTCCAGGAAGTTGAAACTGAAGAACACTTCATTTTTCAGTGCCCCATCTACTATGAGATCAAAGGGAGATTTCATTCCCTGTTCTAGATCGTCTAACTTTTGCAGCTTTCTTCAGATGCTGTGATTAGAGATGCCTTGCTCTCTATTTGCAGGAGGCTCTCAAGCTCCGAGACGTGACCCTTCACCCTGCTTCCAAATAGACGGCTACTAGACAAATCACCTCCTTTGCGATATTCCCTTCTGAGAGAGGCACCAAATGGCATCTTGATACTAGTACTGTCCCCCAGAACAGATCTGCCAAGACCCAAGACACTACCTCCTACACCAGAGGCTTCCAAGATCGCACTCGACTAGGGGGCGCCCCCTTAGACCGCGGTCTTCTAGGCGGACACAGAGGGTTCATCTTTCTCCCAGACACCGACATTCCAAACCTCTCACAATTTCAACTACCGAGGACCAACGTATCGCCAATTACTTTCAGTCGACCTTGGATGCTAGGTGATGGTGTTGGGGCTGAGGCTCTTCTTCTACCTCCCTCCCCTTCAACACCCTTCACCTCTCCTTCTGTACTCTCTTGGCCCTTTTAGCCCATGTTGCTTCTTCTTCTTCTCACTTCTTTCTTCTCTTGTTGTCTTTGGATGACCCTTTTGGGTCTAACTGCTGGATCTTTTGGCTTTGTATTGAACAGTCCCATTGACCTAATTTTGTGGTCATTTGTTGGACATTAATATAATTATCTTATTTTCTCTTGTAGAACAAGGACCTAATAATAATGGAGGGATAACACAGGCCTCTCATTGATTCCATCATTGTTGTTAATGTTGTTGAGAAGATCAGTTTCCTAGAGTTATACGAAGAATTCACTAAAACGAACAAGGTTTTTAGGGCCACGTACAAGACGAACAAGATCATGCAATCATATTTCAGAAATTCAAAAGTACCCAGAACTGTAAACTAGCGGTTCTAGCATGTCCGAAATTGTCTTCCCACTCCTAGCATCCTAGATAATTGTTTTTGTTTGTCTCAAATTTTCTAGGTTTTATTTGTCTTTCCTTCTAGATCTGTTTTCTATTGTCTCTTTCTACCAGTTGTGGCCAAACTCGCAACAAATCAGATATGTTTCTATAACCCTCTTTGCACTTATTACTTAATCTAGAATATTCCTTACTGCAATCAAGTCTGATTTTGTTGTTTTATTATTGTAAATCTAATTAGGTCTGGTTGCATGTTGTATGGGTAGAAGTAGTACATTTTGTTGTAAAACCACTTTTCATATACTAAAATAACCCACACCCAAACATGTGTAAGGTTACATTGTTGCAAAATTGTTATGAAGCAATGGTGACTTAGCATTGTTGAGTAAATTTTGACATTGGAAATCACCAAGATGTAGTAGTGTGTGACGTTGTAACCATTGATGCATGCCACATGTTGATACGCAGACCTAAAGAACAATTACAATTTTTAGAATGGAAGAAGTTTTGAGTTGTTGTCCATGAAAGAAGTGGGTGATTGTAGCATGTTGACATTAGTTTCAGCCATAGTTCACATTCTCGGACTCGACAGACCAAAAAAAAATGACTCAATAAATTCTCGGCAATTTAAAAAAATACTTAAATTTCTTAAAAAACATAAGAATTATACAAATTGCAGTTACAAAATGTATCAAATGAGTTTGAAAAACATTGGGGAAGTGCTCTCTTTCAATATAAATGAAGTATGGAATTGCATCATCATTTCTTTCGGCATTTCATTTATGCTTTCGTGTTGATATTTATCTTTCCTAAAGCACCATCGTACGTTACACTATTATGACAAGTAGCTTCGGGTGGGACATATATATACACCAATATTTATCAACTTTATCATTTACTTAAGTTCTCACTTGTAGGGGATCGTATGTGCATCACATCTCCCTGAGTGCATGCTGTAAAGGGTGCACCAAGAATTGGGAGGATTAGCTCATGGCACTTAGCATAATATGTTCTCATACTATTCTATCATACCTACACCCCTTCATGTAGCCTTCATACCTCCTATGATATCTCAAAACCCTGAAATGTGGCTAAGTCTGAAATCCTGAAACCCTAAAATTTGACTAAGTCTCAAATCCTGAAACCCTAAAATTTGACTAAGTCTGAAATATGATAAGATCCTCCACAACCTAGAATTTGCATTATAGCTCCTAGAGGTCTAAAATTGTAATGTCCCCTTTCTCGAATTAATGAAATCAACGGACCCATAGCCTATCTTTCTTTCCAATGCTAAAGAGGAGATTTCAAAGGGAAATAATCTAATAATAAATTAAGTTCTCTAAAAGGTACTTTAAGTTATAACTTTGAAAAATAACAATTTATTATTATTGAATAGAGCCAAACAGTAATTAATATTCATAAGTTGGAAAAGGGTGAATATTCAATTAAAAGAAATATTAATTTCTTTTATGATTGGAATGGAAAAGTGGATAATAAAAAAATTGGGTGAAAAAGAAATGATTATTTAAACACCCGAACAAAAACCAACACCTTTTTCCAGAGGAAAAGCTTGCAGCTTCAACTCTACATCCAAGGATGAAAACCCTCAAATTTGCAAGTAGGAGGACGAAACCTCTCATACCAAGTTGAGAATTTCACTCGGGGATCACATTTGTGCTACAAATTTCAAAGGAAAATCAGTTTTAGAGGCCCATTCAACAGGGGCATCATACTTTCAACCAAGGCGTAACATTTGAAGAGGTATTACAAAGGTTTTTGATCATAATGAACAACAACGTCACTATTCACAATTGTACCTGGGTGTCACCCTATTCAATGTTGTTGGGTTGCCAGTATTCATTTTCAAACCTAGATGTCACCCATCACTATTGTACTTTGTTTTGGTGGGCCGTGTGTACTATTTATTTGTTGCATTCATTGTTATTTGTTAATTTTCAATTAGGGTTTGATTCAATCAATAGCAATCAACAGTTTTAAATAAAAATCTCCAGTTGGGATTTTTCCATTTTGTGTAATTTTGCATTAGGTATTTACCTAGGGTTTCAATTATCATATTAAAAAAAACAAAAAAAAATCAGAGTATTGCAAAATCCTAAAAAGGTATATTTCAATGGTATCAAAGTCAATTTTCTTGTTAGCTTGTGGGAAGAAAAAAATTGTAGCTTCGACTTCATGCAAGGTAATAACAGAGAAGTTAGTTATTACCAAAGAGGGAAAAAAATGGTCAAGAACAACCAAAGGAAAGGTTAGAGCAACAAGATCCAAAATCACTTGCAGGGAAAGAAAAGAAAGCTATGGGTCACAATAACAGGGATGAAGATGAAGCCCATATTTAAAGGCTTGTATAAGGCCAAGAATGGTTAGCTGACATGATGGCCCAACTAGTCCATACTATACAGAATAATAACATACAAAGACCTCACAACGGTGAAGGTAGTTCTTCAAGGGCAAATAATAATCCACCTATTCAGAGGACAGCCATTGGTTCTATGCCCAGGCCCTTCCAACCCAACTTCATCCGTAGGGAAGAGGTGGTTGTGGAGGAGGAAGTTCAACCCTCCATATGGGATGATATTGTAGCCAGTTATGAGGAGTATAGGGTCCTACCAAATGAAATTAGGGAGGTTATCTATCTAACTGATTTCATAAATTTAAAAAAAAACAGAGGCGGTCAAAGAGCTAAAACAAGGCCACCAACAAATCAGAGCGACCTCCAATAGGCAATAGGGAAGATTACACTTCCAACATGTGATGGCACCGATAAGTGTACAACACCCTCCTAAATACAAAAAATAGGCACATTATTATCATTGAGGCCAATGATGGAAGAGGAAGACATCAAATTTGCCAACCTTCATCTGGAAGGTGTAGTACACGAGTGGTATCAGGGGTTGATCACACAAGGGCACAATCACATCCACTCATATGTGGAGTTCAGTACCAGGTTAATAGAGAGATTAAATAGAGTTGATCCAAAAATCCATTTTTGGGAGTTAGCTCAACTTAAACAAACCAATTCGGTGGATGACTTTGTTGCTGATTTTCAGATGATTTCAATTATGATGTCTGATGTGACTGAAAGGAGGATTGTGTTTTATTCATAGAGGGTCTAGCTGAACCACTTAGAGGCTTGGTGAAGGCTTTCAACCCTACCTCTCTACAGGAAGCCATTAAAAAGGCTTTGGATCTTGAAACTGCAGCCCCTGGAGGAAGTTTCCAGCCCACAAGACGGCAAAGACAAACACCCTATGGGCAGCAAAAAATAGTGCCTTCTGGGCAGCCAAAGACAAATAATTATGGGCAGCCAAAAACCACTTCTTTTGGACAGCAAAAGAAGCCATTACAACAGGATTCCCAACAAGAATTTCCTGAGACCTCAACGAAATTGAAACTAGAAATGAACTCCTAAGAAAGAAACTTTGCTTTACATGTAAGGATCCTTGGGAACCAGGCCAAGAGGTCAAGTACATTAAATTGAGGTGATCTCCAATGATGAAGTGAAAGTAGAGGAATAGGAAGAAGTAATAAAAGAGGAAGAACCAATAGTGGAGGCTACAGTGGAGGAGAAAACTTTTGATAGTACCTTTGCTACACTTTCAGGTGCACCTCAATATCATCCATTCAAGGTCCGTGGAGTGTTAAAAGGAAATATGGTGACATTTTTAATTGATAGTGGGGCAACCCACAACTTCATTAATGAGAGTTTGGTAAAACAGAGAGAGCTGCCAACAAAGGACTTTTAGGGATTTAATGTTACTGTAGAAAATGGATTTACTATACCATGCACCAAGAGGGTCAAGGGCTTGGACATTACTCTTGGTAAGCACAAAGTTACTGATGATTTCTATGTAGTTGGCATAGAGCAGACAAATCTGGTTTTAGGTGTACAATGGTTCCATTCCTTTGGAGAATTCACACAACTACAAAACCATGGAGCTGAAATTTCAATCAGAAGGCAAAGAGGTTGTACTCCATGGTATGCCCAATGGGGCTCCAACATTAGTTACACCTAGAATCATAAATAGAGCTTTCTATAAGGGAGAAATAAAGTGGGCAGCCCATTGCTTTATGAATAATACATCCACATCCAGTGATAAGATGTCTTACAATGTGGATATTCAATCCATTTTGGACAGCCATGGTACAGCTTTCAGTGATTTACCTTCAGGGCTGCCCCCTGATAGAGGTTTTCAACATATTATAGAGCCGGAAACAGGTTCTAAATCTGTTATGATTACTCCTTACCACCATACTAGAGCTTCCAAAGAGGAAACTGAAAAGACAATCAAGGAGTTGTTGGAGATGGGTCATATTTGACCTAGTTCTAGTCCCTTTGTATCTTTTGTTGGCTTGGTAAAGAAGGATGGAACTATGAGGATGTGTATTGATTATCGTGCCTTGAATAAGAAAACTATCAAAAATAGGTACCCAATATCCAGGATCGATGAGTTGTCGGATAAATTGCATGGAGCAGTATACTTTTCTAAAATTGACTTGAGATCCGAGTATCTCCAAATCAAAGTAAGAGATGAAGATGTACACAAAACAATTTTCTGATGTCATTTTGGACATTTTGAATTTTTTGTTATGCTTTTCGGTTTAACCAATGCTCCACCTACCTTTCAATCATGCATGAATCATTGTTTTAGTGAGCAATTGAGGAAGTTTGTTTTAGTGTTCTTTGATGACATTTGGGTGTACAGTAACACTTGGGAAGAGCCCATGAAACACTTGGATATAGTGTTGGGAATATTAGAACAGCAGTGTCTTTTTGTGAAAGAGTCTCAGCGTGAATTTGGTATGACCGAGATTTTATACTTGGGGCATATTATCAATGCCTAAGGAGCACATGTTGATCAAAAAAATATTCAAGCAATAATTGATTCACCACCACCCACAATTAGATCCAATTGAGGGGTTTCTTGGGACTTTGCAGTTATTAAAGGAAATTTGTGAAAGGGTTTTCACAACTTGCTGTCCCATTGACTGAACTAACAAAAAATTGACTGAATTAACAAAAAATGGAGCTTTTAAATGGTCAGAATCAGCCCAAAACACATTTGAAAAACTAAGGAGGTAATAAGTACTTGCCCAGTGCTTGTTATTCCAGATATCTCTATTCCTTTTGTATTAAAATGTGATGCATCGGGGGAAGGAATAGGGGCTGTTTTAATGCAAAAGAGACATCCTATTGCCTTTAAAAATCAAAAATTGAAAGATACTGAGTGCAGATTTTCTATCTATGTCAAGGAAATGTTGGCTATCATGCATGCATTTGCACAATTCCGACAATACTTGGTTTGTGGCAGATTTGTGGTTAAGACTAATCACAACAGTTTGAAGTTTTTTCTCAACCAAAAGGACTTAAATGACAGGGAACAAAAGTGGGTGAGTAATCTTCAAACTTATAGAATATGTAAAAGGTAAAAATAATGTGGTGGCAAATGCTTTATCTAGAAAAAAAATTTTATGTTCTACGTTTGTGATCTCTGCGAATTGGAAAATGTGAATAATAATAGAGTGTGCCAAAAATGATTTCATTAATGAGCTCTTTGAGGGCAAAGTACAGGATGACAAACACAAGGTAATTGATGACCTCATTCTGTACAAAGATAGGATCTATTTAGCTCTTGAATCAAAGATGAAAATCAAAGTCTTGAAGGCTGTCCATGATACACCCTTAGCTCGTCACCCAAGGTATTTCAAGACTTACAAGCAAATAAGGGACAGGTTTTTTTGAAAAGGACTCATAGGGGGTCTCCTCCAGTACATCAGAGAATGTATCCCCTGCCAACAAAATAAAGTAGAACATGTTTTTCCAGCCAATTCTAAATCAAAAGTGGGAGAGTATTTCCATAGATTTTATCACAGGACTTCCCAAGGTTCGAGGTAAGAGTTGTATCTATGTGGTGGTTGATAGACTCACCAAATATGCTCATTTTTTTGACATTCCTACTGAGTTTAAGGATCCTCAGGTTGTTGATTTATTTTTTAGAGAAGTGTTCAGGCTACATGGTTTGCCTAAGAACATTGTGAATGACAAGGACAGCCAGTTCCTTAGTTTGTTTTGGCAAGAACTCTTTCATCTGGCAAGGGCAAAATTGACACCAAGCACCAACTACCACCGAAAAACAAATGGGCCAACTAAAATTGTTAATAAATGGCTTGAAGGTTACTTGAGAAATTATGTGGCAAGGCACCAATTAGCTTGGGTTAAATGGTTTTACATGGGAGAGCATTGCTACAATACCACTTACCACATGTCCATTGGTATGTCACCTTTCAAAGCTCTATATGGGTATGATGCTCTTTCCTTTGTTGATTTGGTTATTGTTGAAAGTAGAGTGCCATGGGCACGAGACATATTGGGTATGCTTAAAACAAAGCTCAAGCATGCTCAAAACCAGCTTAAATTATATGCAAATCAGCACCGTACAGAGAGAAGTTATGTGGGGGACATGGTTTTCTTAAGGTTGCAATCATACAAAAAGTCTTCTATCAAGAAGAATGTAGTTGAGAAGCTCAACCCTATTTTTATGGGTCATACAGATTCATCTGAACGATTGAGGTGGTTGCCTACGAACTTGAGTTGTCAGAGCATAGCAGAATACATAATGTTTTCCATGTATCGTGCCTCAAAAAGGCATTGGAACAGCATGTCATTCCTTCCATAAAGTTGTCTTCCTTAGATGATGAAGGTAAACTCATCTTGGTTCTTGAAGCTATATTGGATGTCAAAGCAAAGAAATTAAGGAACAAAATTATCACAAAGTATTTGGTGTATTGGAAGGATCTACCAACAAAGAATGCTACTTGGGAGGGTGCAGAAATTCTTGAGCATCCCAATTTGCAATTGCTTGTGAACAAGCAATTCTGGGAAGGGTGGACTATAATGTCCTTATTCTTGAATTAATAAAATCAGAGCACTCGTAAACCTATATTTATTTTTCATAGGCTAAAGGGGGGATTTAAAAGGGAAAAAATCTAATAATAATTTATTAAGTTGTCCAAAAAAGTACTTTAAGTAATTACTCTTAAAAAGGACACTATTTATTATTATTGAATAGGGCCAAAAATAAATATTGGATACATGGCCAAAAATAAATTAATATTCATAAGTTCGAAAAGGATGAATCTTCAATTAAAAGAAAAATTAATTTCTTTTAGGGTTGGAATGGAAAAATAAATAATAAAAGAATTGGGTGAAAAGGAAATGATTATTCAAACACCCAAACAAAAACCAACACCTTTTTTCTAGAGGAAAAGCTTACAGCTTCAACTCTACATCCAAAGACGAAAACCCTTGGATTTGCAGATAGGAGGATGAAACCCCTCATACCCAGTTGAGGATTCCACCCAGGGATCACATTTGTGCTACCAGTTTTAGAGGAAAATCAGTTTTATAGGCCCATTCAACAAGGGCATCATACTTCAGCCAAGGTGTAGGGTTTGAAGAGGGATTACAAAGGTACTTGAGCATAACCAATAGCGACATCACTATTCACAGTTGTACCAGGGAGTCACCCTATTCAATGTTGTTGGGCTGCCAATATTAATTTCCAAAATTGGATGTCACCCATCAATCCATCCATCACTGTTGTACTTTATTTTGGTGGGCCGTGTGGTATTCATTTGTTGAATTCATTGTTATTTGTGAATTTTCAACTAGGGTTTGATTCAGTCAATAGTAATCAACAATTTTAAATATAAATCTTAAGTTGGGCTTTTCCTATTTTGTGTAATTCTGCATTAGATATTTCCCTAGGGTTTCAATTATCATATTCGGAAAAACAAAACAAAAATGAGAATATTGCAAAATCCTAAAAACGTATATTTCAAAAACCACTCTCAAACATCCTAAAAGCATATTTATACTTAAATGTTTATTTTATAGATATGTTGTATGGTTCAACATTATTTTCAAAAAAAAATGGTGAGTACTCCCATGCTCACAAAGTATGTAAACTATGGTTTCAGTAAAACCATTCTCAAAGGATGCTTAAATGTCAGAGGTGACTTGCAAGAAAGAAGAGTCTAAAGCGCAAAGGGAGGCTCCCGTAGATTTTGATCCCTTGGTGGGACTGAGTGCATTAGAGAGTACAAATTAACAAGTACAAGACTTGTTGATTAAAGGTGTGACAAAGAATGAATAAGTGTGGAATATTATCCTTGTTTTGAAGAGGTTGTGTGAATAAGTGTCCCTGGATCCAAAAAGGATCAAATCCACCTCAGAATGGCTCAGCCATAAGAAAGTTGCAGAAGTACATTGTAATGCATTTTGTGAAAAATCTAGTGCAGTTGTATTAGAATTTAGAGAGGATAGGAGTGTGCAGGAACCTAAAGTATTAACAAAGCGTATTCTGGAGATGCATGAGTAGGTGAAGGAATAGTTATAGGAGAGAAAAAAGATAATTTGAGAGTAGATGAAGGAAAACAAGTCAAGGTGTCTACCATTGAAAATACAAAACTGGTGGACCTCGAAAGGGATAAGTCCCCGCTAAATTGAAAAACAAGTTAAGTCCATGGAAAGTTAGCCCCTACAAAGATAAAGCTTAAGGTTAATGTCAAGCAAAAAAATGATTAGACAAAATATGAGTTTATGAAAGCATTGTGAGAAGATGGAAAAAGCATTGAATGGTAGACATCATAGGAAAACTCAAAACACTGGGGAGATAAAATGAATAACAAGTTGAGTACAGGAAAGTTGCCCCCTACAAACATGGAGCAACAAAATGATTGAAAAAGAAGACGTCTAGGAAAGCATTGGTAGACGTGGTGGGAAAAATCAACAATGGGGGGATAAAGGGCTATAATAAATTAATTAGGAGTCAAAAGTTGGTCATGAGCAAGATGGTTAGCCATATTCTAGCTCCTAAAATTCAAAATTGTGAGCATCATGCTCGCAATCAAACTTTCCATGGGGATTTGATGGAAGAGCATCCCTAGAAACACAATTTGATCCAGCATATTGAAGAGCAATTTTGGGAGCCCCTTGCAATCAAACAGGGGCCTAACCTTGTGGAAGCCAAATCTTGTGGTCCAACAGGTGCTAGAATTTCAAAGGTCATTTCTTGTTCATACAAACTTGAAATTGAGTGTTGTTTTTATAATTTCACGTATTTTTCTAAGAAGAAAACAATGGTAAAATAAAAATCAGAAGATTCCAACACCAAGTAGCCACTTGACCTTGTGGAATTTAAATCATGTTGACTAGCAGGGACTAGACCTTGTAAATGTCATATCTTGCTCTTACGGACTTGAAATTAAGTGTCTTGCTTTATTTCACGTAATTTTATGAGAAGATATTGGTGAAATCAAAATTAGAAGATTCCAAGGTTAAGTGGCCTCTTGACCTTGTGCAGGCACTGACCTTGCCAAAGTTGAGCTTGTCGAAATCCATTTCAGTCACAACAAAGGCACCAAGAGTTTATTGGCAGTTTTACACGAGCCATGTCCTTTCTATACACAGATTACATCAGAACATATTACATGTATCATGGTTTATCAAACATCTGGATCGCTATGAAATAAACCACAAACACACAATCTTGTAAAATTCAAAAGATGAATTGCCTCTCCTTTCCATCACAAAAGGTTTTCTTCTAGTAAAGACTCGAAGGTGAATCATTTCATCTTCACTACCAGTTATTCTTGAGGAGCATACAGGAAATACTGAGAGGTGGGGGGGGCGGGGCGAGGGTGAATCAGTATTTCAAAAACTTTAACCACTTAGCAGAAAACAAAGCATTAACAGCAAAGTGAAACACCATAGACAAGGTGAACACCAGGGTTACGTGGAAAACCCTTTCGGGAAAAAACCACGGCAGAATTTTTGCTTTTATTTTCACCAATGGGCACCAACCCAGATTACAAAGTGAGCACCAACTCACTGAGAGCACCAACTCCAAATGCTTGAAGCACCTACTTCAGAATGATTAGAGTACCTACTCCAGTAAGAGCACCAACTCCGAATGTGTGAAGCACCTACTTCAGCAAGAGCACCAACTCTAAAAGATTGCCATCATAAGCCTTCAACTCAATTGGATCAGATTTCTGAGCACTAAAATTAGAACATTTACTGCCAACAAATTCTCTTGAAAAATGAATTCCAATGATATTGCTGTAATGATGATCACAGAAATTTCGCTGCCATTACACACTAAACTCAGATTGTTAGACAAAGACAACCTCCTCCCCCTCCCCCCCTTTTTTTTAAAAACAACTTCAAGTTCAATGGCCACACTCAAACAGAAACTTGCATATCTCCATATTTGCGCACAGGTCTTAATATCGACTCGCACCCACGGTTGAATACGCTACCTCTATATCAAAAACTTATGAAATCAAAAGTAATGATGACCACAAAATTATCGCTGCCATTTCACATAAGTAGCTGCTGCGTTGCACTCAGAATTTGTTAAAATTGGAGCACCCTTAGTCCTCTGCCTTTCTTAAACGACTTTAGCTCCATTGTGCCTTCTCCAAATTCCATAGACACTCACCAAAAAGACTTTGCATGTATTCTTTTTGGATTAGCGCTAAGATTTTGATACTTACAAACTGCCCACTGTTAAAACCGCTACACTCCAAAAAACAAAAACGAAACAAATTCCTATAACGCTACAACTATATACTAGGAGAAGTCAAAGCGTCACCAAAAAAGGAGGGAGTGATTATTATTTGTTCCGCGCGCAGACCACCCCACTCTCTGAAAAGAGATTAAAAGGCTCACATTGATGTCATAATAATTCGTGAGTGGCCCTTGTATTTTAAACAAACCATGAGATATATCTTGGCCAACGGATGTGCCACGATTCAAAAAAAAACATCAGTGTCACAATTCACAAGAAACATCTCAAGATGCCCAGGAAAATATTTATATGAACTTGGGACTAACCCAATGCAATTCTTAAAGCTTAATCAAATGCGTGGAACTGGAAATGGAACGATCAAAAGGAGGAAAAACTGAAATAGAATTGACTTGCACCAAACATCAAACCTAAAATCCTTATATAGTATGCCAGGACAAAATACATTTTTAACAATGTTGTCTTTTCTGTAATACCAAACTCAGTGGCTACAATTGCAATAATAATACTAAAACCAAGCCAAACCTCCTTTTTGTTGTTGTTGATATTAGTTGAACCAAGAAGCTGAAGCACAAATGCTCTTTCCACATTGCCAATAGTGTCATCAGCCGCAGCCTAGAAGAACCAAACAGTCAAGTTTCTTCAGAATTTACAACTGAGAAAAAACATTCACGCTCTTGATATAGATATTATAAACTAAATCCTTAAAATATCAGAAACATCATATGACGCATAAAAATAGACATTACCGCATCTATTCTCTTAGCTCTAATGCTGATAAGCATTGAATCTTTACAAAATAAACTCTCCTTTCTTTTATGGATTTCAATAATCCATAATATCCATACCAAGTTTCTCTAAACTGTGCTTATTCATCATGAACCAAAAAATAGTAACCATGAGTACTAAAACCATTTTTTTAGCTGATCAAGCCTCAGATCTTCCAGCAAGAGAAGTGCTATAGACCAGGAAAATTTACCATACTGCATAATAATGCAGCTTTGAGATTGATAACTCGTGAGGAAGATACAAGAAATAAAGGAAAGAGATTAATATCAATGGGACACAAAAGCACAGGAAGATGCAATCGCAAAGAGTGCAAAAAGGAACTCTGATGACCAAAAAAGTAAATCAAACTAACACAATAAAATATCCTTACTGGAGAGGCTAAACCCAAAATATGTAAAACATATACATGTTAGAAAGGACAAAGCCATATAATACAAATAACCATGTCAAAAGAAGGCCTCTTACCAAAGAAATACCAACGAATCCAAGAGAAGGGGGCTGATAGAGACCAATCCTGAGTGCAAACTATACCCAAGTCCACAAAAGAACGGCCAACATCATTATCAATCACTAAATAAAGGCCAATACATAATCTGATGATATCCATAGGAGAATGGCCTAGGCTAAGAGGGTCTGGTTGGACAATCCTAGGAGAAAGCAGGCTACTGCTCCTAAAACATCTCCTAACATCCATAGTCAACATATGTGTCGCACGGACAATGTTTGAGGGGAGTAGCTAACCCTCCTAAGATAAAAAGCAGTTGACCCTCTACATCTTGTGGAAAACAAATGGATTGGGCCCATTGGGGTACCCTGGTGGCCGCTTGCAAACACATGCATCGTCTCTCGGATCTCTCCCCATCTGTGTAGATAACTATGAAATCCAAAGGGTGATTGACACATCCAGCAACTGCAATAGGTTAAAAGGAGGAAATCAATACGGTAGTCATGGAAGAGCCTTGTAAAGCACAATGTCTGAAAGCAACAGCTTCTTGGAGGAAAAGGGCTAAGCACCTCAGATCTAGAAAATGACAAAGGGTAGCTAGTGTCACCAACACATCCAAATTTTACAAAATTCGTGGACAACTTTGTTAAATCAATGATGTTGTCTTAAGAGTTGAGCTTTCAATGTGTTTTTGATTTTTTTTCTTTGCTTTGGCTTGCTTGATTGGAATTCTGGCTTCTTCTCGATGCTCCCCTTTGGTTTCTATTGTTTTATTTATTTACCAAGGCTCGAGTGTTTGGATTGATAGGAACATAACATTTACTTATAACTCTACAAGGCTATTACTCGGGAGTGCCTTTTCATAATACAAATGAAAATTCCAGGACCTGTTTGCAATGACTGGAGATGGAATCAATGAGAAGACAATCTACTGCTATGCAACTAAAGACCTATGGGAAAAGGTCAGGCACAAGTTGCCTATTTTCCTCGAGACTGAAATAAAAAATATAGGACCCAGGACCCTAAAGTGTGATGTCTGTGTAGGTGGCAAAATATATGCAAGGTTAGAGCTTCTTTACACCAAAAAGTATTGGGTGAATTATTTCTTCACTAATTCTTGGTAGTCAAGATAAGATTGAAGAAGACAGGAATTGAAGAGACACAGCACACTTGTATCACATGCCACCAAGAACAAACAGTATTTGTTACATGCCTTTTGGCAGTGAATCCAAGTAAAATATGGCATGCTTTTTCACAGGCCCTTGAACTGAAGGGGCACTACTTGTAGATACCTGGATGGTCGGGGATCATGGGAAAGAAATATGGCAAACAGTGCATCCAGTTGCAATTTTTTTCTTCTACAGAAGAAGATGCAAATCGACTTTTCTGAGAGACTTGTCTCTTCTACAATTAGATCTTGGCTCCTTTAGGCTAGACAAAGCAGACTATATTATTTCTAAAATTTAGGTATTATAAAAGGACATCAACTCTTTGCAAGTTGGTGGAAGAGTGGAGATGCTAGCTCCTTTAGCCTTGGTAGAAGAGCAGAAAAGCTGAAATATGACGCCCCTATGTAACATTTGCTTTTTTTTATACTAATATAAGATGCATGGTTTCAAAAAATAAAATAAAGGATGACTAACCGAAGAAATGTATAATTTGAGTCATAGAAATCTGTTAAATGTATGACAATTCATTTATTCATCACAATGTCATAATCAATTGACCATAAAAACTTCCTATATCATGTCATCGTACAGGAAACCCTGCCTTAGGCTTTTAAATACGACAAAAAGGGTCATCTAACCTTGCAAACAACATATGATAGTCATAAGACTTACATCAATAAGAACAGACAGAAATGGATTTGCACATAGCTGCTCGCTGCAATAGACATTGTGGAGAATGTAATATGCTACCAACCGCTGGGTCTGCTTCAAGATTCTCCTATCCTGCAAATGCATCCAACAGATTGTCATAGAAGGTAAACATTAATTGAGAACTTTGGATTTTCTCTCTCCCTTCAACATTTCCTAATTTCAGAAATAAAGAAAACAATTCCCACCATTATATATAATGAAGGTGGAACTCAAAAAAGTTGTCACAAAATGAAATGATAAGAATATAGCCAAAATACTAGTTTTATCAGCTCCTTCTATGGCAATGGAAATGCACATGCTCATCAGCTCATATTATCGAAAAGTACAGAAACAAGATACAACCAATTAAACTATGAATTTTAAATTTATGTGGCATTGCAAGTACCCGTTTTAAACAGTTTAAAGAACAGTGTAACCTAAGAAAAGAGATTCATCCATGGTTGGAATTTAAAAGCATCATAAAGTTAAAGATATACATATATATATGCACATAACTTCAAATGCTTATATGCATAAAATAAAATTGAAGACATTGTCTCAAATCCAGATGCAAATGCTTTCTTAAATTTAACACAAACCATCAAAGTAATCATGTGGCAAGAAACAAAGTATAAACAAAAAGCTTTGCCAATCCAGAGGCATAAAAAATTTGGAGAAGTATTGGCAAGCAAATGAGAAGTACAAGAATTGGTGAGACAAGAAAACTTGAATCCTACTGTCGAATGGCAATATAATTTTTTTAGATTGTTTTAACTATATAAATTTTGCAATGAATTGGATTTTCTTCAAGGTTACCAGGGTTTAAGGGTGAAGCAGTAAGCAGGGTACATGTATGGAGCACCTGGTGGAGACCCCTAAAACTTTAGTTTGTGGGGATAAGAATGCATCTGTGGTGCTGAGTATTATATAAAATATACAAATAGAGGTATAGGGACTTATATTCACATTATTTGAATTCACAATGTGAAAATAATAATAAACAAATGACAAAGTTATTATAAACATTGAGCATCCTTTAAAATTTTGGTTATCTATTCTGATTTTTGGTTTGTTCCCTCTGCTTGTACTATTCCCTGCTTTCTTTGTTGATTAGTCCTCTTCCTTCTTTGTCTCCTTTCCACTGCCTCATTACCCTGTCTCCCTTCTTCCTATTTATTGATCTCCTCTTCTTAACTTTCCTATGCCTGTCAAGCTGGGAAGAGTGCTATCTGTCACAATAAAACTGTACTTGTGTCGTTTCCAGAAAATATATATCATAAAGAGCTTCATGCTCAGTAAAACTCAACGATCAGTTCTTGAGAAGTTATCTTCCACTCAATAAACTTTGAATATTCCTTTCCTGGGACTGTGGCAAGATAAGTTATCTCTAGGGAAATCAGTGTCCAGCTTTATATTTAAAAAAGGGTACGTTTGAAACTGGTCCAGATAGAGGAAGTACGTGTCAGATCTTTGATTGTTGAATCATAACCAAGATCCATGGAATCATGACCTCCATTTCATTATCTCACCCAGCATATGATGAATGCCTCTCCTTCAAAATAAAACTTCCCTTCTCAATGCATATTTCCACATTTTGCTATTCAAGTTCTTTCTCTGGGTTTTTTACATTTTTTGACATATTGTCAATGTGTGTGTGCCTGAACATTGGCTGGGCACCTTATTTTCAGGGAAACATGGCCATAAACCAAGGTAAGTCCCAGCAACACACAGGTGATGTATTTACATATTTCCAGCTGTCCATAAAATGAAATAACTTTTTTCAAGGATTGGAAGGCTTCAGATACCAACAAAATGAGCCAACACAAGATGAAGTCTATGTTGTTTGGGTACGGGTACATCTCAGGTATGCTGGTACGCCATTTTTCAAAACCCTTGATTTGGATACATCGTGTGTACATCTGTATGTGTGTGTGTGTGTGCGCCCGCGCGCATATATATAATGCATATTACTCATTTTTTTAGTAAAACACTTGAAACTACATAGTATGAAAATATTTGTCTATAAAAGATAAAACACTTAAAAATATATAATATTCATTCATTCATTACTTCAAAGACAAAATGTACATTCAAATCTAGAATAAATCATCTAGATTGCCCTCAAAATCATGAATGCTACTCACATTATTTTTCAACTTTCTCATTTACTGACTCTTTCTCTCGCAGGGGCTCACCGGTTCATTGAATCTCCTAGAGTGTAGCCTTAAGGGGTGCACAGGGAATGGGGTGGGATCAGCTTGGGGCACTTTGCGAGAGATGTTCTCATACTATTCTATCATACCTACATCCCTTCATGCAGCCTTCATACCTCCGGCTCCTATGATGTCTCCTTGAAAACTTGAAACCCTGAAATATGGCTAAGTTTGAAACCTTGAAACATTGGAATCTGACTAAGTCTGAAATATGATAGGATCCTCCAAAACCTAGAATTTGCATTATAGCTCCTAGAAGTCCAAAACCACTCTCAAACATCCTGAAAGTATATAAATAAAATATGACTTAAAGTATATACTTAAATGTTTATTTTATTTATATACTGTCTGATTCAGGCTGGGTTTACATTTTTTTTATTTTTTGACTTCCACTGTTGTTCCCTGCAGGAAATGCCTGGGCACGCCCAGAAGCACCCTGGAAACGCCCAGGTACCTCCCAGAAACGTCATAGACGTTTCCAGTACCTTTCCGGATGCCTCTGGGATGTCTCCGGCAGGTACCCGAGGTGTACCAAGGCGGGAATCGTGGGGGGGGCGATTCCTGCAACACAGGATGAAGTGAATAATGCAAACTAGAACAAAGAAAAAGTAAGTCTATGTGACCAGCAGATGTTCATTGATTTTTGGAAAATTTTGGAGGTTCGGGAGTGCATGCTTAACTGAATCTTAGAAACCAATTTCAGAAGGCCAGTAAGATGGGATTATGAAAATACATGCCACACACTGGCCCTCTTTAGAACATTAATTTCCAGTTTAGGAGGAAAACATTCTGTATGACTGGTAAAATTGAGACAAATAGAACAAGTGGATAACGAGTAGCCCAGTTTCCCAATGAGGGCAAAATGACATCTGTTACTGAAATCTGCAAGAAATTTAACTGACAATGACATGAAATATGTTTTTCCAAGCGTAATCAAGGTCAGCCAGAATTAATATAACATATATACAGATTACTTCAAGCATCTCCAAGTTCAAACTGAAGAGGATGAAACACAAATGCCTTGATAACTATTTCAGTATTTTCCATCCTTCAACAAGATGTTCGAAAAGAAAGTGAAATATATAAGGATCTGGTTTTATTTTCATTGGAGCCTTAGCAAAAAAGGAGCAGATAGACAATGCAAACAGATTCTCCTTTGCTTTACAATTGTATGTGTTTTAACTTTAAGTAAACCCTTGGTTAGTCTAGCTCAAAATTACCAATCCAAATGTTAATTTGTGACTTCTTGGAATTCATCGGCCACTCCACAGCAATGTTTTCAAAATTAAATTGATAAGATACTTGTACTAAATATTACAGCATAAAAAAAAACATTAAGATCAAAATCTCTTATTCCATTTGCTCAGAAATGTCTGAAACAATGCCATGATAAAAGCTCACAAAAAAATGTCTACCCTATTCATAAATAAGGGATAATTCTTATCTTAATAACTACAGAAACATTATGATCAGCACACTTTTGCCAAACCCTATTTAACTTTTATTCATATGTATTATCTGAGCTCTTGAAGAGAGGTGGATCAGAAACAGAGCTCAAGCAGGCTTCAGAAAAGACTATTAGACAATAGACCACATCATTATTCTTTGATCTGTTATTGAGGATACACAGATCCTTGGAGACTTATTGCTGCCATGGAGCTTAAGCAAACCATCGATTCAATTACCAAACACATCCTATATAGGAGATGTGGCATCGGTATATCCAAGCAGTTGATTACATATGTCATGAGGCTTCATCATACAATGGTGACCAATTTCAAATAACTTGAGGCCCTTCTAACTTTATCAGGTGCACCATTGTGGTAAAACAATCACTCTTTCAGAGTTTCTTCGGAATCTATATTGAGCCTCAACAGTTTCTCACACTGACTACAAATAAGAATGGCAGCTGTATCCAGCACATAATCTTTCTCTAAATATTCCTTCTGGAAAATGATGTGGTCATTCCCACCTCCCATCCTAACGGGTTGTAGGCACAGCTAGACTCTCTGCCCTCGGTTGTGGCCTTTGGTAATTTGTGGTAATCCATACTAAAACAAAGAGTACAGTCTTCAACACCTCAATGGATGCTTTGTCCAAATTTTACTCCACTTTTCCAAGGGAACTGATTAAAATCACCAAAGCCTATATATCCCTTCATTTGGCATGGAAGTGAGCTTCTCGATCACAGCTATGTGGCCTGACATAGCATATCAATAAGTAATAAATATAATATAATGTAATGTAATGTAATGAAGGCGAGTATCCCTATCAAGCGATATGAGTTTCCCCCAACATATATAAGCCCTATTATAATTGTTGTTCATCAATCAATTATTAATCATCAACTATCTGTACGCTTTATCCACTCGTGGAAGATATTACATAATTTACCTTACAATTGGTATCAAAACTTACAGCATAATGACGAGACTCCGCAATGACTTCTGATCCACATCACCCTTGGCGAGGCTGCAGATTAGGTTCACCAATTCGACAAGTCTGCCCTTGGGACTCACGAGTCTAGTCAGTCATGTGAGTCCAATCAGACGCTGGGTCTGGTTTTTTATCAAAGAAAAAAATGATTATTTTTTTCAATGCAGGTCTGTAAAACTAAAATATATGTAGGATAGGAGGATTGTGTATAATAATCAGAATGTTTATTGTGGCTATTGCCTTCTTCAATTGACCCTCTCTATAGGGCGCTTTGAGATTGAAATATGTAACATACACTCCTGTTCTAATTTTTTTTTTGTTTGTGTTGTTTTAGGGTTTGCATGTGATGTTTGCATTGCACATAATTGAAAGACAACAATATAGAAGCTTTTCTAACAATACCCAGATGAATATATAATTGATACATCACTATTCTGAAATACCCATATGCTGCAAACAAGTTTCAGATTTCATACAGATCTTGGACTACAATATATGTAAGGAAATAACAATACCCAGGTGGGTGAATCACTCTACTAACAATATTACACCATACCCAGATGGTCAAAACAACTCAAAATGATAAAACAAGCATACCCATTTGCTGCTGTTACAAAGGACTGATAATGGAATTCTGAACAGCAAACTTTATGACTGAAAACACTCCAAAATGGCTCCAAACGTGCAACCTTCAACTCTGAAATAATTTGTTGTTTCTACCTCAAATCTTTATTCACATAATACCAAAATATTTGCACATTAAACCTTTGCCTGCAACAAGAAACTCCCAGCAATGAAGCTCTAGCACAAGCTCTAAATGAATCTATCAACAATCAACCTTGGAGGGTCTTTCACCTCTGCAGTTGATGTCCTCTGTGAAGGTTTTCGTCCTCACAAAGCTCCCTGGTCGAAACCCCAGCACAACCCTGTAAAAACTCTCTCCAAAATATATTTTCTTCATATCCCCAAATGAGCTCTAACTTGCCTTTTTATATTTTCCCAAAGGGGGACAATTTTTCCTTGAGGGAACATGTTTTAATTTTATATTTAAATTACCACCCTTATATCTCCCACTTGAGCGCCCCCCACTTAAGTTATAAAATAACTTAAGGTTATAACTTTATTTTCCCCTCTTAGGTGCCACATAAAGTCCCTTTAATAAATTAAATAAACGCTTTTATAATTTAAAACAATATATTAAAAGCATGATGTCTCTGACTGATCCGAGGTGAAACCGATGTTGAAAGCCGAAGTTGGTGCCGAAACTGACGACAGGCTAAAAATAGTAAATTTAGACCATGTGTCCGAAACATGCCCAGAAAGAGTCTCCACGAATCTCCTCGAAAGCTGAGCTCAAACTAACCCTTGGAAGCACCGAATGAAGACAACACTCCACAAATCAAGGGATCCCCTCACCAAATCACATTAGCCTACGGGAACCCCTTAGAATAGGCTAACAGTCCACCCAACTGACGAAGCTTAGGGAAGGGACATTACAAAATAGGGAAGGAATGGCATTGTATAGTGTTGAAGAATTCACAACTTCATCCGCCAGATCTCCTTATCTGCATTGCAAAATTTATTATGAAAATCGAAAACACAAAGAAACCAAGTAAGAACACGAGAGATCTTGACAGAGATACTTTTTGGTGTATTATTGAATTAGTGATCGTCACTTTATAGGAAAGCAACAATATAAACCCTAATACTTGGGTGACACAAACCCTAACCCTAAAATGACTTAAGTCAACATTAATTCATGTTTACATTATTTGATAAAGCAAACTAAGTCATAAAGTGACTTTATTACTCCACCTATCACTAGGTCTAGTATGACCATTAAAACTTTATGTTAGTAACTCTAGCATCCTCCCTTAATGGTTGTTTTAGAAACTACACCAAGTTTATCTCTAAATTTTAGAAATTTATCTAGGCCAAGAGACTTGATGAGAATGTCTACAATCTAGTCCTAAGTTGGAAAATATTGCAGTTCAACTTTTCAATCTTCTACAAGCTATCAAATAAAATGACAATGTACATCAACATGTTTTGTTCACTAATAAAAGAGAGGATTCTCTTCCAACTTTAGAACCCTATGGTTATGACAAAAAACTAATGAGGACTTGCTTTGATGAACTTGTAGACCTACCATCATTCTTCTAAGGCAAACCTCTTCACAGGCCCTTTTTTATTGTTGCTCTATATTTTACTTTCGTAGAGGAAATAATAACCATAAACATCTCTTCTTCCAAGACTAAGAACAACCTGATGTAGATTTCGTATCATCCACAGATCCTACCAAAGCCAAGTTTGAATATCCACACAGCCAAATCTCTTTACTTTTACAATATAGAATGCTAAAGTTTGATGTTCCCTTCATATATCTTAGCACCCTCTTTGCTGCTGCCCAATGTTCTGCTTTTGGAGCTGTCATAAATCAAGAGATATAGTTGACTGCATAGCTCAAGTCAAGTCTAATGGGTGTAGGATAGATCAAGCTGCCAACTAGTTGCATATAGAATGATTCATTTACAGCTTTTGAATTGGTCTTCGCTGAAAGTTTCAGCCATGTCTCCATTGGTGTGGATGGAATTTTACAATCTACCACCTTGATCCTGTCTAACAAAAACTTTGCATATTTTGATTGAGAAGCAGAAATATTTTTCTCAGTTTACCAAACTTCCACACCTAAGCAGTAATGTAGGAGGCCTAGATTTGTCATGTCAAAAGCGTAACATAATTCTGATTTGACATTTTCAATGGCTCCAACCTCGCTAGCTGTGATAATGATGTAATTAACATATATCCTAGAATCACCACATTGCCATTCTCACTTTAGACGTAGACATTGGAGTCATAAGGGCTTCTTTTGAATCCTTGTTCTCCCAAATACCTATCAATTTTGATGTACCATGCTTTGGGACCTTGTTTCAGCCGGTAAAGAGCTTTCTTCAATTTGCATACTATATGTTCCTTCCATGTAACCTGAAATCCCTGCAGTTGGTACAGGTATACTTCTTGCTCTAGAACTTTGTTGAGAAAGGCACTCTTCTCGTCCATTTGCTACAATTTCCAGCCAAATTGTGCTACCATGCAGGGCTTAAATTTGACAGCCATATGAACAATTTTTCAGCTTTTTAACCTTAAAAGAAGGTTGAAATTTTTCAAAGACCCTATCCCATAAAAGGAGAAAATTTTGGCAAACCTTCAAACTTTCTTAAGGATTATAAGTATAGTTCTTAGGAGGTGGGCACGGGTACCAATATACATACATACATATATATAAACTGAAAAATTAAAATATAAAAAAATAATTTATTAAATTATAATTATATTGTATAATAAATATTAACATTTAATATATATAAATAATAAAAAACCTTTAAAATTAAATTTAAAAATAATTTATTAACATAAATATCAAAATGTAAATTTTAATTTTAATATTATATAATACTTTGTACACTATAATTATAAATTATAATTTAAAATTTATAAAATAAAATAAAATTAAGAATAAAAAACTTAAACTAAAGAATAGTAAAAAATTAAAAATTAAAATAAACAAATATAAAATGGCAATGTCATGGCATTGTCATTCGAACACCCTACAATTTGAAAAACAATGACATGGCGCAGTTCAAACTACATGTCATTCCTTTAAACCCTTAATTGCTACAAATCCGACCAATATTCGAATGGCAATGCCATTACACCGTTCGAACTACTTGCCATTCCTTTAAACCCTTAACTGCAATCCAGCCAATATTATTGTAAATCCGGCAACGAGGACAACGAATCTAGCGATGGTGACTGTAAATCCGGCAACTAAAAAACATGTTTAGGGTTTCCACAAAGATATGGTATGATTTTTGAAAGGAAATGTAATTGAGACATTTAGGGTTTCCGATGTACGTCTCCAAGTATGGGAGACGTCTTGGTACCTATCTCCCGTACTAAAAACACATACCCATATCAAAGACGTGTCACAAGTGGTGGGGGTCACGGCTCCTTGCAACACTAATTATAAATATATTACTTTAGATTACAATAAATATATATGTATTCATTTGATGTTTCCTTATTTATTGATTAACAATCGTAGCTTTTGAAGGGCAATGTTGAATGGATGGCCATCATAAAAAATTACTTGATAGGCAGGATCGGCCATTGATAGAACCAATCGGATTGTTCCCATTTTTGCAGTAGGAATAAATGTCTACTCATAGTCAATCCATTCCTTTTGTGCAAAGCCCTTAGCAAACAACCTTGCTTTATGTTTGTCAAGTGTTCAATCTGCTTTATACTTGATCTAGTATACCCATTTTCAGCCAATGGATTTCTTCCCAACAAGTAGCTCTTCTAGGACCCATGTTCAGTTCTTCATAAAAGTTTCATATTCGGCTTGCATAGCCTTTTCCCATTTCAGTCTACTTGTGGCTTATGCTGTTATGCATATACCTCAAGCTCAAATGAGTAGTAAACATTAGCAATCAATGTTAGCATCTTAAGGCTGCCCCTGAGTCCAACAAAATGGAACCAATGTTAGTATCTTAAGGCTGCCCTGCTTTTCCAATATGGAATTTTTCCACCAGCAATATCCGTCCACTGGTACTCCTTGGATGCTCCTCCTTGCACTTCTCCCTTTGAAGTAGAAGATTAATGGAGCAATCTAGGAGGACATTTATCAATTGTTCATCCAAATGACCTCGCCATGTCCTCAACCTCTCAATTCTAAGCTCCTTTCGTACAAAACATTTCCTAAAAATTGTTAACGGCCTTATTGTTCATCCAAATTATCTATGGCTGCCCTGGTTACACGGTCCTAAATTCCCTCTTAGCTAAGTGCCATCCGCAACATACCAAGAGAGATCTCCTCTTAATCCACTTGGGTGTACCCTAATAGTATTCTTCATTCTCTCTTAAAATGGATAAACCCTATATATCTTCAGACATCATATAAATTACTCTTTCTGGCTTCCCTGTTCCACCAGTCACAGGACACAACTTTTTCACTCCCTACGTGTGCAATGCAAACACAATTTTTTTTCTACTAGGTCATTTTGTTTGTTATATAACTTCTAAATGCTTATGTCTTCCCTCAGCTAAAATGTTTGATGAATTAATATATGCCTTCACCTCTTTCCAGTCGTAGACCAGTATCTGCTAATTCCGTTCAGTGTATTCAATCTGACCATGAACTGCATAAATTTTGAACTGCAGAATACCTAGAAATATCAGCCTGCTCTCCTCTGATGCTATTTATGTTTTCAATGTGATAGAAACTATATTAATGTACAATTACCAAAGGAGGTCAATTTAACTAAAACAATAGAATGTTCAAATATCTAATCAGGTGTGTACAAGGAACTCCAACAACCAAATATAAAGCATTAAGCAGTGTTCTACAGACTTCCTCTTTTTTTTTTCTAAGTTTTTTCCCTTGCATCCTAGGGACATTTTGGATTTATTTGGGCATGCGGGGGACGTTTCCTGTTTTAGGTGGGTACTTGGAGACGTCCCCAATGTTGGAGACATCCCGGGATGTCCTGACGTCCCCCATGTAATCAGTTCAAAAAAAAAAAGAAAATATATATATGTAAAATTAAAAAAATACAAAGGAACCATTTTCAAACAGTTATCTTCATGATCGTTGATAATATAATAAACAGACGTTCATATATACAATTTCGTATTTGTATTTAAGTGTTTCATTCAATTTTCAATGATCAGTGGTGTCTGTTCATTGTTCAACATCATAAATGTTATTGCTTATAGAATTTCTGATCTTTAGAATGTTCAATGATGTTCAACAGTTTAATTATACATTTAAAAAATATATATATAAAATATTTTTTTCTTATTTTCTTGATTTTTTTAAATATAAAATATATATTATCCGCCGCTCCACAATCCAACACAATTGTTTGTCATCTCAGAAATGTCCCCTCCAATGAGAAAACTTGAAATAATATAGCTATTAAACAAAATAGTCTATTAGGAGAGGAAACACCCTAGACAAATAAATATATACAAAAGCCTTATAATACAAAACAATACCATGAAGGTAGGTTGCTAATCAAAAGGAACTGCCAACAGGGCCAATAGATGGGGGCCAGCGGAGAATAAGATGCTACCCTGCATCATAGGCAGGAGCATAAGGAGTGCCAGCATCCTTGTCAATCACCACAAAAGGGCCGATACAGAGACTGATGATGTCCCTGGGCGAATGGTCAGGGTTAAGTGGCCCTGGCCAAACAATCATGACAAAAAGCAGGGTACTCCTCCCAGTGCCTCTCCTAACATCCGCACAGCCAACAGTCCCTTTGGCATAAAAAGAAAATCAGTAATGCACATCCACCCTGTATCCTGTACTGTGGGGGAGTATGGCTGACCCTCTATGTCAGAGTAAGAAGTCAGGGGTGACTTTGGTGCACGCCTAATGAATACTTAAATTTTAGCAACATCTCAAACAAATATAGCAATGAGCTGAGATATCAATCATGTCAAGGGTTTCATAATCATATATTAATACGCAATCTTGTAAGCAAATGCCACAACAGAAAAAATATATATATATTTAGTCTTTTCCAGGTTTCAGAGATATAGGAGCTAAGTGAATGCTACGGAAGTAGGAAAGCACAAATAAAGCTAAGCTGATGCATTTTTGTTCAAGCACCGGAATGAATGAATAAAGCATTGGCACTATATTCAACTCCGAGAAAGGTTCTCTTCTTCCATTTTATCACACATCTTAGGCCTTAGCATAAAATTTCTTTTTTTTCCTATTCCCTTGATGACTCCAAGCAGTATTTATTCAACTATGACTTCTTTTTAAGTAAAATTTTGGATGATACACCATCTACACAATAATGGTGTAAATTCCAACTGCAAATGTAGCCTCACTCATTTAAGTTTCTAATACCTCGTGTACATCACCTAACTCGAAATTTCAAAGAACCTCTTTGATTCAGCTTCAAATCACATGAAATCGTCAAGGATCAAATAAATTCCTCAGAAACCCCCTCCCTTGAAATAAGTACTAAGCAGTGGCCCTGCAGACGTAAATTTCAGCTTAGATATGTTGGGGGTGTCACTACTGTCAAAATCAATTAGGACTTACACCTGGCCTCATCGAATGGGGTATGCCATACACATCGAAATCATTCACAACTTACACCCAGCCTCATCCAATGGGTACACCATGCCTAATGAGTTGAAGGAGGTATTCTATCCAATTTCAACACTTTATCATCAACACTCTATCATGTCCCCCGAGAATTTCACCTTAGGCTCTTTTTTTGGAGCCCCAATACTATTACGTTTTACCACTTGAGCTTGTCCCATTGGATATCACAATTTTATCATATCGTCCATTAGCGTTACAGGCCATTTAATGTGGTGAAGAGGATCCAAACACAAGCCATTTTCCCATTGCCATTACACCACATTCCCTGGGAAAATTTATGCTCCTACAGTTTCACACGCAAATCGAGGTATAAATTATTTTCTAAATCTCAAACCCTATTCAGCCACGGTAGTTTTAGATAGTCATTTATCAGAGATTCATAAATTTGCTTTCGTGCCTCGAAAACCTTTCATTTATTTCATGTTTTTAAATAAACTACTTAACCGGGCTATAAAATAATGAAAGGAAAGGAACGATGAACAGCATACCTCCAATAGCATGGCAAGGCTGCAACAGACATTGAAATGATAGTGGCTTTTGAATTTGGAGAAGAATTCATGGATGGCGCCGTCTAGGGTTCGATCCTCGCCGAGTAATGCCAAAAGGGCCGCAGTTTCTGTCACGCTCAACATCTTCATAAATCTCCTATTTTTTTGCCGATACGTTTACTGCCGAGGTTGCAAGAAACGCGACGGCTAACTCTCGTTTGGCGTTTTAACGACCCGAAACGCGGACTCTACGGAAACGGCGTTTCGGGGCCGTTTTTTAGGAGCTAATTACTGATATTGCGCTTCGGGGACTGCTGCCTGATACTGCATCTTCTTCTTCCAGGATCTCGTTGGTGAGGGCCGCATTATTCTCCTTCCTCTCAACTCAGCGCCACTTTGCACAGCACCTTTTGGAGTCTCAGCTTCTGCAATTTTCAGAATTTTAAGCGTTGGGCTCTGGGAATTTCGCAGAAGATACGGGGTTTAATCGATATCACAGGACCTGTATTTTGTTCACCGTAATTTATATGGTAGCACTTCCCCATATGATTAAATTGCCTTTACCATTGGGAAGGGGGTTTCCATAAGTTGATTCAATTAATGTTAAAAGATAATGATAATTTAGGCCTTCCGGGATTTAGAGATGGGGGTTACGGTTTTTATATTTTCAGGTGTAGTGGGTTTATGTATTATGAAAATTAAAAAAAGGTTTACAATATATTTTTATTTTAAAATAAAAACCAGTTATAATCTAGGAAGAAGTTTTGGAGGGGTGGGAAGCAGCCGATGTTGAAATGATTGTTCTTATTTTTTTCGGTTGCCAGTATTTAATTAATTTTATTTTTCAATAATAAAAAAATAATAAGATACTCCTAATTTTTGTAAGTAATATATATTGCATAAATTTTTAAAATACATGGAACTATTTATCATACAAAATTCTCTTATAATTTTTCAACAACACCCCCTTAAAACAATTAGCTATCCCGGAACATAGGGCCATATTCTTATTATGATTATTTATTTTTTTAATTTTAAGTTTTAAAAAATTATATTAAAAATTAAAAAATATATATATTTTAAATTAAAGTAAGATTAATATGAAAAATAAAATAAAATTTATGTATATGTGGGAACTGTTTCTTATGAGCAACAATTTTTTATCTTGTTTTTTGTCATGTTTTAGTTGCAATCATGTTTCTATGTACTTTGTATTGTGATTGTGTTACCATAAGGAATGTTTTAAGTTTCCTATTAAAACAACAAAAATTATAGTCAGAATGAACAATAGAAATCGTAGTCACAATGTGAATTTGTATTTTTATGGTTTTTGTGACATTTGAAATGGGTGTGCAACATTTCTTTTGTATGTACAATGTCGTCTTTCAATTTGTAGGCCGTTTCAAACTATTTATAAAATTGAATGATAATTTTTTTTTGTAATTTTTAAGTCTTTGCAAATAATTTTTTTATTATAACCAATAAAAAACTTTGAAATAACATAATATTGTGTGCATTTTAAAGTTTAACACCAAATATTAAAGAATATTCCATAATGTTCTCATGGAATATCCCATTTATATCAATATTATAATTAAAAACTTTTAAATTTATATAACTAAAAGACAAGTGTACATCATGTCCCCCACTTTATTTATATTATAGGAATCAATTTTCGAACAATTAATTTTTGTTTAGCAAATAAAAAAAAATTAAATGTAAGTAAAATACAAGTGTACATTTTATTTTCATAATGTTGGCACTTAATATGTAAATTGTTTAATTAATTAATTGTTAATATTTTAACAGCCCTAATATTACTCCAATTTACCTCTTATCATTATGCCTTTATTTTCTCATATTAATATCATGTATTTCTTCATCTATTTCTTCAATTTTTAATTTCAAATATTTGCATGCATAACTTAGTTTATCAAATGAATTAAAAAAATATAAACATGATCATATCAACATCAAATTTAATCCTTTATAAAAAAAATTATCTTCAGTTAAGATTCATTTATATCTTGTACTTCATTTTATTTAAGGTTTTTATTTTTAAATATTATATTAAATAAGATATTTTAGATGAATCGTCACTCAGCGTAATTAACTTTCGTCTTTAATTTTTTTCTTGTCACTTTTATATTATTATTTTAAGTTCTCTTTTTATATTTATATAGAGTATAATTTACTCATTAATATAATTTAGAATACAAACTAATAATTAATAGTAATAATATTTTTTTAATCAATTTATAATATTATAATTATGAAACTAAATATTCAAACATATACATGATCAACTATTTTTATTATACATTGTTTGTAATATATTATTTTCAATTGTTTAAAAAAATAATAAACATTGCAATCCTTAATATTATTCATATTTTAAATAAGGGACTAGCCGCTACATGGCTCTTGTTTAGAAAGTTTTGGAAGTTCCTACCTCAAGAAATAACCTCCCACTTGTTATTAGTCCTCCCTAAATTTTCTCCGTAAACATTGGCATGATTATGCAATTAAACGACATATTTTACCCTCTTTCAAATCGTATACCACAAATATAATATCTATTTAATATATATTTGTTTATTATTTAATTTGAAAGTTTTTTTAAAAATATTATTATTATTTTATATTTAATTTATTTTTTATATATTTACTTTATTTTTTATTTTAATAAATGAATAATAAAATTAGAGTTCAAAGAAAAATATAATTTAGTTTATAACACTAGAGAATATTATATACATGATTTTTATCTTGAATATTATATTAATGTTAGCTTTTGTTTAGTATTTTCTTACTTTCACAAAATTAAACATTTGTGTATCTTTATTACTATAATGTTAGTGTTATATAATTTGTGTACCATTATATACACATACATATTATATGTGTTTCTTATTTGTAATCTTTTCATGATCGTTTTTCGTCGTGTTTTTGTTGTCATTGTAGTTTCACGTTTTTCATTTTTGGTAAGGTAGTATTGTGGGAGAGTATCGCTGAACTGGGTGCAGGCCAAATAAATACTTAAATTTTAGCAACATTTCAAACAAATATAACAATGACGTACGATATCAATCATGTCAAGG
Organism: Torreya grandis; assembly: GCA_037957365.1. Taxonomy (NCBI): domain Eukaryota; kingdom Viridiplantae; phylum Streptophyta; class Pinopsida; order Cupressales; family Taxaceae; genus Torreya; species Torreya grandis. Next base: position 1,563,267 of record JARHVA010001634.1, on the reverse strand, counting down.
GTTTCACAATCATATAATAATATGCAATTTTGTAAGCAAATGCCACAACAATATATATATATATATATATATATATATATATATATATATAATTTTATTTTTTATTTTTTCTAGATTTCAGAGATATAAAAGCTAAGTGAATGTTACAAAAGTAGGAGAGCACAAATAAAGCTAAGCTAATGCATTTTTCTCCAAGTACCGGAATGAATGAATAAAACATTGACACTGTAGTCAATTCTAAGCAATGTTCTCTTCTTCAATTTTATCACGCAAATTTGGCCAAGTAACATAAATATTTTGTGTTTTACCTGTTTCCTTAATGACTCCCAACAATATTTATTCAACTGTAACTTCTTTTTAAGTAAAATTTTGGATGATACCCCATCTACACAATGGTGGTGCGATATTCAATTGCAAATGTAGCCTCACTCATTTAAGTTTCTAATACCTTGTGTACATCACTTAACTCAAAATTTCAAAGAACTTCTTTGATTCAGCTTTAAATCACATGAAATCGTTAAGGATCAAATAAATTCCCAAAAACTTCCTCCCTTGAAATAAGTGTCACTAAGTTAGCGGCAAGTTCAAGTATAGACTTCAATTGATTATTTTTTTGCTTGGGAAATCTTATGTAAGTTTATGTGCCACCTTTATGGTGGTATGGTAAAAGCTTAAGCCACATTGTCAAGACTCCAAACTGGAGTCACAATCATGTGCCCCGTACTCATTACACCACAATTATACTCCTTTTTTTTGCTTTTTTCTTTTTTCTTTTTTTTCTTTTGGGCGGGTGAGGTATCAACGCTGGGTGGTTAAATTCCCCTGGAGGCATAACTTTCAGCTTCGATATATTGGGGTGTCACTACTCTCAAAATCAATTAGGATTTACACCTAGCCTCATCCAATGGGATATGTCATACACATTGAAATCATTCAGGACTTACACCTAGCCTCATCCAATGGGTACACCGTGCCTAGTAAGTTGGAGGAGGTACTCTATCCAATTTCATTGCTCTATCATGTCTCCTAAGAATTTCACCTTGAGGTTATGTTTTTGAAGCCCCAATACTTTTATGGTATATATTTTGAGCTTGTCCCATTGGTTATCACAACTTTACCATATCATCTGTTAGGGTTATAGGTCATTTAATGTGGTGAAGAGGATCCAAACACAAGCCATTTTCCCATTGCCATTATACCACATTCCCTAGAAAAATTTATGCTCTTATAGTTTCACGTGCAAATCGAAGTATAAAATATTTTCTAAATCTCAAACCCTATTCAGCCATGGTAGTTTTAAAGCCAGAGGCTTATTACGGAGGGGCGAAGCCCCAAGATTCACCTCACGTAGAGACAAAAAATAGCATATGTTGTTCCCTCCATTATTACGTTGCCACGTTTGGAGATGCTATCAGTTTTGATATGCATCAGAATGGAGTTGGTCATTAAATAAATTTGAAGGAGAAGCAGCAACAGTTGTTGGGCATAGAAGACTAAGCAAAAACCAAAAAAAAAAAAGCTAAATACAGCCATACAATGGTAGATCATCACCCTAATTTAAAACATGAATAATGGGTTTATAGTTAGCTTCTTTTAACACAGGAAATAGATGTGAGGTGACTCCCACAAAGAAACATGACCATAGTACATATACATTATATAAATGCCCTGTCCAGACATGGAGATAAATGCATATTTGTACTCTGTTGAAAGCACAGAGGGGTTTTCTGAGTTTGTTGAAATCCTTGACTGAAATGGAATGTGGTTCTGATTGAGTTGAAACAACTGAGATAAAAAGATTGGTGGCAGTGTAGCTCTTGCGCTGAGTTAAAGAAAAGAAAATAACAAAACTTACAACTTAATGTTGTTAGATGAAAAGGCTACTTCAGGAGGTTTGAACCTTAAACATGATGACAACAAGGATTGCGTGAAGGCAATGAAGAAGGCAAAGATTAATGTTACATAATATGGTTATCGTCCCTTGCAAAACGATCTCCTCGTGGACCTTTTCTTCAAAGTGTTCTGGTTACAAAGGTATGCATAACCGTTTTAGTTGTTTGGTTATGTTTTGTTTTTGCATTTCACACAGATATAATGGATGATTTCTTTTCCAGTAGCTGAACATTTATTTTTGAAATGGTTTGAGAAACCTGGTCTGTACTGCATTGTTTTTTCTTTTTTTAAATTACTTCAATAATTGTGCATTACTAAAATAATCTTAAGCCTTAAAACAAATTAGTAGGATTTTGATTTTATTTTTTATTTTTATTTAGAAATATATATGTTTATTTATAAAATATTTAGAATTAAAAATAAGAAATACTTCTTTTTATATCTAGATTTTATATTTTTAAATTTAAAATAATAATTAATTATATACTTATTAAAAATAATAATTAATTATATATTTATTATTAAATATAATATAATAACAGTATACTTTATTAAATAATATTATAATATATTATAAAAATCACATTATTATATTGTATTAATTTATAATTAAAATATTATATAATTATTTATATTATATAATTATTTATATTATATATTAATATACATAAATGTATTGTCTACTATTTATTTGGTATATTTTTGTTGTTGTTGTGGTAAATATATAAAAAAAGTTATATCACAATTATTATATAAAATATTTTTAAAAGATTGACAAAATTATCGTTTCCATATCATTCATAAGAATTTTAGCTTTGTAATTAATGTTATATAGAATTAAAAAAAAGGAAATATTTGTATTTATTGCTATATAAAATATATTTTATAGCTTCAACACTTCCATCATTAGTATATATTATAGAAACTGACATAAGTTTAAAATATATATTATATAATCTAATATTTATATAAATTATATAATATATATAATTTTAAATTTGTAATGTATATAAAAATTATAAATTTTTTTTACAAACATAATTTAAAAATTTGATAATTGAATTATGCAACTTAAAAACAAATTAAAGTATTTTATTGTTACAATAAATTAAATATGAACTACTTCTATCTAACCTCCGACATTTTTTTGCACCATGGGGACAACTACTAATAGATAGTCATTTATAAAACCTTTCATTTATTTTATTTTTTTAAATAAACTACTTAATGAGGCCATAAAACATCAATAAAGGGTTATAATGAAAGGACAGGAACGATGAACATCATACCTCTAATAGCAAGATAAGGTTGCAGTAAACATTGAAAGGATGGTGGCTTTTGAATTTGAATAAGAATTCATGGATGGCATCATCCAAGGTTCAATCCTCATCGAGTAATGCCAAAATGGCTACAGTTTATGTCACGCTCAACATCTTCTCAAATCTCCTTTTTTGTTGATACGTTTATTGCTAACTCAAATATTTTACAAAACATGCACACCTAACCCCCACAACTTCATGCCAGAGTCGCATTCTGTTTCGTAATAGGATGTTATGCAGTCACATGGATATATTGTGGTTATGGGTGTTTAAATTGTGAGTCCTAAAAGAAGTAGCATTTTGGTCACATGGGAAATTTCAAAAACTAGATTTCTAAATTTATAGGGACTTTAGGCATTATAATTATGTAATATGGATAAACGGATTTCCATTAAATGTAACACAAAAAAATTAATTATATTAATTAAATATTGTAATGCATGTCGAATACAATAATGATGTTTGATTGATTACTCTAAATTTAGTGGTAGGTTATTTGCATCAGCTTTTGAAATTTATTTGAAATAAATTAAGATATGATGAGAATGATTTGAATTTAAATGTAGTAATATAAAATAAGAGTGACCTCACCCAAAAATTTGACAGTAGTAAGATGCAAATATATAATGCATTGGGGGTGCTTCAAACAAGTGACAAACAAACTCATAAATAATTTGACGACTGTATTCCCTTGATCTTAACCTCTTATTTCTTCGCTTTGATCTACATATTACAACCCATGTACCCTATAAAAATAATCTTTCTTGTCTTTGCCCTATAATAATTGTGATGTCTAAAAACTTAAAGAAAAAAAGTACGCTTAAGGCCCTTTGTTGAGGATTATCATGAATCTACAACATCATCTAATTATCAAGGCCTACAGGTGAAACCACTATATCGATTTGTCGATAAAAAATAAACTGCATAAATGAAATAACTTCATAAATATATAAATAGTTGGGCCACGTGCCAAAAGTGCTCCACATGGAATGTTAGCTCCAAACAATGATAAATGCTCTAATGATTGTTTAATCTCTCTAATATACCTATGAGTACTCAATATAATGCTTATAGTCTCGTGTGTAATCCAAGTATAAATGAACTACAATTCTTGTGTATTTATAGACAATTGAATTCAAACTATGACCTTATTGGCATGCAAACAAACATCCAAATGCTAAAAGTGAAAAATACAATCAAGGGGGCAAGTGCACTTTCACTTGCTAAGACCAAAGCAAAAATCCCAAGAACATTGGGGACACTTAATACACAAAACCTTAAATAAGTGAGAGAAAGGGGAGAGACGACCATCGAAAGTTGACAAATAAGTCAATAATGCTTAAATCAGACCAACAATTGATGAATAAACAAGTATACTAAAATATTCTAATTGACATCTAATAAATGTCTCAAGGCCGTTTTCAGTTGTATACATTTTTATACACTTTGAAGTGGGTGATAACATACATTTACAAGTAGAAAAATGTTATATAAAAAAGGGATATAATTGCACCCTTAGATCCTTAGAACATAAGCTAGTTTACCTAGGAACTTTCAAAACCATTCTTCTTTTTCTATAAGCTAGTGCACCTAAGAAATTTCAAAACCCTTCTTCTTTTTCTTCACGTGCATGGGTAAGTGCCAAATAATAATTATTATTGAAATTTAAAATATTAAAAATAAATTGTCTCATTTCCCTGTAAAAGTAAGAAGATGGATTAGAGTTAGACACCCTTATTAGATATAGGATTTGTATCTAGAGAAAATCACAAACAAATTTAAGTCATTAGAATTAGTCATGCTCCTATTAGATACGGGCCTCCAAATCTACCATGTTGGGTCTATTGATGCACATGCTCTATAGACACAACTTTTAATATAATGAGCTTGTCATCCCTAACTTTTGAGATGTGGGGTGAATTGATGAAACTTATATCTTAAAGGAAGAGATTAACTGTAACATGTACAACATGACAAATATATAATTATAATATGCAAATATCACACACACACACACACACACACACACACACACACACACACACACACACACACACACACACACACACACACACACATATGCATACTCATGTTGCCCCAAAAAATAGATCAAATGGTAACAAAGCAACATTGTAAATCATGATATTGAACCATTAGTCCTCAAGATATATCACTAATGAACATAAGAAAAGTAGTGGAGTTTTATCCTTGTACATGCCCCACGTACATGCATGATATGGATCATGGTCACATAATGGAGGCACAAATATAATGGATGCATGATAAGAATCATGATGATAGCATAAGGAACATGATATGTACATAATTAATGTAAACATGATAGAAGACATGTAAAATAAATGATAAAGCACAAAGTAAATACTTCAAACATGGAAACTAATGCATATAGCACACTAGGCATTAAAAGGCACACTAAACATATAGAAGACACATAAGACATATCAAAGACATTGAGACATGTGAAATACACATCAAACATATCATAGACATTGAAACATATAACAGACACATCAAGGACAAGGAAGTACATAATGTAGTGAAATCATGTCAAACACGTGAAAAACATGTTTGACAATGAAATCACATCACACATATAAGTAATATAATCATAAGAGGCATCATGGGCATTGATGGGGCACTATAATAATAAATCAAGGAAAACACAAAAAATGAGATCTAATGGGCATTTTTTATTTTCCTCTGAAGCTTCGCTCCTTGTTCTAATGTGCCCTTCTAGTCCTTCAACTGCACATTTTAATGGAGTGCCCTGCTATTTGGTCAATGCCCCTACTACTTCCACCATGAAATTACCTATTGCTATGTCTTCTCAGTCTTTTGGACATTCTCTAATTTTTCCATGTGTAGATCTAGGACAAAAATTATGTTTGTTATGTGCTTTTGAATCCTTGGTCCCACCTCTATATTTTAAGGGCACCCTTGAACATTCTAGCATGCTGCTAGCTAGCCTTCTTTTGGTCATTTTGTGTGTTAAAATCTTGGATTCCATCCCTTTCATCAAGCTTGGGGATGAGGTTGTTGAGAAGGAGGCTTATTTTATTAAGCATGGACTCATCTTCAGGTTCAACAATCTTTGGTTAAATATGGTGGCCCTACATAACCAAGTTTCTTCAACATCGAAGCCCCTACTCTCTAAGGAAATTTTTATTTACCCATGTGCAAAAAGGTTTTTAATTGTGGAATCAGGGTGTTGCGCTATGTTTTAAGTTTTAGTTTCTTCTTTTAACCCTTCGATAAGTATTATTTATTTTTCTCTTATTTGGCCAAGACTCTCAAACCTACCCCTTCATCTTTATGCTCATATTACCTTCTATTATATTAGAAATGCCACTGGTGTTTTTCATTTCACTTATAATGGAACTGAATCTCTAGGAGTACAAAGGGTTAGTTTATTTGATAGTGCAAATATATCAAATAAAATCAACTGAAACAAAACCCTAAGCCTAGGACCTCATGAGCCTTAGGCAATAGTAACCAAAACTAATTAAAAAGAAGAAAATAGACAAATTATACCTTTTGTCATGGATTGATCACCTTGTTAGGAATAAATGAAAGTGGCTCATATATATAGCTTTAAAAGGCTTGTAGTAGTGTTGTTTGGGTTTTAGGCAACATTTCCTTTTGAAAACTTTGAAGAATGATTGATGAGGAATGTGAGTGATGCACAAAGGAGTTCTGTAAACTAACAGGGCTTCACTATGAATATTGAGCATGAGAATTAAGATGACCTATGCCAATACGCCAAATATGAAGGGAAATGATGAGGATGATGAAATAAGATGAAGGATATGGAGGAGGAGGATATGAAGAAGCAGATAAAGGGACAAAATTATGAAGAAGTGAGTAATAGAGTAACCAAAAAAGGGTGCAAAAGAAATGCAGTGATAAATAATGAGGTGACCAACAAAGCAAAGGGGATGGTGGCTTTTGAGATGGTGAGGGAGGCAGATGGGGAAGGTTGTCAGTATCTTGTTAAAAGAGATGGACAAGTTAGATGGGTGATTAAAAGAGATTGACAAGTTGGAAGAGATGAGGTGGTGAAGAAATAGGTAGGGATGGAGTGGGAGGAATGATAAAAATAAAGAGAGAATAAGAGTGGTCGAGTTGACCTTAGTAACTAAACATCACCTACATAGTCCAAAAAGACCTCAGGCCAATGTAGTTCTCCCAAAGAGGGAGGAAAACAAATAAGAATGATTAGAGAATGTTAAAACATAAGGATACTAAGAAAACTTTAGAGCTTCCTTGATGGAGGATGCCCCAAAATAGAGGGCATTGTTAGTGATGGACAATCAGTGAGAATAAAATATGAAGAATGAGGGAAATAATTAGTTGTTAATGATCAAGTTGTTAGAGGTACAATCACTAAGAGGGGGTAAATCAATGAGCCCAAAAACAATAATTTCAATCCTTTCAAATTATCAGCATATATCAACTTGATCAAGCAACATTAACAAGAGAACTCATTCATTCAATGCATACACAAGATCAAACACACAACACATGGTTCCTATGGGAAACCCTCATGGGGAATAAAAAACACTCTCAAGCTTGAAACACATGGAATACTTATCTTATAAGAGATTACAAACAAGAGACTGTCAAGTCCTTTAGACCAAAAACCTTGATCAAGTCCTCCTGACCAAAGATCTTTAGTGAAACACATGTTTCATAAGGAACAACTACCCCTTAGGAAGATTAAGTCCTTTAGACCTTGATTTGAAGTGAACACCTCCACCTTAGAACTGATCTCTTCAACACCTGATGATAGATATTTGATTTTCTAACCCCTGCACAAACTTCCTCTCTATCTCATACAGGCCTTTCACATAGGCATGCCACAATCTCTCTCCTTCACTCAAATTGTCCTCATATGCACACACATACCTCTTCACATATTCTCAACTTGAAATAGTACTATTATACCAACATAAGTATGACCTAAATGTCATACACTTAGTCCTCAATCTACTTTGCACATCAACCCATCCACAGGGCACTCTCACTCTCCTTCTTCCTTCACACAATCTTCTTACTCAAGCCTTTTCATAGTCTGTCAAATCTAGAAATCATCATTTTTTATTTCAATATTGTTGGTTGAATATTTTATCGATCAGCGTATTGATAAACAAAATAGGTCTAATAATCCAAAGTAGGAAGATTGGTCAACCAAATGTGTAGTTTTACCACATCAAAAGGGGACTAATCTCTCCTCTCATCAAGGGGAGGTTCCCTATAAATATGCTATATGTATATATATAAACAGAAAATAATACTCAAGGGTAGGACAAATCATCCATCTCTCTTTTTTCAGAGATGATGCGTGCAAATCAAAAGATAAATCTTAGGTATAATGACAGAAAGCACTCCTCTTCTTTCAGAAGTACCATTCAACAAACCACAAGAATCTTCATGGTAGTAATTGCAAAATGTAACCAAGGACGTAGTAACAAGCAAATTGAGATGTAGCACAAAGTATCCACCTGAATTGCCCAAGAGTGAGATATGAAGGACAATGAGGGCACAAAGTCGTCCCAAGGTCCTTTACACAAAAACAAAAAAAAAACACACTAAAGGCAATTATGGGGGCACAAAGTCTCTCCACAGTTGGCTTCAGGACACCTTCTTGACTACTTTCACTAATTCTGCTTATTGAATTAAAGGAACATAAAATCTATTAAGGAAAAAGACATAAGAATAGTTTCCCCAACAACAAAGATAGCATAGCACAAAGTTTGAAAAGTCACTTGCTTTCTTATTGCAATAACAAAATATGATCAACAATCTAAGCTCAAAGTCTCAGTAATGCCTTTCAATTTGGGCAGAGTTTTGTTTCTAATAATCAGAGAGAGAGAGATCCCCTCCCTTTCAATTAAAAGAGAGTCCCTTATATAGCCTCTTCAAGAAGGACTTGGGAACAGTAACACATCATGTTGCATTGAATTTTGTTAAGAAGACATGCTGGAATTTAGGGGCATTTGCCCATTTACTTTTCTCAATGCAAAGAAACGGGTCACGCTATTGAAAGTTTGCATCTTTCAATGTCCACCTGGCGATCTGATTCTAGAAACATATTTGATGCGTAAATGTTTATGGTCCTTCCTCATCCTTCCTCCTTTTTTGGTTATTTGAATCGGGTCTTTGATTCAATTCGATGCTCTGTTCCTTAGTTGCTTTCTACTGGTCTTTTGAGAATCCTGCAGAAGATGACACTTGGCAGCTTCCACTTGATTCAGTAGTTTAATGGAGGTTCGCTACAATCCTTACTTAGCAAAAGAGATATAAAGGAAGAAACTATAGATGTTGACATGTGGCAGCTTCTGTCGAGCTCTTAGCTACCTTTGAAAAGTCTTCGGGACTTATATTAGTTTCTTGCAGAGGATGACACGTGGCAGCTTCCACTGCATTTGATGAGAGACACATGGCATGTTCCATTGATTTGAAACTATCTCAATATATGACACGTGGCAGCTTTCATGGTGACTTTCTGAGGGACACGTGGCAGCATTGCGAGTTTTCTGTTTCTTCAAACTTTTCCTTTAGAGAAAAAATATGAAGAAATTCTTTCAGACAATTTGTCCGAAGGAATTGTCTCTTTATCACTTTTGCCAAGGGAACTTTTCCAAAGGAAATATCTTTGCTCTTTTGGCCTTTGAATTGGTCCATTTGCTCCCTTCCTGTCTTTCACAAAGGTTGTTTGAGCTCTAAATTAGCCTTTCGAGTTTTTGCAATGGTTCACTTCAGCTTCTGAGTGTCCTCCGAAAGGGTTGTTTGTCCCTTAGAAATTTTCCTTGGTTGATTTTATGTGAATCTCAACATGTGACATGTGGCAGCATCCACTGTGAAATACTTGAGGACACGTGGCAACTTTCGTTGAACTTGTAGAAGCTTTAGATGCCTTATGAGTGTCTCGTGGAAGGTGACACGTGGTGGCTTTTGTCGCATTCTGGAAACACTTGAGACTCATTTTAGATTCATGCAGACATTGACACGTGGCAAATTCTTCTTAACTTACAAAGGACACGTGACAACTTTCACTGCTCTGAGAAACAAAGTGAAATGAGGCTCGAAAGATGACACTTGGCATCATCCGCTAGGTTTTGTCAGGCTTTTGTTTCGGTCTGTTTGTTTCCTTCCTTAGTCACTTTTGCCACAAAAATTCCCTTCACAAGGGCACTCGTGTCTTTGACGCTTGGGGTACTCCTTTGAACTTGTCACTTGAATCGACTGATTGAACTAACTTTGGTTCAACGGTTCAATGGTTCATTCCCCTATTTCTATTGACTGTTTGAACTCAGCTTCTTTGACACAAGCCTTATTGAACCCGTTGAACCTTTTAAACATGATTGAGCATGCCTGTAGAAGCCTTTGAACCTGTTGAACCATTATTCCTTTGACTGAAAAAGCTTGAATAATTCCCAATTTTGAAAACTTAGAACAATTTTTTGAAATGGAAAGAGATATTTTGGTCTTGCAAGACCAAAATAACTTATATGTTGTCCTAAAAATGAGTGACATTTTTTGGGTACAACAAATATTTATATATAATTCAAGATTAAAAAGTCTAATATATTTAATTTTGGCCACAACACATGCCTTCACCCTTAATACATCTTACATGGGTCACACTTAAGCACAACTCTCTTTCAAATAAGCTTAAGTCACCTTTTAGGTCCTATGATGACCCATTCACCTCTTTGACACTTCTCCGAGCAAACTAAGAACATAAGGCCACTTCAAAATTCATGGACCCATTCCAAATTTCCCCTTTGACATCCTCAAATGATCATACTCACCAAAACACTCTTTTGCTAAAGTACAATTTGCTTAAAGAACACTCTGTGCACATAGTCACCATGAATGAATATAGAGTCGACTTCTAAAACTTTGGTCATGTTACATACAATTGGTTCAACCTTTATAATGCTCACATAACATACTCATGGAGTCTACAACAATCCCTAATAGTTAATTCATCAAGAGATATCAAACCAATATCAAAACAAGCTCGAACATCCTTCTCGGGTCACTTGCAGAACAAATATGAAAACACAATCAAATTTAAACCTCCATACTTTGACTGTACAAAATTTAAGATATTAAAATTTATATTTATAGATGTGCCTTGGAAGTATATACAAAATCTCCTTTTATACCATGGTCAAATTTTACATAGATCAAAAGATATGGCACAAAAACTAGACACTGGTCTTTTCTTTGTTAAATTTAAATATTTGAATTCAAACAGTCATAGTTAAACCTCGATCGCTTTGATCGCATCTCATGCTATCACATCTTTAGATTAAATATACACCATCAATCTTCTCTAAAATTTAATTTATAGTGTGCTAATGACCAAATGTTAAAATTTGAACAGTTGACCCAATCTCGTGCCATCTTACAACTTTGACTCAACACACACCATCGATCTCCTATACGTAGCTCAGTTTTTAACAATGATAAACATATGTCACTTTGACCTCTTGACTTTAATGCACACCATTGATCTTTATCACTATGAACACCTACTCACTGTTGATCCTTGTAAGAAGCTCGATCTTTATCTCTGCCAACATTAAACATCAAACACTTGGCATCATCTTGTTGCATCCTGACATCTTGGAATAAACACGCTACGTCAATCCTTCTGTAAGGAGCTCAATCTTTACTCAATCTAAACATAAAACACTTTGACCCATTTGACTTACTGTGCACCATAAATATAGATGTATGAACTCCTATGAATTGTTGGATCTCCATCTTGTTCTAATCTTTAACAATGTGCACAAATGACTAAGTATGGGGACCATTGGTTATCTGCCTAAAATGCCAACTTTGGACCTTAATAACTTTTGTTGCGCTTAGACACATGATTTAAAATTTGGACCATATGATCTCCTCACATAGGAGAATCCAACCATGTATTAATCAGCTCCTGAAACCTTCACATATGTGAAAAATAATGTCATTAATTTACTCACTCAATTTTTTTTGCCACAAAGCCAACTATGTCAAGAACTTGTCTAGAAGGCCAATTTTGCACATCTTTTGGCACACTTTATCGCATGACCTAAAATTTAATACATATCAACTAGGCACAAACCTAAACAAACCCATATGATCAAATATCTTGAAATGTCCACACATGCAAGAAATTGCATTACCAAACTACTTACTCAGCGCTTTTTTGCCTCATGTAAATTTGGCTAAGCATGGGAAACAATGTCAAACTACCTGGGAGCCTAACTTTACACTTGCATATCTTTTATTGTGCTTAGTTGCATGACCTAAGATTTATAACATAATAACTAGGTACAAATGATATCACAACCATATAACTAACTCACCTTGACTTATCCACACATGCCAATGGTGATGTCAACAAACTGTCTACTCATATTTTCTGCCACTAGACCCAAAATGTCTAGATGAAAATAATGATCAACCAAATGAAATCCACTCATGCACACAAGCACTCAAAGTTTAAAAAACATCTTATGGACCTCTTTCACATTTTTAAATCATCATATTCATCCCTAATCATCCTTAACTATGCAAACTCTGAGGATCAACCAAGGCTTCTTCAAGCATACTAGGATAAGCTCATTGCACACTTTGTCATTGTCACTTAGCCTACCAAGGCACTTCATCCACTCACTAGGACACCTTCATGACATCATTGACAACTCTCCAAGAATCTTCCCCTTTGTCATTAATGTCAACACACATCATAAAGCAATATGTATCTCACCTACCTTCTCTCTCTTCAAACACTCTCACAATAGGAATCTTCTCCCCCTTTAACATAATGACAAAATGGGCACCAATTGATCTTGAGGACCTGAAAAGACCATCAACATGAAAGGACCATCTTAGAAAGATGACACAAACTCCCCCTTACCTTGAGCCTACCTCTTCTGATTTTGACAACTTCCTCTTGCTCCATGCCAGCACTTTCTTCAACCAAGCATTGTAACCAATGAAGAAATAACACACAATTATGACTAGGTTTGATCAATTTATCATACCAACCTTCTTGAAATCTCATTTGTAGCAGATATCATCATATATTTAATATGACTAAATCATCTCACATATGCTCCCCTCACATCATGCAAAGCTCCTCAAACTATTTTGAGTCATCTCCCCCTAATATTTTTGAGCCATTGCACCTCTTGAGCATCTTCAGATCTCCACACACCATGAAGAACCACCATACATGCTTATTAGCCTTCTCTCTCAAGCTACCATAAGGACCACCAATAGAACTTAATGCCACTCACCAAATAGGAAACATGATCTAAAACAACCTAATAACTCTCCTTAGAACATACATACCTTGATCTTTTGGAGAAACTGAGCAAAAAACACTCTTCTTCATATTAGGCCTATCCAGTCTCCTTGTAGCCCTACCTAGAACTTGAAGAGCCCACAAATTTTACTATACCCACCTTCAAAACTTGAAACTTCATATTTGGATCATTCTCATATGTCCCCTTAAGCACACCAATTTTCAATACCTAGTTATCTTTTGAAACATACTTCCTTCGCAAACTTACTAGCCAATTAAGCTTCCATCTTGACAAAAACATGACTAATTTGAAAACCACAAACCTTCATATCTCTATGAATTTTTATTTGACAACCCATTTGGCCCATTCAATCTATTAAGAAGCCTTAGACCTCAACTTATAAGGCAGACCACTTTTATAACAAAGCTCAAAACCCTAGAATCTCAAAATGAATAGAGTCAACAAACCTCCTTCTCGTCAATGCACACCTATGAAACTTATTTTACACCTAGAGACAACCATTACACAATTTTGGACCAAGATTTGAGCTTCTACATCTTTAGGAACCCATACATCCTATAACCCATTTTAGGACCTACATACTCTTAAACACAAACTAGGAAACTCGAGAGAAAACAAAAATCTCCAATTTGACCTTAACATACTTTCAAACCAAAAAACCACATGGAACAAGCTATAATAAGGTCAATGGAACTTTTTATGTAGAAATATCATCTTGACAAATCAAAAAACCTCTTTTACTACTTGAAAACCTTCAATCTGGCCCTGTAGACTGACCATATACAGATATGACATCACCACAACATCTCTTCCATTTGGACATACCTAATCCACCTAAAAACACTCGACTCTAGCCTTTTAAGACCATCTAAATAATACCACAAAAACACTTACTTCTCCATTGAAAGGAGTCTCTTAAGAAGCATAGATAGAGACATTCTTTGCACCACAATGCCCTAAAATAAAGTGAAGCAAGGAGTGGCCCACATCTCCTTGGTAACCATTGGAATCCTCTTATAGATATAAGACTTCTTACTCTTATTATTCTTCTTCTTAGTCTAAACTATGACAATTGGTTCCTTTTTTATATCACTCTCCTTCTCTTCTAAGATAGAATTGACAACACATGGAACAACTATGGAATCTTGACATAACTTTTCATTTGAAGAATCAACCTTGCAGTTATGAACCTCATCTTAGGCACTGACAATTGATGTTCTTTGCATGAAGCTTGCTCAATAACAATAGGATGTTCACTTGGATCCATGCATACCTCAAAACTAGCTTCAACCAACACCTTGTTCTTCTCTTTGAGGTTGGTCTCTTCATTCTCAACATGAGTAGACAATGAGATCCCTTGGCACTCTTCAACTTTTGAAGCATTCTCCACCATAGCAAACAAATTACTTGGTCATGTAGTCTCATCATGACTAATACTTACCAGGTTTGGCTTCCATGAGTTGAGTTGCCTTCTTTCTTGCATTATAGGATCCTGATTAAACCTATTCTAACTTAATGGCCTTTACTTGCAGAATCTAACAATGTGACCTCTATGTTCACAATTTTAGTAAAACATAATTCTTGATGGAAACTCAACTTATCTTACCTTGTTCGGATAAAAACTATCAACGTGTCCAAAGTCATGAAAATTGAAACAAACTACTATTTTTAAAGAAAACTTAACTTGCCTTTTCTTATTTGGATAATGCTTAGCAAAGTGTCCCTCATTAAGATAATTGAAGCACTTAACTTTGCCAACACCTTTTGACTAATGACCCCTATCATAGTTCCATGCAAACTCATTCTTAATAGGTCATTTGCAATCTCTAGCTCTATGCCCATATTGATTACAAGTATAACAATAACCATTAAAATTTGCATACCTCATGGCATTTTGTTGTCTAATTTGATTTATCTTCAAAGTATGATTGTTTATGTTCACATTAGTCTTGATCTTGTCTTGAGTTTCATTCACTGGTTCTTTTTTGTATCCAAGACCAGTTCTATACTTGCATGATTTTGATCACTCATAATATTGTTTAGATAACTTTCTCTTTTCAAATCTCACAAATGACTTCGCCTTACTAGATGTCTTTTCTAACTCAGATTTCAATGACTCTTTTCAATTACATACCTTAAACATTCATCTTCTTTATCTTTCAAGATTGTAGACATGATTTCCAATTGACAACTGAGATGCTTGACCATATCTTCATGCTCCTTAGTGTCTTCATTTATTCTTGCTTCATACACACTGAATTTCTTCTCAAAGTCCTTGAGTTTATATTTCATCTTCTTATTGATCTTCTTCCCAATCTTCAATTTTTCAAGAGCATTTGTCAATGCAATATCATAGTGCACCTCATCTTCATCATCATTTGAATCACTCCAAGTAGATTCCTTTTGATGTGAGCAACTACCTGATCCAAAAATCGAAAGCTTTGGTTGAAAAATAATTCAAGAAAATAAGAACAACACAAATTAAATAATGTTATCTGTGAGAAGAGATGTTTTATTGATCAAATTTGCAGACCCAAATATATGCCTATCTCTGAGAAGAGATGTGTGATTTTCATTTCAGATTACATCTTCATTTATACATGTTTTAAAGGTGTAAGGAGGATGTGTAAGGTCACCAATATCAAGGGAGACTAAGTGGTTTGACTTCCATCATTTACAACAATACAGAATTTGAGGAATTACTATTTTTAGAAACTTACTATTTTTAGACTGCACTACTAAAATTGAAATTTAGGGCACTTTCGTTAGGTTTTTTGGGGTCAAACTTCATTAAGCAAAGCTGCATGCAATCTCATGATGTTCCCCTCTTTATTAGCTTTCTAACGGTTCAAACGGCGAGTCAATTAGAGCTACGGTGCAAAAGTTATGGCTCTCAAAAGTTTTGTCATTAATTGGGGTGGATCCATCACCCGAATTGTTGCCTGAATTGTTGCCCAGATCATTCCTCCCTCTTTGAGAAGCAATAGTCCCCATTGCATCAATATTTTTCATCAAGTGTGGTAGTTTTACTTTGATTTTATTCCTGATGCATACTTGGAAGGGACTATGATTTATGGAACTGTGCAGGCCCTGATTGTTCACCATTTATGTTTGACCATTAGTCTGTGGATGGAAGGCTGTAAACTTCTTCAGCTCAATATTTATTTGCTTCTGTTGTTGTTTTGTTTGTGTAGTCAAGAATGTAACATCAGCTCTTTTAGATTCTTGTGGCTTGACCACCATGAGAATAAATTTCTTGGCACTAATTAGAGAGACATGTAAAAGGTGGTACCTCTAGTACCCTATAGTGCCATGTTCCAAGAGTGAGAGTGATCCTTCAAGTTCTTGATTCATAGATGCCATGTCGATCATACATGAATGGCTGACCAAAGAGTACATCACAAACATCTAGATTGACCACATCATATAAGACCTCATCTTGGATAGGTTTTATTGCATATGAGAGAAGACATTGGTGGGTGACATGGAGGTTTCTCCCTAGACTCAACCATCCAATACTTTATGGCTTTGGGTGAGGCTTCATAGATAGATTTAGGTTTTTCACAATATTAGTGAAGATTAAATTATTTTGACTTCCACTATCAAGAATGAAATGTAGAGGCTTACCTCTCACCCATAACTTAGAGTGAAACAACCTTTCCTTATCATCTAGTTTCTCCTCGTGGGTCTGTGATGAAGCAACAATGGTTTTAGGATCAGCATCGACAATTTCTTCTTCAACCTCTTCGACTGCAGGGTCTGTATGAGGTAGAGCAGTAGATGTTGAGGGTTGTGACTCAGAAAGTAGGGACTTGATGTCTCGACATTCTTCTTTGAAGTGAGTTCTAGATTTGTGATAATCATACCACTTCCCAGTCTTTCCTTTTGCCTCTAATTTTGGCCTCGTGTTTGACCTTCTTTGTCACTTTTCTATTTTGAACGTTGATTCTTGATATTCATTCTTCCATGCTTCTGCTCAATCTTCAATGCGAACTTGTATGCCTCATCGATGATTTCCAAATTGAAAAGTTCTACTTCTCCCCGTATATACCATTATATTCCACCACGATATTTAAGAACCTTATGTTTCTCACTTTCCTAGATGCCCAATCTTGTAGATAGAAAATGAAAAATGTTAGTGTAATCTTGAACAGACTGTTCCTTACCTTGGCAAAGTTGTTGCCACTCTATATACAGATCATCATATGCTCCAATGGGGTGGTATTCTTCATTTACAACTTCTATGAAATCATCCCATGTAGGTTCCATCTCAAGGCCAATACCATCTGCACTGAATCTCTTTTTGTACACTTCCCACCAATTTTTGATAGGCAATAATGCTTTTAGAAGAGCAAAAGTAATCTTCTCTTTATCAATGAATTTATTTATAGAAAAATAAGATGACAATTGATCCAACCAATTTTCTACTGCATCAACATTAATTTTGCCTTCAAATGTAGGGATATCAAAATTCACTTGAACCTTGAAGGGTGTTGGGGTACTGAAAGGATGTGGGGGTGTGGATGAGAATCTAGAATTTCTCATTGAGATTTTCTAGAGAATTTGAGTGAATTATTGTATCATCTACACTTACTACTATTGAAGGGCTTAATTCACTATTTCCTTGAAAGGATCAGATGTCTCAGTGTTGTCTACCATTTGAAGTCATTTGGAGCGAATAGGTGGATAGTCTACTGATTCTATTTTCCACCCATGCTTCCTATAGTTTGACCTCATCCTTGGGATCATACACTCTAAAGGCAAACTGCTCTGATACCATTGATCTAAAACTCAAAAGTTTTGGCTGAAAAATAGTTCAAGAAAATAAGAACAACACAATTTAAATAATGTTATCTCTGAGAAGAGATGTTTTATTGATCAAATTTGTAGACCTAAACATATGCCTATCTCGAAGAAGAGATGTTTGATTTCCATTTTGGGTTACATCTTCATTTATATATTTTTTAAAGGTGTGAGGAGGATGTGGAAGGTCACCAATCTCGAGGGAGATTAAGTGGTTCGGCTTCCATGATTTACAATAATATAGAATTCGAGGAATTACTATTTTTAGAAACTTTTTAAAGATTACACTACTAAAATTGAAAATTGGGGCACTTTCATTGAGTTTTTGGAGTCAAAATTTATCGATCAAATCTACATGCCATTTCATGAAATTCTCCTCTTTATTAGCTTTCTAACGATTAAAACGGTGAGTCAATTAGAGCAACGATGCAAAATTTATGGCTCCTAAAAATTTTGTCATCAATTGGGGTAGACCCATCACCTGAATTATCCCCTGAATTGTTGCCTGGATCATTCCTCCCTTGAGAAGTAATGGTCCCCATTGCATCAACATTTGTCATCAAGTGTGGTAGTTTTACTTTGATTTTATTCTCGATGCATACTTGGAAGGGACTATGATTTATGGAACTGTGCAAGGCTTGATTGTTCACCATTTCTGTCTGACCATTAGTCTGTGGATGGAAGGCTGTGAACTTCTTTAGCTCGGTATCTATTTACTTCTGTTGTTATGTTGTTTGTGTAGTCAAAGCTATAACATCAGCCCTTTTGGATTCTTATGACTTAACCACCATGAGAACAAATTTCATGGCACTAATCAGAGAGACAGATATAGAAGGTGGTACCTCTGGTACCCTATAACACCGTGCTCTAAGAGTGAGAGTGATCCTTCAAGTTTTTGATTCATAGATGCTATGTCGATCATACATGAATGGCTAACCAAAGAGTACATCACAAATATTTAGATTGACCACATCACATAAGACCTCATCTTGGAAAGGTTTTATTGCATATGAGAGAAGACATTGGTGGGTGACACAGAGGTTTTTCCCAGGACTCAACCATCCAATACTGTATGGTTTTAGGTGAGGCTTCATGGATAGATTTAGGTTTTTCACAACAATAGCAAAGATTAAATTCTTTTGACTTCCACTATCAAGACTGAACTGCAAAGGCTTACCTCTCACCCATAACTTAGAGTGAAACAACCTTTCCTTATCATCTAACTTCTCCTCGTGGGTCTGTGATGAAGCAATAATGGCTTCAGAATCAACATCTAGTATTTCTTCTTCAACCTCTTCGATTGTAGGGTTTGTATGAGGTAGAGCAGTAGATGTTGAGGGTTGTGACTCAGAAAGCAGGGACTTGATGGCTTGACATTCTTCTTTGGAGTGAGTTCTATATTTGTGATAATCACACTACTTCCTAGTCTTTTCTTCTTTTTACCTCTAATTTTGGCCTCGTGTTTGATCTTCTTTGTCACTTTTCTATTTTGAAGGTTGATTCTTCATATTCATTCTTTCATGCTTCTTCTCAATCTTCACTATGAACTTGTATGCCTCACCGATGGTTTTTAAATTGAAAATTTTTATTTCTCCTCGTATGTACCATTGTAGTCCACCACGATATTTGAGAACCTTATGTTTCTCACTTTCTTGGATGCCTAATCTCACAAATAGAGAATGAAAATTTTTAGTGTAATCTTAAATAGATTATTTCTTACCTTGGCAAAGTTGTTGCCACTCTATATACAGATCTTCATATGCTCCAATGGGGTAGTATTCTTCCTTTACAGCTTCTATGAAATCATCCCATGTAGGTTCCATCTCAAGGCTAATATCATCTACACTGAATTTCTTTTTATACACTTCCCACCAATTTTTGACATGCAATAATGCTTTCAAAAGAGCAAAAGTAATATTCTCTTTATCGGTGAATTTATTTATAGAAAAATAAGATGACAATTGATCCAATCAATTTTCTACTACATCAGCATTAATTTTGCCTTGAAATGTAGGGATATCAAAATTCACTTGAACCTTGAAGGGTGTTGGGTTATTGAAAGGATGTGGGGTGTGGATTAGGAGCCAAAAATTTCCATCAAGATTTGTTGGAAAATTTGAGAGAATTGTTGTAGCACCTACGCTTGCTATTGTTAGAGGGATTCATTCACCATTTTCTTGAAAGGAACGGATGTCTCGGTGTTGTCTGCCATTTGAAGTAATTTGGAGCGAATAGGTGGATAGTCTGCTGGTTCTATTTTTTACTCAAGTTTCTTATAATCTGACCTCATCCTTGGAATCATACACTCTAAAGATAAACCACTCTGATACCACTGATTCAAAACTCAAAAGCTTTGGTTGAAAAATAATTCAAGAAGATAAGAACAACACAATTTAAATAATGTTATCTCTGAGAAGAGATGTTTTATTGATCAAATTTACAAACCCAAACATATGCCTATCTCTGAGAAGAGATGTCTGATTTCTATTTTAGGTTACATCTTTAATTATACATGTTTTGAAGGTGTGAGGAGGATGTGGAAGGTCACCAATCTCTAGGGAGATTAAGTGGTTCGACTTCCACAATTACAACAATACAAAATTTGAAGAATTACTATTTTTAGAAACTTACTATTTTTAGATTGTACTACTAAAATTAAAATTTAGGGCAATTTTATTAGGCTTCTGAAGGTCAATCTTCATCAATAAAATATCCATGCCATCTCATGATGTTCTCCTCTTTATTAGCTTTCTAACGGTTCCAATGATGAGTCAATTAGAACTACGATGCAAAAGTTATGGCTCCCAAAAGTTCTATCATCAATTAGGGTGGACCCATCACCCGAATTATCACCTGAATTATTACCCAGATCATTCCTCCCTCCTTGAGAAGCAATGGTCCCCATTGCATCAATATTTGTCATCAAGTGTTGTAGTTTTACTTTGATTTTATTCTTGATGCATACTTGGAAGGGACTATGATTTATGGAACTGTGTAGGGCCCGATTATTCACCATTTTTATTTGACCATCAGTCTGTGGATGGAAGGATGTGAAATTATTCAGCTCGGTATCTATTTGCTTCTATTATTGTGTTATTTGTGTATTCAAGGCTGTAACATTGTCCCTTTTAGATTCTTGTGGCTTGACCACCATGAGAACAAATTTCTTAGCACTAATCAAAGAGACAGATGTAGAAGGTGGTACCTCTGGTACCCTGTAGCACCATGTTCCAAGAGTGAGAGTGATCCTTTGAATTCTTGATTTATAGATGCCATGCCAATCATACATGAATGGCTGACCAAAGAGTACATCGCAAACATCTAGTTTGACCACATCACATAAGACCTCATCTAGGAAAGGTTTTATTGCATATGAGAGAAGACATTAGTGGGTAACATAGAGGTTTCTCCCTAGACTCAACCATCCAATACTGTATGGCTTTGAGTGAGGATTCATGGATAGATTTAGGCTTTTCATAACATTAGTAGAGATTAAATTCTTTTGACTTCCACTATCAAGAATGAAATACAGAGGCTTACCTCTCACCCATAACTTAGAGTGAAACAACCTTTCCTTGTCATCTAGCTTCTCCTCGTGGGTCTGTGATGAAGCAATAATGGCTTTAGGATCAGCATCTATAATTTCTTTTTCAACCTCTTTGACTGCAGGGTATGTATGAGGTAGAGTAGTAGATGTTGAGGGTTTTGACTCAGAAAGCAGGGACTTGATGGCTCGACATTCTTCTTTGAAGTGAGTTCTAGATTTGTGATAATCACACCACTTCTCAATCTTTCCTTCCTTTTGCCTCTAATTTTGGCCTCGTATTTGACCTTCTTTGTCACTTTTCCATTTTGAAGGTTGATTCTTCATATTCATTCTTCCATACTTCTACTCAATATTTACTACAAACTTATATGCCTCACTGATGGTTTCCAAATTGAAGAGTTTTATTTCTCTGCGTATGTACCATTGTAGTCCACCATGATATTTGAGAACCTTATGTTTCTCACTTTCTTGGATGCCCAATCTTGTAGATAGAGAATGAAAAATATTAGTGTAATCTTGAACAAACTGTTCCTTACCTTGGCGAAGTTGTTGCCACTCTATATACAGATCATCATATGCTCGAATGGGGTAGTATTCTTCCTTTACAACTTCTATGAAATTATCTTATGTAGGTTCCATCTCAAGGCCAATATCATCTGCACTGAATCTCTTTTTGTACACTTCTCACCAATTTTTGACAGGCAATGATGCTTTCAGAAGAGCAAAAGTAATCTTCTCTTTATTAGTGAATTTATTTATAGAAAAAAAATATGACAATTGATCCAACCAATTTTTTACTGCATCAATATTGATTTTGCCTTCAAATTTAGGCATATCAAAATTCACCTAAACCTTGAAGGGTGTTGGGGCACTGAAAGGACGTGGGGGTGTGGATGAGGAGCCAAAATTTTCCATCAAGATTTGTTCAAGAATTCGAGTGAATTTTTGTAGCATCTATTCTTACTATTATTAGAGGGCTTCATTCACTATTTCCTTGAAAGGATTAGATGTCTCGGTGTTGTCTGCCATTTGAAGTCATTTAGAGTGAATAGGTAGATAGTCTGCTAGTTCTATTTTCCACCTAAGCTTCCTATAATCTAACCTCTTCCTCGGGATCATACACTCTAAAAGACAAACTACTCTGATACCACTAATCTAAAACTTGAAAGCTTTGGTTGAAAAATAATTTAAAAAAATAAGAACATAATTTAAATAATGTTATCTCTGAGAATAGATGTTTTATTGATCAAATTTGTAGACCCAAATATATGCCTATCTTTGAGAAGAGATGTCTGATTTTTATTTTAGGTTACATCTTTATTTATACATATTTTTGAGGTGTGAGGAGGATCTGGAAGGTCACCAATCTCTAGGGAGATTAAGTGGTTTGACTTCCATGATTTATAACAATACAGAATTTGAGGAATTACTATTTTTAGAAACTTACTATTTTTAGACTACACTACTAAAATTGAAATTTGGGGCACTTCCATTGGGTTTTTAGGGGTTAAAATTTATTAAGAAAATCTCCATGCCATCTCACGACGTTCCCCTCTTTATTAGCTTTCTAACAATTCAAACGGTAAGTCAATTGGAGCTACAGTGCAAAAGTTATGGCTCTCAGAAGTTCCGTCATCAATTGGGGTGAACCCATCACCCGAATTGTCGCTTGAATTGTTACCCAAATCATTCCTCCCTCTTTGAGAAGCAATGGTCCCCATTGCATCAAGATTTGTCATCAAGTGTGGTAGTTTTACTTTGATTTTATTCCTGATGCATACTTGGAAGGGACTATGATTTATAGAACTGTGTAGGGCCCAATTGTTCACCATTTTTGTCTAACCATCAATCTGTGGATGGAAGGCCATAAACTTCTTTAGCTCGGTATCTATTTGCTTTTTTTGTTGTGTTGTTTGTGTAGTCAAAGCTGTAATATCGGCCCTTTTGGATTCTTGTGGCCTGACCACTATAAGAACAAATTTCTTGGCACTAATCAGAGAGACAGATGTAGAAAGTAGTACCTCTGGTACCCTGTAGCACCATGTTCTAAGAGTGAGAGTGATCTTTTGAGTTCTTGATTCATAGATTCCATGTCAATCATACATGAATGACTGACTAAAGAGTACATTATAAACATCTAGATTGACCACATCACATAAGACCTCATCTTGGAAAGGTTTTATTGCATATGAGAGAAGACATTGGTGGGTGACACGGAGGTTTCTCTCTGGACTCAACCATCCAATACTGTATGGCTTTGGGTGAGGCTTTATAGATAGATTTAGGCTTTTCACAATATTATCAAAGATTAAATTCTTTTGAATTCCACTATCAAGAATGACATATAGAGGCTTACCTCGCACCCATAACTTAGAGTGAAACAACCTTTCCTTATCATCTAGCTTCTCCTCGTGGGTCTGTGATAAAGCAACAATGGCTTCAAGATTAGCATCTACAATTTCTTCTTCAACCTCTTGGACTGTAGGGTTTGTATGAGGTAGAGCAGTAGATGTTGAGGGTTGTTACTCAAAAAGTAGGGACTTGATGGCTCGACATTCTTCTTTGGAGTGAGTTCTAGATTTGTGATAATCACACCACTTCCCAGTCTTTTCTTCCTTTTGCCTCCAATTTTGGCCTCATGTTTGACCTTCTTTGTCACTTTTCCATTTTGAATGATGATTCTTCATATTCATTATTTCATGCTTCTGCTCAATCTTCACTATGAACTTGTATGCCTCACTGATGGTTTCCAAATTGAAGAGTTCCATTTCTCCTCGTATGTACCATTGTAAGCTACCATGATATTTGAGAACCTTTTGTTTCTCACTTTCCTGGATGCCCAATCTCGCAGATAGAGAATGAAAAATGTTAGTGTAATCTTGAACAGACTGTTCCTTACCTTGGTGAAGTTGTTGCCACTCTATATACAGATCGTCATATGCTACAATGGGGAAGTATTCTTTCTTTACAGCTTCTATGAAATCATCCCATGTAGGTTTTATCTCAAGGCCAATATCATCTGCACTGAATCTCTTTTTGTACACTTTCCACCAATTTTTGACAAGCAATGATGCTTTCAGAAGAGCAAAAGTAATCTTCTCTTTATCAGTGAATTTATTTACATAAAAATAAGATGATAATTGATCCAACCAATTTTCTACTACATCAATATTGATTTTGCCTTCAAATATAGGGATATCAAAATTCACCTAAACCTTGAAGGGTGTTAGGGCATTGAAAGGATGTGGGGGTGTGGATAAAGAGCCAAAATTTCCCATCGAGATTTGTTGGAGAATTTGAAAAAATTATTGTAGCATATGTGCTTGTTGCTATTGGAGGGCTTCAGTCACCATTTCCTTGAAAGGATTAGATGTCTCAGTGTTGTCTGCCATTTGAAGTCATTTAGAGCGAATAAGTGGATAATCTGTTGGTTCTATTTTCCACCCAAGCGTCTTATAATCTGACCTCATTCTCGAGATCATACACTCTAAAGACAACCTGCTCTGATACCATTGATCCAAAACTCAAAATTTTTGGTTAAAAAAAAATTCAAAAAAATAAGAACAATATAATTTAAATAATGTTATCTCTGAGAAGAGATGTTTTATTGATCAAATTTGCAGACTCAAACATATGCCTATCTCTGAGAAGAGATGTCTGATTTCCATTTCAAGTTACATCTTCATTTATACATGTTTTGAAGGTGTAAAAAAGATGTGAAAGGTCACCAATCTCTAGGGAGATTAAGTGGTTTGACTTCCATGATTTACAACAATACATAATTCGAAGAATTACTATTTTTAGAAACTTACTATTTTTAGACTGCACTACTAAAATTAAAATTTAGATCACTTCCATTGGGTTTTTGAGGGTCAAACTTCATTTATAAAAGCTCCATGTCACCTCATGATGTTTCCCTCTTTATTAGCTTTCTAACAGTTCAAACGACAAGTCAATTGGAGCTATAGTACACAAGTTATAGCTCCCAGAGGTTCTGTCATCAATTGGGGTGGACCCATCACTCAAATTATGCCCAGAATTATTGCCCAGATCATTCCTCCCTCCTTGAGAAGTAATGGTCCCCATTGCATCAATATTTTTCATCAAGTGTGGTAGTTTTACTTTGATTTTATTCCCGATGCATACTTGAAAGGGTCTATGATTTATAGAACTGTGCAGGGCCCGATTGTTCACCATTTTTGTTTGACCATCAGTCTGTGGTTGAAAGGTCGTGAACTTCTTCATCTTGATATCTATTTGTTTCTATTATTGTGTTGTTTGTGTAGTCAAGGCTGTAACATCGACCCTTTTGGATTCTTGTGGCTTGACCACCATGAGAACAAATTTCTTGGCTCTAATCAGAGAGACAGATGTAGAAAGTGGTACCTCTGGTACCTTGTAGCACCGTGTTCCAAGAGTGAGAGTTATCTTTTGAGTTTTTGATTCATATATTTCATGTCGATCATACATGAATGGCTGACCAAAGAGTACATCACAAACATTTAAATTGACCACATCACATAAGACCTCATCTTAGAAATGTTTTATTGCATATGAGAGAAGACATTGGTAGGTGACACAGAGGTTTCTCCTTGGACTCAACCATCCAATACTGTATGGCTTTGGGTGAGGCTTCATGGACAGATTTAGGCTTTTCACAACATTAGCAGAGATTAAATTCTTTTGACTTCCACTATCAGGAATGAAATACAAAGGCTTACCTCTCACCCATAACTTAGAGTGAAAAAACCTTTCCTTGTCATCTAGCTTCTCCTCGTGGGTCTGTGATGAAGCAACAATGGCTTCAGGATCAACATCTACAATTTCTTCTTCAACCTCTTTGACTACAGGGTCTGTATGAGGTAGAGTAGTAGATGTTGAGGGTTGTGACTCAAAAAGCAGGGACTTGATGGCTCAACATTGTTCTTTGAAGTGAGTTCTAGATTTGTGATAATCACACCACTTCTCAGTCTTTCCTTCTTTTTTCCTCCAATTTTGGCCTCATGTTTGACCTTTGTCACTTTTCCATTTTGAAGGTTGATTCTTCATATTTATTCTTCCATGCTTTTGTGTCAGGGAATCCAAGAACAAACACACTTGTTCTGATCCCACTTGTTAGGATCTTGCTCCTCAGAAAGAGCACAATATGATTACCAAACTTAAGCAATTAAACATGTAGAAATATACCAGAAACACAAGTAACTAGAATTCACCAATAGCACAGAATATGAGAGACAATACACTATCTTGTATTAACACTTTGTACAGAAAAGAATACAACAAAGAGCCGCCACACTCTTTCACCTTACAGAGGCTTCCCACACCCCAAGTGTACAGTAATTCTTCTTCAAAACACTCTCCTACCAAAAATAGTCCCAACAACCAACTCACACATAGAATTGGTGTTCACCTCTCCAACCAGTCAGTAATAACCTTGCCAGTACCCAAGCACTCTATAGTACTTCAAGTTGATCTCCCATGAACCTGCAACCTGCAACTCAACAGACCATACTTACAATGGAAGGATCTTCCTTGCCTTCCTTTCTAGCTCATCTGTGGAACTAGGAGAAATACACACTTTGTTCTCTTCACTAGCACACTTTACAATACATGCCAATGGGTCTATAAATAGATCCCATACTTAAACAATAACTTAGACTCTTAATTTAGGATAATTATCCACACAGCTCAAGACGCGAAATAGCCTTTACATGCAAACACTCTGTTCACTTAACTAACTGTTCATGCAACGAACAGTTCTAGAACACATAGGCGACTGACGCCGGTCCCTGCTTGCCTGGTGCTACCGACGTCGATCGACTAACTGTCGACATCAGTTGCCTTCTGCACTGATCATGACCGACATCGGTCATGCTGTCGACGCCAGTTCTTCTAGATCTTCAGCAACCTCCTTTTCTTCATCTGCATCGAGTTGAAGCTTTTAGCTCCACACCCTAACAATCTCCCACTTGGAGATAAATAGCTGCAACTGTACCTGTACTTGTACACCATCTAGTTTGTTCCCTTGGCTCCGTATCCCTCTTCAAGATCACTCTTGAAGACCACCCACTACAAAACCTATAGTGTAACACCTGTCATCCAAAACACCTGCCACATCCACATCTACAAACCATGTAGAAAATAACTTGAACCTGCATAACATGTGCACCTGCTGCTGGTCCCTCTAAGAATCCACTGAACTACCCTCCAATGCTTCTTTCCCAGATTGGATCCTAACTTGTGATAACTCCCACTGCTTAGGAAAACTCAGGTCTAGTACATAGCATGCACTTAACCTCATTATGTGAATCAAGACACTATTCTGTGAACTGTCCAACCATCGGCGTGCTAACCGGTCTCACACAATCATCCTGAAACAAAGTCAACATATGACCTTCCATGTCCCTAGAACACACTCATGCCAAAGAATCTTGCTGCTCCCAGATTCTCCATGACACACCCCTGAACTAGCTTTACCTTTAGTTCAGCAATACCTGTATATGAAACTCTGCAACAAGCACACAATACAATAATAGGATAATGTAGCTAATATTATCCAACCTGGTAAAGAGAAACTCAATGATTAAACCTCCATTGCTCTGCAGCTTATACAAGACCATATACCCTGATATTCCGTCTCACATATCCATTTTCGCTCTTCTTCATCATGAACATCCATTCATCTCTCAGTGCTTACTTTCAGCTGGGAACTCCACCAAAAACACTTGTTTGGTTCTCCTCCAAGGAATCACATCCTTCATCCATGCCAAGCTCCCACTGTTTCCTGGATCTACCTGTTTTGCTTCGTTAACAACTTCTTGGTTCTTTACCATAAGTGAGCAACAAGTAATGTAAAGAAGGGAAATGATGAATTTGAGGCTTATAGGCCCTTTAAGTCCTCCATATGGGTGCTTGAGACTCTTTGACAGCTTGCTGTCCACCCAAAATTTGTCTCAGTGACCGATGCCGGTCACATTCTAGTCTGCACCTGACCGATGTCGGTTCCCTGCGACTACCTCATCCCCGACGTCGGTTCCCCCTGACCGACATCGGTGTTTATCTACCTTGAGTCACCGACGTCGGTCTGCACATAACTGATGTCGGTCCCTGTCTGGATGCCGACGTCGATTTTCTTGCCGACGTCGGTCTCTGTGTTTTTCTAGTGAGAACTGACCTTTTCCCGCGAGCTCCTTTTGGATCAAACCCTTGTCCAAATCACCCTTGCTCTGCTTAGAATTCATTTGCCCCTTGTGTTGAACTCTGTCCGTCACCTTCTCCTTGAAAACCAAGGCTTTCCTGTTCTTATCACTAACATCAGATTCCTCAAGAAATGTTACCTTCTTCTTCTCCATACAGAAACCTCGATCTATGCTCTTCAAATCTGAAAGCATACCCTTTGACTCAAGAACATGCATCTCCTTCTTATTCATGTGACCAAGCCTATTAAGCCACATCTCCGAATCTACAGCTGAAGTAGATAACCCAGAAAGAGAATCAGTAATACAAGTAGATAGATAAAGTGTACCTACTTTCTTACCTCTTGCTACAATAAGTGCACCTTTGGTAACCTTCCAAGAGTCTGCTGTGAGAGTGACTGTGCAACCCTCATCACCCAAACTTCTTACAAAAATCAAGTTCTGCTCCAGAACTGGGACATGCATGACCTCCTTCAACACCCATGTGTTACCTGTCTGCAATTTCAGCTTCACTTTCCCTTTGCCAACCATCTGACAAGGCTTACCATCCCCTACACAAATTTATCCAAAGTCTCCCTGGACATACTCATGAAAAAATTTCCTAATTGGGGATGCATGAAAAGAGGCACCATAATCTAAAACCCAAGATTTTACTTTATCTAAAGAACATACCAGAGCACCCTGTGCAACGAAATCTGCAACACCTGCTTCTTCTTCATGTCCTTCATGCTGATCTGATACCAACCAAAAATCTTTCTTTTTCTGCTCTTTCTTTCCATATCTCCAGCAAGTTATTCTACCATACCTGAACTTGGACCTCCTGCCATTAAACTTCTCCATTCGTAGTCTACTGTCTTCTGCCATTGCTCTACTTCCACTCAAATAAAAACTCCTGTGAGCAACCTGTAATCAACACACACTAACTAGATCTAATCCAACCTGGTAGTATCCCAACCTAAAACTCTGATACCAATTGTTGGTATCAGCTCTTGAACCTACAACCAGGCTCTGATACCAATTGTCAGGTACTTAGAACAACAAACATGCTCTGATACCAATTGTTAGGATCTTGCTCCTTAGAAAGAGCACAATATGATTACCAAACTTAAGCAATTAAACATGTGGAAATATACCAGAAACACAAGTAACTAGAATTCACCAATAGCACATAATATGAGAGACAATACACTATCTTGTATTAACACTTTGTACAAAAAAGAATACAATAAAGAGCCACCACACTCTTTCACCTTACAGAGGCTTCCCACACCCCAAGTGTACAGTAATTCTTCTTCAAAAAACTCTCCTACCAAAAACGGTCCCAACAACCAACTCACACATAGAATTGGTGTTCACCTCTCCAACCAGTCAGTAATAACCCTGCCAGTACCTAAGCACTCTATAGTACTTCAAGTTGATCTCCCATGAACCTGCAACTTGCAACTCAATAGACCATACTTACAATGGAAGGATCTTCCTTGCCTTCCTTTCTAGCTCATCTGTGGAACTAGGAGAAACACACACTTTGTTCTCTTCACTAGCACACTTTACAATACATGCCAATGGGTCTATAAATAGATCCCAGACTTAAACAATAACTTAGACTCTTAATTTAAGATAATTATCCACACATCTCAAGACTCAAAATAACCTTTACATGCAAACACTCCGTTCACTTAACTAACTGTTCGTGCAACGAACAGTTCTAGAACACACAGGCGACCGACGCTGGTCCCTACTTGCCTGGTGCTGCCGACGTCGACCGACTAACTACCGACGTCGGTTGCCTTTTGCACTGATCATGATCGACATCGGTCATGCTACCGATACCAGTTCTTCTGGATCTTCAGCAACCTCCTTTTCTTCATCTGCATCGAGTTGAAGCTTTTAACTCCACACCCTAACATTTTGCTCAATCCTCACTGTGAACTTGTATGCCTCACCGATGGTTTCCAAATTGAAGAGTTCTATTTCTCCCTTTATGTACCATTTTAGTCCACCATGATATTTGAGAACCTTGTGTTTCTCACTTTATTGGATGCCTAATCTCGCAGATAGAGAATAAAAAATGTCAGTGTAATCTTAAACAAACTATTCCTTACCTTGACGAAGTTGTTGCCACTCTATATACAGATCATCATATGTTCCAATGGAGTAGTATTCTTCCTTTACAGCTTCTATGAAATCATCCCATGTAGGTTCCATTTCAAGGCCAATATCATCTA
This sequence comes from Torreya grandis, assembly GCA_037957365.1. Lineage (NCBI taxonomy): Eukaryota > Viridiplantae > Streptophyta > Pinopsida > Cupressales > Taxaceae > Torreya > Torreya grandis. Next base: position 1,531,932 of record JARHVA010001634.1, on the reverse strand, counting down.
CACTAAATCTCTTTTTGTACACTTCCCACCAATTTTTGACAGGCAATGATGCTTTCATAAGAGTAAAAGTAATCTTCTCTTTATCAGTGAATTTATTTACAGAAAAATAAGATGACAATTGATCCAACCAATTTTCTACTGCATCAACATTGATTTTGCCTTCAAATGTAGGGATATCAAAATTCACCTGAACTTTGAAGGGTGTTGGGGCACTAAAAGGATATGGGGGTGTGGATGAGGAGCCATAATTTTCCATCGAGATTTGTTAGAGAATTTGAGCAAATTGTTGTAGCATCTACGCTTGCTACTGTTGGAGGGCTTCATTCACCATTTCCTTGAAAGGATTGGATGTCTCAGTGTTATCTGCCATTTGAAGTCATTTAGAGCGAATAGGTGGATAGTCTGGTAGTTTTATTTTCCACCTAAGCTTCTTATAATATGATCTCATCTTCGGGATCATACACTCTAAAGATAAACTGCTCTGATACCATTGATCTAAAACTCAAAAGCTTTGGTTGAAAAATAATTCAAGAAAATAAGAACAACACAATTTAAATAATGTTATCTCTGAGAAAAGATGTTTTATTGATCAAATTTGTAGACCCAAATATATACCTATCTCTGAGAAGAGATGTCTGATTTCCATTTTGGGTTACATCTTCAATTATACATTTTTTGAAGGTGTGAGGAGGATGTGGAAGGTCACCAATATCTAGGGAGATTAGGTGGTTTGACTTCCACGATTTACAACAATACAAAATTCGAGGAATTACTATTCTTAGAAACTTACTATTTTTATACTACATTATTAAAATTGAAATTTGGGGAACTTCCATTGAGTTTTTTGGGGTCAAACTTTATTTAAAAAATCTCCATGTCATCTCATGATGCTCCCCTCTTTATTAGCTTTCTAACGATTCAAATGATGAGTCAATTGAAGCTATAGTGCAAAAGTTATGGCTCTTAGAAGTTCTGTCATCAATTGGGGTGGACCCATCACCCGAATTATTGCCTGAATTTTTGTTTGGATCATTCCTCCCTCCTTGAGAAGCAATGGTCCCCATTGCATCATGATTTGTCATCAAGTGTGGTAGTTTTACTTTGATTTTATTCCTGATGCATACTTGGAAGGGACTATGCTTTATGGAACTGTGCAAGGCCCGATTGTTCACCATTTTTATCTGACCATTAGTCTATGGATGGAAGGCTATGGACTTCTTCAGCTCGGTATCTATTTAATTCTATTGTTGTGTTATTTTTGTAATCACGGCTGTAACATCGACCCTTTCGGATTCATGTGGCTTGACCACCATGAAAACAATTTTCTTGGCACTAATCAAAGAGACAGATGTAGAAGGTGGTACCTCTGGTAACCTGTAGCACCATGTTCCAAGAGTGAGAGTGATCCTTCAAGTTCTTGATTCATATATGCCATGTCGATCATACATGAATGGCTGACTAAAGAGTAAATCACAAACATCTAGATTGACCACATCACATAAAACCTCATCTTGGAAAGGTTTTATTGCATATGAGAGAAGACATTGATGGGTGACACGGAGGTTTCTCCCTGGACTCAACCATCCAATATTGTATGGATTTGGGTGAGGCTTCATGGATAGATTTAAGATTTTCACAACATTAACAAAGATTAAATTCTATTGACTTCCACTATCAAGAATGAAATCCAGAGGCTTACCTCTCACCCATAACTTCGAGTGAAATAACCTTTTCTTATCATCTAGCTTCTCCTCATGGGTCTGTGATGAAGCAACAATGGCTTCAAGATTGGCATCTATAATTTCTTCTTTAACTTCTTTGACTGCAGGGTCTGTATGAGGTAGAGAAGTAGATGTTGAGGGTTGTGACTCAAAAAGCAAGGACTTAATGGCTCAACATTCTTCTTTGGAGTGAGTTCCAGATTTGTGATAATCACACCACTTCCCAGTCTTTCCTTCCTTTTGCTTTCAATTTTGGCCTCGTGTTTGACCTTCTTTGTCACTTTTCCATTTTAAAGGCTGATTCTTCATATTCATTCTTCCATGCTTCTACTCAATCTTCACTACAAACTTGTATGCCTCATCGATGGTTTCCAAATTGAAGAGTTCTATTTCTCCCTGTATGTACCATTATAGTCCACAATGATATTTGAGAACCTTGTATTTTTCACTTTCCTGGATGCCCAGTCTCACAAATAGAGAATGAAAAATGTCAGTGTAATCTGGAACAGACTATTTTTTATCTTGGCGAAGTTGTTGCCACTCTATATACAGATCGTCATATGCTCCAATGGGGTAGTATTCTTCCTTTACAGCTTCTATGAAATCATCCCATGTAGGTTCCATCTCAAGGCTAATATTATCTGCACTGAATCTCTTTTTGTACACTTTCCACCAATTTTTGATAGGCAATGATGTTTTCAGAAGATCAAAAGTAATCTTCTCTTTATCGATGAATTTATTTATAGAAAAATAAGATGACAATTGATCCAACCAATTTTCTACTGCGTTAGAATTGATTTATCCTTCAAATGTAGGGATATCAAAATTCACCTGAACCTTGATAGGTGTTAGGGCACTGAAAGGATGTGGAGGTGTGGATGAGGAGCCAACATTTCCCATTGAGATTTGTTGGAGAATTTGAGTGAATTATTGTAGCATCTGCGCTTGCTACTATTAGAGGGATTCATTCACCATTTCCTTGAAAGGATTAGATGTCTCAGTGTTGACTACCATTTGAAGTTGTTTGGAGCGAATAGGTGGATAGTCTGCTGGTTCTATTTTCCACCCAAGATTCCTATAATCTGACCTCATCTTCAGGATCATACACTCTAAAGACAAACCGCTTTGATACCATTGATCCAAAACTCGAAAGCTTTGGTTGAAAAATCATTCAAGAAAATAGGAACAACACAATTTAAATAGTGTTATCTCTGAGAAGAGATGTTTTATTGATCAAATTTGCAGACCCAAACATATGCCTATCTCTGAGAAGAGATGTCTGATTTCCATTTCAGGTTACATCTTCATTTGTACATATTTTGAAGGTGTGAGTAGGATGTGGAAGGTCACCAATCTCTAGGGATATTAAGTGGTTCGACTTCCACGATTTACAACAATACAGAATTTGAGGAATTACTATTTTTAGAAACTTACTATTTTTAGACTACACTACTAAAATTGAAATTTAGGGCACTTCTATTGGGTTTTTAGTGGCCAAATTTCATTGAAAAAATATCAATGCCATTTCATGATGTTTCCCTCTTTATTAGCTTTCCAAAGGTTCAAACGATGATTCAATTGGAGCTACGGTGCAAAAGTTATGGCTCCCGAAAGTTTCGTCATCAATTGGGGTGGAACCATCACTCGAATTATCACTTGAATTGTTGCCCAGATCACTACCTTCCTTAACCATAAATATGACTTCATCTTCAATAAGACCATCATCTTCATGATCATACTCTGAGTCACTGACTTCACTCTCATCTGATGAGTTACAATCTTATTTGGTGCAGAGACTCTTCTTGTCCTTGAAGTACTTCTTATTGTCAAACCTTCTGAATCCCTTTTTGCTTTTATCACACCTGAATGATATCTTACCATCATCATGACTTTGATCATGTTCTCCATCATCGTCCTTATTATACTTATGAGGGAACTTGTTAGTGAAATGTCCTATCTCACCATGATTGAAGCATTTAAGGGGTATTTTACCTTTATACTTGCCTGAACCTATTTTCAATTTCCTTGAAATCAAAGTAATTAGTTCATCCTCATCTAAATCAGAAATTTCATCCTCTTTGGGTTTATTACATTGGAACTTCTTCCTTGGCTTCATCTCTATCTTGAATGTTGCTTCCTTCTTTGGTGGTATATCATCAATCTTTCTCATCTCATAGGCAGTAAGGGTGCCATACAATTGATCCATCTTCAATTGAGTAAGATCATGACTTTATTCTATAGTAGATACTTTTAGATCAAACTGTTAGGTTGTGGAGCTAAAAGCTTCAACCCTTTGCAAATTGAGGAACAGATGGTTGCTGAGTTCTACAGGAACCGGCGTCGGTAGCAGGACCGACGTCGGCAGAGTCCAGTGCAGAAGGCCACCGACGACGGCAGGAAGTCGGCCGACGTCGGCAGAACCAGACAAGCAGGGACCGACGTCGGTCGCCTGTGTGTTCCAGAACTGCTCGTTTCACGGACAGTTAGTTAAGTGAACAAAGAGTTTGCATGTTGAGACCAGTTAGAGTCTTGGGCTGCGAGGACAATTGTCTAAATTAAGAGTCTAAGTTATTGTTTGAGTTAGGGATCTATTTATAGACCCATTGGCATGTATTGTATAAGGCATGAGATAGAAAGGAAGAGTTCCTTCTAGTTGTAAGATCTGTGAGTTGCAGGTTGTTGCAAGCTCATTGGGGATCTACATGTAAGTTTGGTCTTTGAATTGCAGGTTGCAGGTTCATGAGAGATCAGCTTGAAGTGCTATAGAGTGCTTGATGTACCGGTAGGGTTATTACTGACTGGTTGGTGAGGTGAACACCAATTCTGTGTGTGAGTTGGTTTTTGGGACCGTTTTTGTGTAGGAGAGTGTGTGTGAGAAGAATTACTGAACACTTGAGGTGTGGCGAATCTCTGTAAGGTGAAAGAGTGTGGCGGCTCTTTGTTGTATTCTTTTCTGTTAGTGTTAATACAAGATAGTGTATTGTCTCTCATATTCTGTGCTATTGGTGAATTCTAGTTACTTGTGTTTCTGGTTATTTCCGCATATTCAATTGCTTATATTTGGTAATCATACTGTGCTCTTTCTGAGGAGCAAGATCTTAGGAGGTGGAATTAGAATAGGTGTGTTTGTTCTTGGATTTATCTTCCATCCTCCCATCCCAACTAGTGGTATCAGAGCATGTTTGTTGTTCTAGATTCCTGACACAAACTTGAGGGATAGAGACTTTAAAACTTTTTGAACTATAGTAGTCTCTTCAAGGTTCTCTCCAAGACCTCTGATAATGCTCACAATCTCATCAATTATTTATAGAAAGGATGCCACTAATTCTTCTTCCTTCATCTTGAGACTTTCAAATTGCCTTTTGTGAGTCTGTAACTTAGCAAACTTGACCTTTGAATCTCTTTCATAAATGATCTATATTTTATCCCATATCTCTTTAACATATTTACAATGGATTACCTCGATGAACTCAGTATTTATAAGACCACAAGTGATGGCATTAATTGCCTTAGAATTATTCTCAAACAACTTCTTGTATGCAACACTAGATGGAGGAGTAGTAAGAAAAACATAACCATCCATAATAGATTGCCATACATCAAACCCTAGAGACATAATGTATGCCCTCATCTTTGCACTCCAAAAAGCATAATTGGATCCATTTAACATTAGTACTTGCTTAATAGAGAAACCTCCTTGATGATTACCCATATTGTACATTGGATCACCTTCAAGTTGTTAAACCTTTACCAAAAGACCTGATTTGATACCAATTTTTAGAGGTATAATCACTGAGAGGGGGGGGTGAATTAGTGAGACCAAAAATTACAATTTTAATCCTTTCAAACTATCATCATCTATCAACTTGATCAAGCAACATTAACAAGAGAGCTCATTCATTCAATGTATACACAAGATCAAATACACAACACATAGTTCATGTGGGAAACCCTCATAGGGAATAAAACCCACTCTTAAGCTTGTAACACATGGACTACTTGTCCTATAAGAGATTAAAAACAAGAGACTAGTCAAGTCCTTTAGACTATAAACTTTGATCAAGTCCTCCTAACCAAAGACCTTTAGTGAAACACATGTTTCACAAGGAACAACTACCCTTAAGGAACATCAAGTCCTTTAGACCCTTATTTGAAGTGAAAAAATCCACCTTAGAACTAATGTCTTCAACACCTGATGAAGGATCTATGATTTTATAACCCCTACATAAACTTCCTCTCCATCTCATACAAGCCTTTCACATAGGCATGCCACAATCTCTCTCCTTCTTCACTCAAACTATCCTCATATGCACACACAAACCTCTTCACATATCCTCAACCTAAAAGAGTACTATTATTACAAAAAAATTATGACCTACATGTCATACACTCGGTCCTTAATCTACTTTGCACATCAGCCCATCCATAGGGCACTCTTACTCTCCTTCCTTTGCACAATCTTAAGCCTTTTCATAGGCTATCAAATCTAAAAATCATCATTTTTGATTTCAATATTTATAGATAATTCATGATTAAATAAGTCCACAATATTTCATGTCAGCCACAACATATGCTTTCACCCTTAAGACATATTATGTGGGTCACACTTAAGCACAACTCTCTTTCAAATAAGCTTAAGTCACCTTTTAGGTCCTATGATGACCCATTCACCTCTTTGACACTTATTCAAACAAAATAATAACATAAGACCACTAAAAAATGCTTGGGATAATTCCACATGTCCCCTTTGACATCCTCAAATGATCACATTCACCAAAACACTCTTATGCTAAAGTACAATTTGCTCAAACAACACTCTGTGCACACAGTCGCCACGAATGAATACATAGTCAACTTCTGAACCTTTGTTCATGCTACATATGATTGGTAAAACCTTCATAATTCTCACAAAAATCCTCATGGATTCTAAAACACTCACTAATATTTAATTTATCAATAGATATCTAACCAATATCAAAACAAGCTTAAACATCCTTCTCGAGTCACTTACAAAACAAAATATGAAAACATAGTCAAATTTGAACCTTCATAACTTTGTTTTACACACTTTCATATCTTTAAATTTATATTTATAGATGTGCCTTGGAATAATATATAAAATAACTTTTAATACCATGTTTAAATTCTTCGTATATTGAAAGATATGACATAAAAACTAGACACTAGTCTTTCCTTTGTTAAATTCAAATATTTGAATTCAAGCGGTCACAGTTAAACCTTGGTCACTTTGCTCACATCTCGTGCTCTCACATCTTTAAATTCAATACACACCATTGATCTTCTCCAAAATTTAATGCATAGTGTTCTAATGCCCAAATGTTAAACTTCAAACAATTGACCTCATCTCATGCAATCTTACAACTTTGACTCAATGCGGATTGTCGATCTCCTATACGTAGCTTAGTTTTTAACAATGCTAAACAATTATCACTTTAACCCCTTGAATTTAATGCATACTATTGATATCAATAAGTATTAACACCTACTCACTGTTTATCCTTGCAAGATTCTTGATCTTTATCTTTGCTCAACATTAAACATCAAACACTTGGCATCATCTCGCTACATCCTGATATTTTTTAATAAACAAACGTTGTTGATGTTTTTGTAAGGAGCTTGATCTTTAATTAGTTTAAACATAAAACACTTTGAACCATTTGACTTATTATGCACCATATATATAGATGTATGAACTCCCATAAATGATTAGAATTCTATCTTGTCCTTATCTTTAACAATGTGCAAAAATAACTATGGGGACCATTGCTTATCTACTTGGAATGCCAACTTTGGACCTTAATAACTTTTATTGTGCTTAGACACATGATCTAAAATTTGGACCATATGATATTCTCACATAAGAGAATCCAATCAAGTATTAATTAGCTCCTGAAACCTTCACATGTGCGATATGTAATTCCATTAATCTACTCACTTAGATTTTTTTGCCATAGAGCCAACTATGTCAATAAGTTATCTAGAAGGCCAACTTTGCACATCCATATCTTTTGGCGTGCTTCATTGCATGACTTAAAATTTAGTGAATATAAACTAGGCACAAAAATAAATAAACCCATATAATCAACTTCTCATAAAACATCCACACATGTGATATATGCCATTACCAAACTGCTTACTTAGCTCTTTCTTGCCTCATGCAAATTTGGCTAAGTATGGAAAAACACTGTCAAACTGCTTGGGAACCCAACTTTGCACTTGAATATATTTTGTCATGCTTAGTCACATGACCTAAGATTTAGTGCATAATAACTAGGTATAAATTTTATCACAACCATATGACTAACTCCCCTTGACTTATCCATATGTGGTAATGGTGACATCAACAAACTGCCTACTTAGATTTTCTGCCACTAGACCCAAAATGTCTAGATGAAAACAATGATAAAAAATATGAAATATACTCATGAACATAAACACTCAAAGCTTATAAAACATATTAGGGACCTCTTGCACATCCTTAAATCATTATATTCATCCCTAATCATCCTTAATCATGCAAACTTTGAGTATCAACCAAGCCTTCTTCAAGCATACTAAGACAAGCTCATTGCACACTTTGTCATTGTCACTTATACTACCAAGGTACTTCATCCACTCACTAGGAAACCTCCATCAAATCACCATGACATCATTAACAACTCTCTAACACAAGTTGTCCTAAAAAACTAAGCATTGCCTACATATTCCAAATGCAATGTAGTTCTACCTAAGAGTGGTAGAAAATGTGATGAGTAGGATTAGGGAATACAATATAATTGAATTATCTCATAAAATTATGATTTCATGGAGGATAAATTATTCTCATAAAATGATGAGAGCATAAAATGATAAGCTCTTAAAATAGCAAAAGCATAAAATAATAAGCTCGTAAAATGATAAAAGTGTAAAATGGGGAATAAATGGGTTTCAGTCGTAAAACATTTCACTCAAGAGGAGATGGAATCAATCACAAGGTAATTCAATATGTGCCACCTAATTTTGAGCTAGGGTAAATTTAATTGGCTAATAGGATGGCAACTAGCATTGATTTTGTGGCTGAATAGTGCATTTGAGATAGGCCTAACTTAAGAATTATTTTGGGATTTTGTTTTTTTTGCAATTTTTTAGGGATTTTAATGGAATATGTGAATGTTTTTGGATTTTTAGAATGGGATATATAAAATATTATTTTGAAATAAGAGGTACTTGATACAGGAAATAACATTTTAAGAAACACCTATTAAGGGAAGGAACAATTGCTAGTAAAAAGGTTCAACAATGAACCAACAAAGGTGAAAGGGAATTCCTTGTATCAACAAGTAAGATGTCAAGGAGTACCATTAAATAGTAAATTAGAATAGGATATAATTACTCTTGTAACAATGAATCAAAATGAAAAGGGAATGAAATAAGGGATGTAAACCAGAATGGCAATAAACTCAAGAGAGATCAAAAAGGATATGCAAGTAGGAAGCCAAGATGTACCATATTTTGAGACTATCACTTAAAAAGATATTCTAACACAAATGATCTTGAAAATCTAATTTTCCCTTGATAAATTATATTATGGATCCACCTATTGTACTTGTTTAATCATAAGTCCAATCAGGGTGGTAAAAGGAATTAGGGCAAACAGGCTAGGAATTGATCAGGGGAAGGGAAAGGAATGCCCCCAAGCAAGGGAAAAATAGTAGATGGAATAGTATGGAGAAGGGATGCCCCCAAGAAGGGACACTTAGAGAATGTTCAGTAAATCAAGCATATAAATGCATAAGATGCATAATGTTAATGGGCTCATCTAATTCATACCCATCTAGAGTATCCAATTGATATGCTCTTAAACCATGGTTGGATGTAACAATGAATGGGACCAACTAATTTTACAAAAATTTACCTTTTTTTCATGCTCAACATTAGTTTTTTTCTAATTTTATTTCAACACAAGGTCACAAGGCTTAAACTCTCTAGAAATTATGCACTTATTGTAACCTCGGCATAACTGATTCTGATATGCTTTGAGGTGATTAAGGGTAGTTTGCATTTTTTCATCTAAGAGTTTCAAATCTTCTAGCCTAGTGATTATTTAGTCCTCCTCATCAAGAATGTTTTGCAATGAAATGTGCAGAGAAGGGAGCTCAATCTCAATAGGGAGAATTGCTTCAGATCCATAGACCAAGGAATAAGATGTAACACCATTGGGGGTGTGAGCATTAGTGAAATATGCCCATAAGGTAGGGAATAATTTCAAATTCCAATCATGACCAACATCATTGAAAATATTTTAAAGGATTTTGGCAATGGTTTTATTAGATGCCTTAGCTTGGTCATTAACTTAGGGATAATATGGGGGTGAAGAACTTGTGCTTAATATGTAAATCGAAATAAAGGGATTTGATGTATTTATTTTTAAAGGACTTACCATTGTTAGCAATGATAATAGAGGATATTCCAAATTAAAAAATGAGGTGGTTCAGGATGAATTTATAAATCTACTTAAAGTTACATAATTTAGAGGGATTGCCTCTACCCATTTAAAGAAGCATTAGATAATAGTAAAGATATGCTTATGGCCATCTGAAGAGGTGGGGTTATTTTTCCCTATGAAATTGAGCCCCCATGTAGTAAAAAACCAAAGAGTTGTAATTGGGTGGCATGCCTATGATGAAGCATGAATAAAGTTACCATGTATTTGAAATGCCACACATTTCTTGACATATGTGCATGCATCTGATTCGTTAGTGGGATAATAATTAGTGCGAAGGAGATTTTTGGACAAGACCATACCATTGGTGTGGCCCCTATAAATCCATTCATAAATTTCCTTAAGCACTAAGTCAAATTCTCCCAAATTTAAACAACAAAGTAGAGTGCCACCATAACTTTACAATATAACGTTTCTCTGAGTAAGTTATAATGGAGGTGGATTGGATAAAGGATTTTTTATGATTTTAAGATAGATCAACAAGAAGGATGTGATCATGGAGGTAAAATTGAATGTCCTTGTACTAATGGGAATTGGTACCAACAATATCACATACCATTTCAAATTTAGAACAACTATATGCCAAAACAAGAAAATTTTCAATAGAAAACTTGTATTCTTTAACTCTAGGATATATTATAATCCAATAGTAGCCATCACATCAACTAATTTGTTGTTAGTTCTCAAAACTTGTTCAAACTTGACGATGCCAAATTTGTTTTTGAATATATCTACCATGCCCTTGTAAGGCACAATTTTGTCATCTTTAGTCTAATATTGATCATTGACTTGATTAATAATCAACTGTGAATCACCATAAACAACCAAACACTGAATGTCCAACTGAACTGCAATACGAAGCCCACTAATCAATGCCTCATACTTTGTAATATTATTAATACATGAGAATCCAATGCGAAGAGATCTAGGAATGAGATTAACCTATGATATAATGAATAATATTCATGCACTAGAACTATGAGATGTGAAGGAGCCATCAAAATATAATTGTCATGGCTTGGATTCTTCTATAGTCAAAATGGAATCATTAGGGAATTGAATTGTTATAGGAGTAGAAACTGAAAGAGGTGTTTTGAACAATTTATCAACTAATACATATCCTTTGATGGTATTCTAATGTGCACACTCTATGTCAAACTCACTAATCAACATCACCCACTTATCCATTCAACCAATCAAAGCTGCTTTCAACAAGAGATATTTTGGAGGCTTTTGTAATCAACATAGTCTCATTATTCAACATGTAATGTCTTAGCTTATGAAAATTAAGAACTAATGTGAGATAAACTTTCTTAATTGAGGTGTATTTGTGACCATATTTTTAACATAGGCTTGATTTATTTATTTATATTAAAAATAACATCATATTCCTAATTGAATGTGCTGAAACTAAATTTTTTGTTATAAACATTTTAATTATATGAAGAAATTTTTCATTACACTAACGATTATAATTACCTTTGGGCAAATCATTATTTTCACTTCCATCTACCCTCTTGGGGCACCTCATTATGCCAATGATTATAATTGCCTTTCAAAAAATCATTATTTTTACCCACTTGTCCTACTAGGGCATTATTTCACTATGCTCATGATTATAATCGACTTTGGGCAAATCATTTTAACTTGTTTTCCCTACTAGGGCACCTCCTTATGCTACTGATTATAATCACCTTTGGGGTAAATCAATATTTCCACCCCCATTACCTATAGATCACATAATTTCTTTCATTTTGAGGGAATGTTCATCAACCTTATTTGCCACCTAATCCCTCGTAGGGGCATCCAGGGCTCATCCATCACCTTTTGGGGCATTAGCCAAGGTATTAATGACTTTTTCATTCTTTCAGAAGATGTTACTATGCCTATATCTTACAATGCCTTCCCAAATAAGGGCAAACTATAGACACCCCATTTTAGCCACAACTGTGTTCCAACTGGACTTAAAATTGATTTCTACCAAATAGTGTAAATAAAGCTTAAGAATCACTGAATGCCCCAATTTCATCTACACATTGGACATTAGTACCGATAATCATGTTGAGGCATCCCTATTTGGAGTATTATCCTATACACAATAATAACCTCTTATGGATTCATCTATAGTCAACTTGCGACCTAGAAAATTGATAGTATGGTCTTTGGACCCATTAAATAGGGCACTTAAACAATTCATAAAGTGAAAAAATGTTAATCAAAATGAATTAACTAAGCACTCAAAGTAATAGTATGTGTCTACTACACTCAAGATAATAGTGTGGGTCTAAGTAAATTGTGGGTGTACGTAGATTATGGGTCTACATAGATGCACACATATTGATAGTTGTTATCCCTATGTTGATGGGTCTATTGTACTTATTTATAGCCCATTTCAGCAAACTAGATTTTTAACATAGGCTTAATATATTTATTTTTATTGAACGTGCTAAAACTAAATTTTTTATTACAAACATTTTAATTATATGGAAGATTTAAAAAAAAAACTACAAATATTTACGTAGGAGGTGTCTTATATTGAGGAATCCCTACCATTTTTTTCAATCCATTTTTAGCATTGATTTGCATTAATTTTTTTCTCAAGGCTTAATTTCAATCTTAACAAGTTATGTGTAATCATCAATGATTATGAAGTGGAATTCTATTTCAGAGGATATCATTATGCTTCAAATGTTGGACCATCTAGATGTGAACGCGAAGGTGTCTTACATTGAGGAAACCATATATGTTTTCATCTAATACATTTTTAACATTAATTTATTGTAATATTCTTCTCTAAGGTTTGATTTTAGTCTTAACAAGTTATATATAATCAACAACTATGGATTAAAATTTTATTTGATATCATTATATTCTGACATTGGACCATTTGGTCACAAATGCTTACAATGTGTAGGAATAAATCATTGGTTAGCTCAAAGATATCTCGATGGCATTATGGTCCAACATCTGTATGGGAGGTGGTGTTCATGATTAGCTTCGTCAACAAGCAACACATCCTCTAGAGAATGACCACCTTGTAACTATTCAGTCATGGTCAATAATGCCTATGAGGTTTTCAAACTTGAGACCTAAATCTTCTAGGGGGTGTAAAATTACTGAGAAAGGGGTTAACACTAACCTTAAATATTGTAGAACATATAAAATTAAATCTCAAATTTCATCTATGTATGATCCATGACCATTTTAATTGAAATTTGTCATTTTAAAACAAAGTTTTAATACAACTATAGTGAAAATACACAAATGCAATTTCAAAACATGGTTTTGAGCTTAAATTATTTCCATTTATTCTTTTTGTACAAGGCAACACCTCCATTGCATTTGTGGCACCTCTTCTTCAATTTTAATAACTCTATTTCACGTTAATTAGTTTTAATTTACCCTAGTTAATGGAGAGTTTAGTGACAAATCAATATGGATTTTCACAAGTGTATGAGTGTATTTAAATATTTTTTAATATGAAAATGCACTAGGATTGCCATGGACAAAAATTACATTGATAAATAGTTTTCAATTTGACATGACATTTTAATGAATGTTGATGACAAGAAACCCTAGAATATCTAGACAATAATCTTCTCCTAATTTTTGTAAATGGTATTCCCCAAAAATAGTAACATGCATATCAAGTTAGAAAAAGGGTTGAAAAGGAATCAAAGTAAGAGATTTTCAAGTCCAAATCCTCCAAAAATTTTAAGATAATTTGATGAGTTTAACCACCTCAATGTTGTTTTGTAATCCCTAAAGTTAATGAAATCAAACACTTTTAGAGGTCAGATAAGCATATGCCCACCTCAACATTTAATTTTCATTCATTTATTAGATCCTTTCAAAATAACTAAAAAATAAAATACAAGTTCCTCACAATCTATTGAATATTGTATTATGCCATCCTCATCATATATCATCAATATATCAAAGCTCTTCATAGGTTGTATGACATGTTGATGGATGGTGTTGAAACTTTGGATTGGAGATGTGAGGGAGATCACAGGAACACCAACTATTTTTTTAAGGTGGTAACACATGTAATTGAAGTGTCCCTGTGGTTTTAGGAATATTTCATGCATTCAAATCATTCATTTATCATGGAAAGTTTATGATAGCCATTGAGAAGAACTATCCTATTCTTAAGAAACATAAGGTGAAACTTTTAAAATAACTATGAAATACAATACAAGCTCCTCATAATCTATTGAATTTTGTTTTTAATGAAGCATTAAGAAAAATGTAAGCGTTTAGTGTTGTAATGATGTTATTTTTTAGTGTAACACCTTACTTGTATCCCAAGGATCAATTAGAACTAAGATGTTATCATGAAAGGACCCATTAGTCTTATGGAAACTACATGGTGATGGGAGTGCTCCCAAAATGAATATTGGAGGTCACAAGTTTGAAGCTTGTGGTGCATATTACGATGATTCCCAATTTTTATTGCTTGAATCCCTTCACTCTCATCCCTCTTAGCATACTTTACACTGTAAGGGAAACTAATAGTAGACACATAAAAATAACAAATTGATTTATAACTTGTACATGGAAGTAAAACACTTTAAAAAATTTAACTTGTAGTTTAATTAAATTTAGAGTAATACTTAATAGTGAAAAATTGTGTTTGCCTTTATAAGAATTAAAATATAACAATCAAAGGGAGACCCAAACAAATAAAATGATTTTAGATGTATCTCAGTTTTTTTTGTTGAAACAACTGGTCCAACCTTTGTCATTGGCTATCATAAAAGAAACATATTAGGGAGAGCATGTCTCATTGGACTTGGAGATGCCAAATAACATTACATTTTATGAAATGATCTTGCTATTGTTGCCACTACTGGGAACATAAAAGTGAATCTAAAATATTTGTTTTGTTATCAAAAGTAGTATGTCATTTTAAATATTCAAATTCTAGAGAGATGTTCAAATAAAAATGGAAAATAATTTTGTCGACCTTGGTTTATTAATGTTTTTAACTTCATTACGTTCTTTGGGTTATGCATGTATAACTACAATTTTTTTGAGTCCATTATCCTTGGATTACCATATTCTAAAATGAGATAAAACATCTTTGTATCTCTGTAAAAAGCTACACCATCTCAATGATAATATTTAAAGAAATGGTCTTCACAGTCATCTCAGTAAATGAATAATTACCATATTTATCCATCAACTATACATTTGGCAACCAACATTTGCCACCATAAGAAAAACAACAAATATGTACACAAGTACTTTGGATTGATATTGAATAATACTACAATTGATCATACATGACCTAGAAATGAGAAATTCAAATAAAGCATGTACAAAACAAAAGGATGTTCTAACCAAAAAATTCAACTGTATATAATACAAGGATATCATCCTACTCAATTAAATTCTAAAATTAATACACATTGGAATCTCTATGTAGATATCATGGTTAGATATCTATGTAAGGAAATTACTTATATGTTCACACATAATTATTATATACCATACAAAATAGACAAAGAGAAGAGATCAGACAACAATAATTGATATCAGAGAAGAATGTTGGATAATATAGTAGAGCCACTTCGAGGGGGCAACCTCTACAACAATGCAATAAGAGAAAAATACTTAATATGATGATAAAAGACTAACCATACCTCCTATATATAGTCTAATTAGCCATGGATATTCCATAGGCTGACCTAACCAAGAATGTAGATAAATGTAACAAGAATATAAAAGATGTATGTAAGCCACAAGTCAACCACACATATCCCTAGACATGCCAAAGGTTAAGGGCATAGCATGCCCCTCCCCTTCAAAACAACATTGTCTTCAATCTTGAATCAACTCTATATGTTGCTTCAGAAAATATTCATCCTCCTAGGTGGCATATTCATATGGTAGATTCTTCCATTTGATCAGGTACTCCTTAATCACTCTAGATCGTAACTACTTAGTTCGTAGTTGAAGGATCATCTCAGGATAAAGAATAACTCTCCCTTCCTCATCCAATTCTGGTAACTCATTTTGAGTAGCAACTCTATGTCTAATGATTTTCTTCAGGCATGATACATGAAATATTAGAAGTATGCGAGTGGATGAAGGAAACTCTAACTTGTAGGCCACACTACCAATTTTATTCAAGATCCGATAAAGCCCATAACACTTAGGGGATAAATTTTTATCTTTTTTCTATTGCTTCAAGGACATCTGCTTATATGGATGCAAGCAAACAAAGACCTAATCACTAATGTCAAAATTCCTTTCACTCCTATGTTGATCTGCCTATTGCTTTATACAATTCTGGGCCATGGCTAAATTTTCACACAAACTTTTAAGGACCTCCTGTTGATGGTGATTATGTTCCTCAACTGCATGAACCTTAGGATGTAACTTCAAGGTGGAAGTTATGGATGGAGGGTGGTATCCATAAAAGGCCAAAAAGGGAGACATTTTGGAAGAACTATGAACATAAGTATTATACCACCATTTAGCAAGTGGCAACCAACGAACCCATTTATCAGAAACAAAACAATGGAGATATCCTTCTAAACATTTTTTGACTACCTCAGTTTATACATCTCATTGAGGATGATAGGATGAACTATGAGCCAACATGGTGCCCAAACATGCAAGTAATTCAATCCACAAATTACTAGTCAAAATGGGATCTCTATCACTGACAATGATCTTAGGAGCACCATATATTTTTTAAATTGTATTGAGAAAAACATAATACTGTACTAGCAAAAAATGGTTATGATAAAGAAAAAAATAATCATACTAACTGAGATAATCCCTAATAACCATGATAATATTTTGACCATCAGAACTCAGTAACCCTATAATGAAATCCATAGACACCTCTTCCAAACACTGGCTAGGGATGGATAAAGGTTGTAGAATACTATGGTTTTTGATAGTTTCACCTTTATTTTGTTGATAGATCATACATTTAGCCACATATTTTTGTACATCCCCCTTGAGTCCTTCCCAAAAAAATATTGCTTGATTCTATGATAGGTTTTCAAAAATCTTGAATGATCCCCAAGTGGAGTTTCATGAAGTTCCTAAAGGATTTTATGTTTGAAAAGAGAATTCTTACATAGGTATAATCTATCTTTATACCATAATTCATTACCCTTCCACTTGATTTTTTAAAATCCACCCAAACCTTGCTAAATTTTTTGAATCAAATCATGGGTAACACTATCATTTTCCCATTTTGATCTTGCTTACTCTAGCCAATTTTCCTACCAAATGGTCATGGCACATAGCAATGCCTCAAATGATGCATCCCTCTTGGATAGTGCATCTACCACCACATTTTCCTTACCTTTCTTGTAGACTATTTCAAAATCATAACCTAACATCTTAGTTACCCATTTTTGTTGTTCTTCTGATGATAATCATTATTCCAAAAAATATTTGAGACTATCATTATCAATCTTTACTTGAAAGTGATGACCCATCAAATAAGTCTCAATTGTTTGACTACATGCATAATGACCATCATTTCCTTCTCATAGATGGTCTTGATCCTATGTTTACCCTTCAGTTGGTGAATTTAAAATGCAAGTGGTATGCCTTCTTGTATTAGCACATCACCCATACCATATCTAGATGCATCACATTCAACCATAAAAGTCTTGGAAAAATCAAGAGTGGCCAACACTAGAGTGGTGCACATAATTAGTTTCAATTGTTCAAATGCCTTGGTAGTTGTATCAGTCCACTAGAAGGAGTTTTTATTCAACAAAGAGGTGAGTGGGGATGCAATGTTACCATAATTTTTGATTAAACTATGATAGTAACCAGTAAGCCCCAGAAATCTCCTTAGTTACTTGAGTGTCTTAGGAACCGACCAGTCCACCATTGCTTAGATTTTTTTAGGATCCACTTTCACTCCTTCATGTGAAACCATATGACCCAAATACTCAACCTAATGAGCTCCAAAAGTACATTTGGAAGGTTTGACATACAACTAATGTTGTTATAGAATTAAGAGTACCTATTTCACATGTTGCAAATAGTCTTCCCAATTTTTACTATAAATGAGCATATCTTTGAAAAACACCAAAAAAATTTCCTCAAAATGGCCTAAAAAGTATTCATCAAACTCTAAAAGGTGGATGGTGAATTTGTTAGACCAAAAGGCATAACCATAAACTCATAATGGCCCTAATGAGTTATGAAAGCTATTTTGGGTATGTCTTCATCTCAGATCCAGATTTGATGATACTTAAAACACAGATCTAAGTTGGTAAAATAAAGAATACCATGTAATTCATCTATCAAATCATCAATGACAGGAATAGAAAAAATATCTTTGATAGTATACTTGTTGAGCTCTCTATAGTCGGGGCATATCCTCTAAGTGTCATCTTTCTTTCTCACTATGAAAACTAGCAAAGAATATTCGCTTTGACAGTGGCAAATGATTCTTGCATTCAACATCTCCTGTACCATATTTTTTATTTGACTTTTTTGAGCATAGGGATACCTGTATGGCTTGATGTTGGGTGGTGTACTACTAGGAATAAGTTTTATGGCATGATCATGCGTGTGGATGGGTGAAAGTCCTTTTAACATGTCACCAAAAATAATAGAATGGGTGTCAATCACTTGTTGTAGATCAGGGGGTGTAAATGCCTGAGTTAGCTAGATTTTAATGGAGAAAAAATGAGCTACAAATCCCTTAGCATGCTTTTAAAGAATCTTGGTCATTTGATGGGAGTTAATAAGTTGTGGAGATTTAGCCCTTAATCCCCTTAGCTCAAATGTCATTCCCTCAGAATGAAAATGCATGAATTCCTAGAAATTCATGTTAATAGTGCCCAAAGTGGTGAGCCACTGCACTCCCAGAATAATGTTGAATCCACCCATGAGAATAACAAACATAGGAGAATATAACAAGTAGTCTCCCATGGCCAGCTTATTACTATGGCATTTTCCTGAATATATGATAGTACCTTCATTTGTAATCATGACCTAAAATTTTAGAGTGAGATAAATGAAATAGTTCAAATGAGTAGCCAACTTACTATTGATGAAGTTGAGTGTGCTCCCAGAATCATTTAATATAGTGACCTTTTATTTCTTAAGGAAACCCACAACCTTAAGGATTTGGGGAGTACTAATACCTAAAAGGGCATGACTAGAAATAGTAGGTTGAGAGTCTTCAAATTCCTTCTTAGGTCCTTCTACATCCTCACCAATTACCTCCTCATCATCTTCATCCTCATTGACACCTTCAATGTAAAATAAATTATTTTCAGCATATCAATGTCCTTTGCTCTATTTGCTATTGCAACCATAACACAACCCTTTGGCTCACTTCTCAATTTGTTGAGGTGTCAATATGGTGGGTTGAGGAAATGATGGTGCTGGAAAGGTGAAATCATGACCAGTAGTGAAAGTTTTCCATTTGACCATCTCTTTTTCCTCTACCATGCATGCCCTTGGGATAGCTTCTAATACAGATGATAGATTAAACATCCAAACATGCAATTGGATGCTATCTTTGAGTCTACCCAAAAAAAGATCAGTCAAATTTTCCTCAGTGATGTCTTCCACCCGTAAGGATAGATTCTAAAATTGATGAATATAATCCTTCACAATTCCTAGTTGACGTAGTTTGGCTAACTGGCTGAAGTAGTTCTCAAAGACATTATTTTGATAATGAGCCAAAAAATTATCAATGAAAACAAACCATGTAATAGGAGCACCATTCTTTTTCTTTTGAGCACACAACCAGTGATACCAAATGAACTACTCAGGTTCTAGATACAGAGATGCCACTATCACCTTCTAAGAACTAGGAGTTTGGTGTAGATCAAATAAATTCTCCATTTGGGTAATCTAAGTGAGAGGATCCTTACCATAAAACTTATGCATGTCCACTTTTGGCAACATCAATTTCACACTAGGATTGAAGCTATTAGTGTTGAGAGGAGGAGGACCCAAATGATGAAGTGAAGGGTTGTTTGGTTGTAACTGAGATGAAATGGCAACCAATTGCACAATGATCTGATGCAATTGGGTGTGTTCCCCATTAATCTCTCTGTGCATCCCTAGAACATTAGTTTGAACTGCAACAAAGTCATCTTATTTCACTAAGCTTTATGTCAACCTAAATTTGAGAAAGCAATGGATCTGAGGTTATAGATTCTATGTCATCCTTAGAAGGAGTCTTAGGAGTTTATTTCCCCTTCTTTTTCCCTGAGTAGTAGGACCTACCATGCACAAACCGTATGAGGGTTTTTTCCTAAAAAAAAGTGTACCAGGATATGGTACCATTATGATTGCCTCACCAAGATGAATATAATGACTACTTTTTCACACTAGCATGGACAATTTTAGTACCAAAAAAGTCTATTGACAGAATATACCATTACAATCATCTCATTGAGATGAATCCAATGACTACAAATGTGCAAAGGGAAATTTTTTTCTAGACTTTTTTTTAATCATTTTTTTTCAAAAAAACATTTATAACAATATTACGTTGACAGAAAAAATTAATTCTTCTTGGATTGTAAGTTATGTTTTTTCACTCCCTCTATTCATAGAAGTCATACCTTGCCAGATCCAAAAAAGAAAATGCCACAATAAACTTGTCCAAATCAAAGCTCTGATACCACTTGTAAGGAAAGTACTTAGATGCTTGCACAAAATTATTATATATCACATAGAATAAATAAAGATGAGAGATCACACAATAATAAATGATAGTAGAGTAGGATACTAGATAATATAGTAGAGGCACTTTGAGGGGGAAACCTCCATAACAATGCAATAAAATCAGAATACTTAATATGATGATTAAAGACTAACCACTACTTCCTATATATAGTCTACTTAGCCATGGTTATTTCATAGGCCAACCTAAACAAGGACATAGAGAAATGTAACAAGAATATAAAAGAGGTATGTAAGCCACAAGTTGGCCACACATATCCCTAGACATGCAAAAGGTTTAGGGCATACCAATATAGCACCTTACATTATTGGGTGGAATCTTTGTATACATGTAAAATGAAGACTTGGACTTCCAGAAACAAGAGTATAGAGGGTATGACTTTGCTCTCATGGAATGGGGCACCAATTAAGAATATTGAGTAAACTCTATCTTGAAGGGCTCAAAATAGTTTTACAAATAAATGGTTTCCTGCAAGGATCAATTTTAAGAGCAATCAAATCTCTCCAAGTTCAAATTACTAGGATTTTTTATCCAAACAATAGTTATTCCAAAGTCTTAAGTAGCCTGAATAGCCCTAATGTTTCTTTGATGTGGGAAAACTCAATATTGAAGGCTTGTACTTCAATAAAAAGATCATGAACTATAAAATAAGACAATATAATAATGGTCTCTGGACCATGAAATGAAAAATAAATGAAGGCCAAAATATTGATTCTTCAGACAAAGCACAAAAACATACTTACCATTGATAATTTTATTCCTAATAAGAGTCTGCAAGAAGACACATACTAATCTGACAACCTTGTTCTACATATATTTATCCTATAAACAAGAAAAACAAATATGAAATAACCCATTTTACAAATGTATTAGATTTAAATTTAGAGTGGAAAAAACCACAGAGTAAAACTAACAATGTGGAAGATAGAGGTCAATTGCGATTTGATTATCATTGAAGGGTTGATTGAGGTGCATTGAAATCATGCCCCATATTTTATAAAATCAATTATTAATGTACTACTATACTGCAATCCCACGTAGAGGAATTTTTTTTTAAGGAAACTATGCCTAACATATTTTTAACTTCAAAACATGGAGAATCTTTCCAGTTATACACATGCATTCAGTGCTTGTCCAGTGCACCACAATTTTAGAAACTACTAAAGTAAAACATACAAATTCTACTGATGCTTATGAATAAAAACATAACATTGACAAAAACTTGGTGGAATTTTTATACATGTCAGTTAATTTCCCCCTCTGTAAACATATGGTCCATACATTTACATGCGTACATGTCCTTGATGAAAGGTCAGGGACTTGGTACCACCAACTTTGCATAGCTTGATACCTCACTAGAGGACTCAAGTTGATCCTAATTTTAGGAAATATAGAATTTTTTAAAATAGAATTTTCAAATAAATAAAATGAAAGTAGATTAAGATAAATCAATCAAGGTTGTGTGTTACTATTTAATGTTATTGAACTTTTTCATGCCATTTCCAAGAGATAAGCCAATGAGGTTATGGATTATATTAGGAGCATGGGAGTCAAAATTGATGCATAAGATTTGTTGATGTGATGGATTGCACCCTCTGAAGGGAGGTTCAGAGCTCTTCATCCACACAACATAATGGAGACATCCCTCTTACCATGGTTTGTAAACATGAGGGATGAATCTCTAGATTAGGGGCTAGCTCCCCTTGATGCACCTTGAGGCCCTAGATTTCTTACTGCTAACAATGGGGGGGATGAAAAGCGAGAGAAACATTGAAAATGGGACCTAAGCTAAGAGGTGATTCACCAAAACAATTGGTCTACTCAGCTTTGCTATACACTTTGAACCATGGACAACAAGCATACACTTCATTCAAATGAGAACCTTTCCTACATCAGTGTTTCACAGGGGGTCTTATGGAGATACAAAGAGGAAGAACTACCAGAGGTGTTCTGAGACACACTATTGCATAGCCTATTCAATTGCCTATACTTCTTCAGACACTTCTTATGACCTGCAAGAGAAGAAAATCACTATGCACTAGATATGCTAGAATAAACTTGTGAAAGCATGAAAATAAAATGACTTAACACAAGATAAAACCATAGACATATGCCAAAGTGCAAGCTCAAATGGAGGTAAAATGCTCTTTTCGATTCAAGGTAAATTCATTCAGGGCTTCACCATACAATCTGAGAGATCCCTTTTTTCAAATGAAAAGTTACAAATATATAGAGAACTAGAAATGAGATAGCTAACAAATCAAGGAATGGAAATCTATGCTGAGTTAAACACTTCTACAAAGACCAAAAGACCATGTTGTTGTCACTTTTTTAAAACTTCCTATTGGAGCCATGTTGTAGGTTATCCAAACCATTGTTTATATTATCCTTGGGCTGCAAAAGCATGGGATACTCCTTCTAGCAAATGACAAAGCCATCCCCAAGTTTTTGTGACTGGACCATGCTCTATTCAATGTTGGGTGCAACTGGCTATGCATTAATGGTGAAGCATGAAAACATGGGCTGCTCTCCTCTATAGTTCAAAAACTAATCTATTTACTGGTTTTTAGTAGATATAATCCACATAAATGTATTAACTCCTTCTACTGAGTTGTCTATGCCACTTGTCTTTGTCTGAGTGGTCATTGATTCTATCCTTTGTCTTTGTCAATAGCTAAAATTATTCCTTGTTTATCTTTTTTGCTTTGTCTTTGCCCATGTTTTGTCTCTTTCCTTCGACTTCTCCTTTGCCTTGGCATTTTATTTGCTTGTGCCTTATGGGTCTTTTCTACGGGCAGGCTTTTCTTTGACATGTCCTTTAAACAAACTGTCTGAAGGAATTCCTTTAGGCATTTTGTCCGAAGGAATTCTCCTTGGCTTTATTCCTTTGCATTGTCAGCCTTCGAGCTTTTTGTGATCGTCAAATTTATTTGGAAATTTTTTTGAAGGAATTCAACCTTGGCTTGCCTTCTTTGGTTTTCCTTCAGACATTTTGTTCGAAGGAAAACTCCTTTCAATTGTCACTTTTCCCAAAGGGTAAGTGCCCTTTGGGCTTCTTGTCTTTGCCCTTTTGCTTCAACTAGCTGCCCTATGTAAGGGCATTTTGAGCCTCTAGTTGCCCTTTAAAACTTTTGTATTAGTCCTCATGTTGACGAAATGTCTGAAGGAAAACTCCTTTCAATTGTCACTTTTCCCGAAGGGTAAGTACCCTTCGAGCTTCTTGTCTTTGCCCCTTTGCTTCAACTAGCTACCCTCCATAAGGGCATTTCAAGCCTCTAGTTGCCCTTTGAAACTTTTGTATTAGTCCTCACATCGATGAAAAGCCCTCTGTAAGGGAAAATACCCTTCAGGGAAATTGCAAATGACCCGATAGAATTCCCAAGTGCCCTCTTCAGAAAAACACTTGCTTTAAGAAGCATCTAAGACCAATTCAGGCTCTTTCGAAGGACTTACTCAAAAATATTAAATTAAAGATGTCTCAAAACTTGATTGCTTCTTCTTTACCCTTTCAAGTTTGTGAATGACTCCAAATCATTAAAGATCATAAGTCAAGTAATCCCATAAACCTGAATTGAATTGATCTGACCCTTATCGGGCTTCTCTTCAGCTTTTACTCATGAAAATTGGCAAGTAAAGTACTTTGCAAAATTTGACTTGCACTAGAACTGGCCATAGACCCTTTCAAGTTTGTCAAGTGCTCTTGGTTATTACTTATAAAGTTTACAAGTAATGTTGTTTTGAGAACCCGATTTGCTCTATGAGTGATGGAAAAGACCAATGCTTGATGAGACAACACCTGCACCTGCACAAAAGCAACTTTTCCTTGATTTTTAAAGGGCTAAGACATAGTTTCAGGGCAAAAGGTCATGAATAACAATGTTTAAAAGCAAAAAAAGAGGGGGGGTGCCCATTTTGGCATGCAGGATTCACAAAATGGTCAATAAATTAGTGAATCACAGGGGAAGTTTGCTTTCTATGCTTGAGAAGACTGGTGGCCTAAATGTCCATTGGGCATGAAGTTAGGATGCAACTTGAAAAGTTGGCAACAACCTTGTAAGGACTTATGAACCAACAAATATCTACCTCAAACAAGAAGGAAAAACACACACAACAAGATAACAAACTCATGCAATCAACACTTAGGGAAAACAAAGACAACACAACTGAAAGCAAACTACTATGTACATCTAACTATGTATGCTTTTCTCCCTCCTAGATCAAAGGGGAAAATTTTTAAGTCACTTTCAAGATGAGATGAAATAAAGTGACAAACATGCTTCTCTTTGAGTTGAATGCTTTGTAGATCAGGCCTCTTTCTTGGCACTTCACTTGTTCTAGTCTTGAAGATGTCATCTTTGAATAGGTCTCCAATGAAGACATATTCCTCTTGCACACATTCAAACATTTCATATTTCTTCCCACTCTTTATCTCATGGTCAACTTGTATCTCTTTAGTAGGCATGTCTCCAAGAGGATTGGTTTCATATTCCTCATGTTCCTTAGAAGCTTCAGGCCCACATGATTCTTCTTCATCCTTGTAGAGCTGATGGGTTCCTTCTAGAAGGTGATATCCCTCCTTGATGACTTCAAAAATATCATCTTCAGATTTACCAACCTCTTGAAAGGATATGAAAGCTTGCTACTATTTTTCATACTTATTTGAGTCCCAATGCTGCCTTCTCCACCCTTAACCAGCTCATAGCCTCCTTGAAGAAGAGTGTAACCTGCCCCACTAACTTCAAACAAATAATTCAAAGAATGATCAAGAATATGTCCATGCTCCTCCATGATGTCTTGCAAAGTGATAAAAGAGTCAATGATCTTATCTTCCTCATTAGAGATAGAGGCAAAAGCTTGTTACTTATCTTCTTATTCACCAAGGGGGGTACCTATGGTGATCTCCTCCTCATCTACACTCATGAAGTCTCTCTGATCAGTCATGAACTGAGCATACTCATATTCACTTACTTTCCTCAAGATGGATTCCTTAACACAAGAGAAACATTCTTCATTTACCAGGCAAGGAGGTAGAACACAAAGATTGTCAAAATCAAGTTGGGAATGGAAAGTAGGGGATCTTTTTGAAATCTCATGAGAAAATGGGGGTAGACCTTAGGCCAAAATCACTTGATTTTCTTCTCTCCACTTGACCAACACTTCATCAATATAAAAATTAGCTTGAGTATTGGTAGAAGGGGTGTCTTTTGGCATAGGCTCCTCTCTAAGGTCTGAAACTTCCATCTCGCTTTCACTAAGCAATCTTACCTTTGCCTCTAATTCTTTAACTTGCTTAGCTAGATTTTCTTGAAAGAGTCTTTCTTGAAGTTCATAGGAATCATCATGGAAATGGGGAGTACATGAAGGCTTACATGGAGTACAAGAAGCTTCTTAAGGAAGGGTGGGAGGGACTTGAGAAGGACTAACCTTATTTTGTACTTCACACTCTGGAATAATACCCTTCTCCTCCTTGCTTCTCCACGACTCAACTACTTTACTCTAGCTCATGATCTAAGGAATGGAAGTCTCCTTTTGGGGTGATGGGGTTGCAATGTGAGAGGGTAGTAAGAGTTTAGATTCCACTTCCCTTGCTGTCAACATAGACTACTACATGTGAAGATTTGCCAATTCGATCTACCTATCAAGATTGGCCTTAAACATAATATTTTCTATTTTAAAACCCTCCTCAACATGATTGGGGAAAGGACTTGGATAAGCTTGGCTTGGCTCATGAGTAGGGGTTACATATGGTTGATATGAAACTTGGGGTAGTGGGTATGTAGGTTGATAGACTTAGTAAGGTTGCCTCTCATGAATACTCAGCTTCTCTTCCAAAGATGTAATCAAACCACTCACATCCAACATCTCATTTGTAAGCCTTTACCAATTAGCTCTTTCAATAGGAGTCCATTCACTCTTAACCAGCTCTAATGCATTTCTCACTTGATAGATGAAATGATTAAGAATTTCTTGGCCACATCCCCTTCTAGTGTCAAGCTCCACCACATACATTTCATACCCCAATAGTGCTTGTTTGAAGGTGGAAATGGGCTGATTGGCAAAAGGATTAGGTTGACTAGAAGTAACACATTGAGAAGACTGGGTGTAAGGCTAATATAGCTTATGACAGGGCTAAAATTAGTCATATCAGACCTGGTAAGGATCAACACAAGGCTGGTAAAGATCATATCCAGGCTGGCCAAGGACTTGCTCAAACTGAGGAGGAAGAGGCAAAGCCCTCAATGTTTCACCAACCTGCAAAGGGTAAAACTCATAACCGTATGCAACCATGAAACTTCATAAAGAAACATACTACCAAAGCTTTTCAAAGGATTAATCGAGCTACTCAACCAACTGATGTATCTTTGGAGTTGCCATTGGTGTTGATTCAATGCTTCCAAAGGCTGATTTGTTGAAGAACACACCAAGAATTCTTCAACCTTTTAGACAAAATGTCCCACTAGGTGTGCCAAAAACAATTGACACAGTGGATTACACCCTCTAAAGGGAGGCTCAACTCTCTTCATCCATATGACACAATGGAGACATCCCTCTTGTTGTGGGTTGCAAATGTGAGGGATGAATCTCTAGATTAGGGGATAACTCCCCTTGATGCACCTTGAGGCCCTAGATTTCCTACTACTAATAATGGGGGGGATGAAAATGGAGAGAAATACTAAAAATGAGACCTAAGCTAAGAGGTGGCACACCAAAACAATTAGTCTACTGAGCTTTGGCATACACTTTGAACCATGAACAACAAGTATACACTTCATTCAAATGAGAACCTTTTTTGCATCAATGTTTCAATAGGGGGTCCTATGGAGATATAGGGAGGAATAACTACTAGAGGTGTTCTGAGACACACTGCTACATAGCCTATTCACTTGCCTATACTTCTTTAGACACTTCTTGTGACCTAAAAGAGAAGAAAATCACTATACACTAGATATGCTAGAATAAACTTATGAAAGCATGAAAAGAAAATGACTTAACACAAGATAAAACCATAGACATAGGATAAAGTGCAAGCTCAAATAGAGGTAAAATGATCTTTTTGATTTAAGGTAAATTCTTTTAGAGCGTCACCATACAATTTGAGAGATCCATTTTTTCAAATGAAAAGTTACAAATATATAGAGAACTAGAAACAAGATAGTTGAAAAATCAAGGAATAGAAACCCATGCTGAGTTAAACACTTCTGTAGAGACCAAAAGACCATACTGTTGTCACTTTCTTCAAACTACCTATGGGAGCCATGTTGTAATCTATCCAAACCATCATTTATACTATCCTTGGGCTGCAAAAGCATGGGATACTTCTTATAGAAACTGACAAAGCCATCCCTAAGTTGTGGTTGGACCATGCTTTTTTCAATGTTGGGTGCAACTGGTTGTGCATTAATGGTGAAGCATGAAAACACGGGCTGATCTCCTCTATAGTTTGAAAACTAATCTATTTATTAGTTTTCTATAGATATATTCTACCTAAATGTATTAATTTCTTCTGCTAAGCTGTTTATGCCACTTGTCTTGGTCTGAGTGGTCATTGATTATGTCCTTTATCTTTGTCAGCAGCTAGAACTATTCCTTATTTTATCTTTTTTGCTTTGTCTTTGCCTATGTTTTATCTCTTTCCTTTGACTTTTCCTTTGCCTTGGCCTTTTCTTTGCTATCTCTTTATGGGTATTTTCTACGAGTGAGCTTTTCTTAGACATATCCTTCAGACATTTTGTCTAAAGAAATTCTCCTTGGCTTTGTTCTTTTATGTTGTCAGCCTTCAAGCTTTTTGTGATTGTCAAATTTCTTCAGACAAAATGTTCGAAGGAATTCAACCTTGGCTCTCCTTCTTCAATTTTCCTTTAGACATTTTATCTAAAGGAAAACTCCTTCTTATCACTTTTCCCGAAGGGTAAGTGCCCTTCAGGGTTCTTATCTTTGCCCCTTTGCTTCAACCAACTACCCTCTGCAAGGGCATTTTGAGCATCTAGTTTCCCTTTAAAACTTTTGTATTGGTCCTCACACTGACAAAAATCCATCTACAAGGTCCATTCTACCTTCAAACATACCCTTCAAAAGTTTTTTAAAGGTCAATTTCATCTTTGAAGTGTCCCCCACAAGGGCACATACCCTTCAGGGAAATTACAAATGACCCTATAGAATGCCCAGGTGCCCTCTACAAAAAAACACTTGCCTTAAGAAGCATCTAAGACCAATTTAGGCTCTTTTGAAGGAATTACTCAAAAAGCTTAAAGTAAAGACATCTCAAATCTTGATTGTTTTTTCCTTACCCTTTTAGGTTTGTGAATGACTCCAATTCATGAAAGATCATAAGTCAAGTAATCCCATAAACTTGAATTGAATTGCTCTGGCCCTTATCAGGATTCTCTTCAGATTTTACTCATGAAAATTGGCAAGGAAAGTACTTTTCAAAACCTGACTTGCACTGGAACTGGCCATAGACCCTTTCAGGTTTGTCAAGTGCTCCTACTTATTACTTGTAAAGTTTACAAGTAATGTTGTTCTAAGAACCTGATTTGCTCTGTGAGTGCTGGAAAAGACCAATGCTTGATGAGACAACACCTACACCTACATAAAAGCAACTTTTCCTTGATTTTTAAAGGGTTAAGACATAGTGTCAGGGCAAAAGGTCATGAATAACAAGGTTTAAAAGCAAAAAAAGAGGGGGGGTGCCCATTTTGGCATGCAGGATTCACAAAATGGTCAATAAATTAGTGAATCACAGGGGAAGTTTGCTTTCTATGCTTGAGAAGACTGGTGGCCTAAATGTTCAACCTATTGCACTTTTCTCCCAATGTTCAACATATGCTTTTGTTTCCTTTTTCAAATCTCCCATTTCTTTGAGTTTTTTGAAAGGTGCTAGAGGAGGCTTCCCTTACAACAATTTTAGTTCACCATTATCCTTTATACGCCAGATTGGAATTAGATGAGACCATTGGACATGTTTTATTGTTGCTTTGTATTCCATCATTGGTATGTTGTCCACAATATGGAACTTGAACATCTTAGGTTTGCTAATACCCACTACCTTGTGGCTTTCATCCAACAAGTTTGGCTCCACAAAGGCTTTGAAGTCATACACTTCCTTTATAAGGTAAAGAGTGAATGTAGTTGACCCCTCTTGGCTTGTTCTATAGGTGTCCATTATATGTGGTAAAAAAATGTGTGTAATTTCCATAATGATACTGCTAGTCTGCCAAAAGTCCCATCTATATCCTCATGAGTGTGTCCCACTTAGAGGAAGCTTACATACACAATATTGAATACCCTTCTTGATGTCAACATTGATGCAAATACAAATAAGGTACAATTATTGTTGTCACTTGAAGAATTTTTCAATTGAAAATAGATGATTAGTTGTTTTTCAATGAAGTAATTGTACTAGTAAAACTATTAATTACTTTGGACAAATTTTTCCTTGTACCCTTTACACTTATCATGCACTTCATTTTGTAATAGTGCATCATATAATGGTTATTTGTATGATCCAAAAGTGTATAATAAATCTCCATACTCATTAATGATGGGTTCTTCAAGCTTTTTAAGACATAAAGCCAATGACGTGTCTGTGTCATTTGCTCCACATTCAACAAATGGTAGGCTAAAATGGATAAAACCCACAATCTTTTATCCATGTGTAAGCACACCAATCAAAATAAATTGGAGGTTCATAATATTACTTATTGACTTTAATTTTTTGCCCATGTTTGGTATGAAAGTTTTCATTTTGTCCATTTTATCATGCACAATGCTCAAGAATACCTAAGGTTGTTCCTCTGATTGTAATCTATGGGAGTAGTAATGTGCATGCCAACTTTGAATGTATTTGTTGTGCCATTTTTGTTCCTCTTCAAGTTTTGAGAGTGGTTATAGACATGTGGTGACTCTACATTTATTTTAAATATCCATACACTCATCACACTTAGAAAATAAGTTGTTCTTTATAATTGAAACATGTTAAAATCTTGTGGTCATTATATTGCTAAAACTTGGCTATGACACTAGTGGAAGTTTCAATAAATCAAGCTCCTTGTTACAATTCTTTTGTATTAAGTTATCGGTATGGAATGAAGGAAGTAGCCTTTGAGGAACTTTGATTCCATCATGTCCTATACAATAAGTTAAACATAGAGAAATATTTGAATTTATCTCAACCATTCTTGATATATAAAAAACTATTGCGATGGTATCTGAACTTTTTTTTTTTCTTTCTCGATGTTACCGTTTACTGCATGCTTATGACTATTTATTCAATTTGCTTTATGAACATAGAGGGTGCTATTTGGGTACCCATAAGCTTTGTGTCATGAATTTTGATAGACATCCATCCCATCAAATTTAATTTTATGTATCTCCATAGATTTATTACCACATTAAAGATGGCATTTGTTGTTAATGCATCTAACACAAAATTCTGTCTTCTTAATTTATGGCTTTAATTTTGTGCCATAAAAATGTGACTGAAGCCAGGTATTTTTTGAAATAGTCAGATTTAGAATAATGATTTTTTACATTCTCCACTCCATCCAAAAAAATTGACTAAATTTTTTCCTCATCAACATTTCTATTTGATGAATTGGGTAAAGGGGCATTCAATTTTTGATGTTTTTTAGTATTATGAGGTCTTCTGATCACTTTTTTGGAATGACTGTAATTAGTGGCATCAAAAGAAATTAGATATATTATCTACGTTATCACTCTTCTAATGTATCTCACATGTTCACCTCAACCTCATCTGGAACTTGTTTGAATCTCACATTTAGAGGAGAACCGTTTATGTCAGCTAATTTACTAGTAAGCCATTATATGAGAGATCCTTCAAATAAGGAGCATCCTTTGCAAGGAAGACTAAATACTCTATTGATATGCACACCAAGTTGAAATCCAATCCTTTAAATTATACCATCTCCTTCAAGTAAATTTTTAATTATTCCCTATGTGACATAATTTCTTGCAGATGAGCACAAATGGATCAATTTGGTAGCAACTCCCCTAAACTTAAAAAATATGTTCACCGATACATATAAGGTATAGACCATCCAATTAAGCACTACTTTTATTGACCACAAGGGTACTTCTTATTTCATGTAAAACCAAATGTTTTATTGGCCAAGCTATTAATTGATTAGGTTGTAGTAAGTTTGAGCAATTGAAACATAAATTTACCACATTTTCAAGCATTACACCAAACATCAAGGGTCCCAATATCTCTTCATGAATTTTATGATCTTATAGAATATGAGTTATAAAACCTTGGGCAATGTCATCATCTATGCTATAACATTTGTGTTTGAGAATGACATTGTCTATGATAAAATCAATTCTATCTTTAGGTCTTGTATCATTGACGGTGTTTTCACCATCTTCATTGGAATCTCCCTCTTCCATGGCATTATAATCCTTAAAACCACTAAAAAAGTAATCAATATGAACTATGGGAATGGATGAATTTGCAAGATTTGACAAATCACTCTCTTCCCATGGAATGTAGTACCCTTTTTTCTCAACATATGCTAAGGTTTCAAATCCATCAATTGAATAAGGCAATTGAACTTTTCCATCTAATATTATGTCAACACTGATAATAACAAATCCTCTTCCCACATTTTCATAATGTAGTATCATTCTACTTGGATATGTTTTACCCTCTGTAACTTTGATGCCTTTTGAAAACAAGTCCACACGATCATCCTCTCCAAATGCAAGAGATATTGATGCTATAATACAAGGAATAAATGTGAGATCAAAGTAAAAATATATAAAACCCTATTAGATATAAAATTTCAACATAAATATGAGATGAAATAAAAAATGTATAATAATTAGTAAATGTAATTTAAGTCTCATATACTAAAGATCCACATTACTAGGAATAAATATGTATTATATAAAAATAAGAACATGTGAGCAAGGTGATATGTGAAAATAAATAACGCTTGATGTAAATATGATCTCAGTGCACTATCATGAAAAGAATGGGACATTATCATTATTAATTATCAATAGCTATAAATATATTTGAAACACTTGTAAAAATTGAGTAACAACATTTTTATTGGTAAATTGGGTGGGTTCCTTCCTTACCCACTAAATTTCAAATGCCAAATGTTCATAATCTGTTGATTGAATTATGGAAATTCAAGATTGACTTGTGACAACAACCTCAATGGCTTATATGTGTCATCCAAAAATATATAGTTAACCATTATAACATGAGATAAACCTATGTAAAATAATTGACTATTAAAATAATGACATTTACCTATAAAGAATAGTTGACTATGTTATTGGAAATTATCTATGTATCTATTAATCACATAAAATAATAAGTAAAAGAAAATTGGGATTTATTCTCAACAAAATACAAGTCTCCCCTCCCGTATTGGCCTCCCCCATCTTAAACAATTGGAAAGTTCCCCCTCTTGTTTACAACTTGGCCTTGAATGTGGATAGATCATAGGTCAAATTGACCAATCCACCCAAACCTTGGCTTAAACTAAACTTCAACGAAGTAACATATAGGCCCAGTTGGTAGAAGTGGGATCATCATAAACTATGAAGGAACAATTATAACAGCTTATGTTGGACCTCCAGGAGTGTAAACTAATCACACAACTGAAGCTACAATAACTCTCTGGGGTATTCAACTGGTAGCTGTTTCTATCGCTAATTCGCTTTCTACATTCAAAAGATGAATAAAGAAACTAAAGAAATGGACAAGGCTAGAAGTACCTGGATATAGACTGCGCACCGTAATCTAGACGCTTGTGAGCACCCCTCTTTGGCTGTGGAGGAATGACACCTGCAAAGAAAAAGAACTTGGACAAGAAAATGTTAGATGGATAGGCAGTGGGTTGCCAAGCGAAAGCTTGTTCCCGGAAGTGTGAAAACTTCCTCAGGGGAGGTCAACCCACTGAATACAGACAGATAAAAGACCAAGGAAATACAAAATGCCAGAATACAGAAGTGATAAACAAATTAGAAAGGAAAGAAAAGACAAATGATTACCTGAAAGGAGCAGTCGGGCTGATGACAGTCGGTGAGGTCGGAAATGTTGCCAGTGTCGGTTATCTGATCTGCCAACATCGGTTATCCTGCCGACGTCGGTTGGGGAAGTGACCGGCGTCGGTCGGGGTTGTGCCCTGTGGTCGGGTCTGGTTTGGTTTTGGTCCGTGGATGGGTCTGAGACAGAGTTTATGGACGTGCTTGGATGGTTTGGAGAATGGTCTGGGTCTGGTTGGGTGCCCTGTGCAGGGTCTTTTGTTGGCAGGAGGGACGAGGAAGTTGTCTGGGACTAGATAAAAAGGGGGACAGGAAAGAGGAAGATGGACAGGGGACAGGGTCTGAGAAGGCTTTTCAGCCTCTCAGGGGAAGGACACAGCAAGTAGAAGACAGTAGATAGGATAGATAACTGAGACTAAATGAAAGAATGGAATAAAATAATGAAATTGCTTACCTTTTGGCTTGCTGACTGAAGAACGGAGGAGCTATTGTTGGAGCCACGGAAGACTTGTTGCAAGAGGAAATCCCTGATCTAGAGTCCCTGCCTCTGTTGCTGCTGTTGCACGAGGTCCAGAGAGAAGAGAGTCGAATGCCAAAGCGCCGAGAGGATTCTGTTTGTGAGATCAAGGGTCCAGGGGCTGCAATGGATGCAGAAAGGGGTCTTGAAGGCTGCCGACGCCGGCAGTTTCGCCGACGTCGGCCGAAGGGTCGCCGACGTCGGCGGTGGCAGAATGGGGACAGAGGCTAAAAATAGCCTCTGCGCATTCTTGCACGCCGCCGGGCGAGGGATTGTGGGAAGAACGGTCATGAGGGTGCTTAAATGGGCGTGGGGGGAAGATAATGAGGATATTTGGCATAATAAATTCTAGGGGGAAGGTGGAGGGATTCAAGGGAGGATCCAAGGTGGCAAGGGTGAGGTGGAAAGGGGGCCACTTAATTAAAATATTTAAGTTTATTTTAATCAAATGAATGGAGAGGACTAAGGCCAAGGGTTAGGATATGGGTTTGAGGTGGACAAGGGGGGAGAACCAAGGTGTAGACACATTTGTGGTGTCTACAGTAGCTATGATGTGAATTGAATATCTCACTGTTGAAAGGGAATCCCTTAACATCTTTAATTATTTTTAGGTAAAATTATACCCTCTTGGTCTATCCAAAGAGAAATTAAGGACGTCGAAAGGATCTCACAACATTTCAAAAAATTCTCAAAATCACATATTTATTAGTGTTTTCAACTCTTTTTTTAATCAATGGTAAAAGTTACAAGACTTACCAATCCACACAATCACAATCATTTCAAGGTAAGATTCACAACCCCTGTGAAATGAGGGTAATCTAATGATGGCATCTAATTACTAAAAAGCCTCACAACTAAGAAATATCATGTAATGATTTCATCACTCATTGTAAGGTAAGGAAACCAAGTTCGAACTAGCTTCACCATCATTAAAACATTGGTCACAATGAATTTAAAATAAAATGAATTCAAATTGAAGCTAATTTACAATAATACATTGAGAAAGAAGAAATGGGCAACCATGGGAGGTGACTGCGACAGAGTTGAACCTATTTATTACACTGAATCCAAGGAAGACTTGATGGTGTGGATCAAAATATCAAAAGGGAGGCTCATTAGTTTTATGACCAAAATTGTTGGCCACAATCCTACCATATCGAAGGATTTCACAAGAGGTTGGGAAGAAGTTGTTAGCAGAATGAGAGACCTATAGATAACCATCACCAAGGAAATCATTACAGAGGTAACAATCAAGATTTTCAAGGGAAGAAGGCCTTCAAGGAGAAAAAATGTAGGGAGATACTGATAATTTTTTTTTTCAAAATAGATAAATCCATTGTCCATGGGTAGAAAGGCTATCCAAAATTAGAGCCATCGAGGAAATGGTCAAAAGTTTACCTTCAAATCATGAAATACATTATGATAGAGGGTAAGTTTACTATCATTTTATCACACCAATTCCTAATTTTGAATCATTTTAAAGTGCACAAAATTAGTCTTCCCTTTATCTTGTTGAAGTCCCTAGAGGCCACTATGACTTCTTACAAGTTAAAATATTCCACTATTTTACTACACCAAGGCTTCATTTTTTTAATAGTCATGAGGGGTGAGCCCTGTTAGGATAAAATAAAACACGGATTTATCTCCAAATCACATATAAGAGAAACTATTAAACAAATCAATTAAACATACATAAAATAATCATAAACATGCATAAAATAGGAGACACCAAATTTAACGTGGTTCACCCAAGATGGGCTACATCCACCAAACTTGTCTAGTATATTATTTCCAGAAATACAAGGGATAAACAAATCTTGCAAGAAAACTTGTTACACCTCTCTACCTTCTCTGCCTCCTCCCTGTGTCCAATCTCTTTTTTCATCTCAGCCATGTATAATATATTTTAGGATGAAAAACATCTAAACATAACCTCTACCATTAGATCTAGAAACCTTTAATCAATGGCCCATACATTTTTTGCTTCAGTTCCCCCTTACAATGCCTTGTGCCATCGGGGATGCAAAGAATGGGATCCAAAACTCAACTAAAATAACATCAGAATTTTAACCTCTGATCCTGGAAGACAATCAGGCCCAACACCTAATAAGCCCTTGTGGGGAAAATACATGGTTGAAGCCATTAAAGTGAATAACAATGAAGATGACTTAGAAGATAACACTAAAGAGGAAAAGGTAACTCAGGAGGATGATGACTCCTCAGCCCAATAGGTGAATTCATCTATCAAATCCAACACCCCAATTGAGAAAGAGGATAAGTTCAAATGAAAATCCAAGGAGAAAGAGCCCTTGAGTGAGTCAGAGGAGACCCTTGCTACCACCCAGGGAGGGAAAGAGAGAGTCATGAATAAAATGAAAATCCTTGAGCCCCTACCCTTAGAAGTAAAAAAAATATGGAAATTGATGAGGGCATGAAGAAGTTAGAAAAAAAAATTCCATGCAATAATTTATGTGCATTGAGATGATAGAGGAAATGAAGATACGGAGGTCCCAACTATCACTCATTCAAGCTGAAGAAACAAGCTTCCACAATAGAGGAAAAGAGGAATTGAAGGGAACAAGTAGTAAGGGGGTGGTGGGGAGGCCACCCCAAACCAAAAAAGGAACAAGACAAGAGCACAATAGACCATCATGGGTTGGCCAAGAAAAAACACAACAAAATGACTAGAAAAACACCGACTAAGAGGTGGAATAATGAAGTAGAAGACTCTATATAGGGCCCTGATAAGAGAACTCAAGGCCATCTCCTGAAAGATGAAAGTAAGAAGGTAGATACCACTACACTAGTCAAATAATCTGACTCAGAGGAGTCTTACCCTTAACCCCCTACCTTACTTTTAATTTTCTCATCTATTTTTTAGTTATGCTAGCTTTGTTGAAGCTTGGTGGTAGTTTTTTGTTAGTTTACTATTTTCATGGTTGAAGCCAACTTTCTATATTTGGTAGCTTATGGGGCTTTTCCCTATGTATGTTTTGCTCGATTTTATGTTGAATATATGTCAGTGCTACAATTGGATTGAGACCTTTTAAAACCTATCTTTTAACCTTATCAAATAAAAGAACATAAGATTATATATAACATTTCTTAATTTGAGGATGTTTTTAGAAAGTCTATTAGAGAATGTTCTTAGAATGATTAATCTGAATCTTTTAATAAAAAGATGTATTCATTGATCCATAACACCATGACAATCTATCCATGAATCACTATTGAATGTATTAATTTAACAATAAAAGAATGTTGACTCAGCTTCCAATAAATCATGATAAATTAGTGCCTCTCAAGGAATTCTTTCAAGAAGCCACAAGTCATAAAATTAAATTTAAATGGAAAGTTTGCCATCACAAACCATTAAGAAGTAATTAATTGATCCGTAAACTCCACTGATAAACTCTAAGTGAAAATTTAAAAGTACAGATTCTAAATTTTTCAACTTATAAGATGTTGGAATGATTAAATCTAATTAAAATCTGATCTAAATTAAGTTTCAAAACTGAAATAAAGGTGAATTAATAGATCACATCAAATATCCATTGAAACCGTCAGATTTTTCAAATTCTCAATTTTATCCAATTTATCGTAAATGATCAATTTATTAAATTTTGCATTCTAATTAAAAATTTGAATTTATAATCTGAATAATAACTAAAAATGAAATGCAAAAATGAATCCAAAGATCAAAACACAAATTATTTATGGGGTTCAGAATTCCTACGTCCTCGGGTTCGTATCAAACTGATCCATTAATTGTTTCTAAATTTGCAAGCCAAAATAATACTTACAAAAAACAAAAGATCATATCGCTCTACAAAAATAGTGTTTCAGACCTTTGAAAGACCTTGGCTAACTCAGCACGTCCTTCACCTTCTTGAATCACATGCAGAGGCTTCTCCAAATCAAAATTGGCAACTTATAAAGCTCAAAATGGCATCACCAATTCTTTAAAATGGGAAAATGAATATACTTCACAGAGCGTATCAAAATTATAAACAACTTTTTAGTTTACTCTAAGCTCTGATTCGGCCTCTAAGGGCTCCAAAATGACCAAATACTATAAGTGGGTCTATATTCTCCAATACACAGTCGGCTTCCTGTGTCTATTCAAGTAGAAATAGG
Organism: Torreya grandis; assembly: GCA_037957365.1. Lineage (NCBI taxonomy): Eukaryota > Viridiplantae > Streptophyta > Pinopsida > Cupressales > Taxaceae > Torreya > Torreya grandis. Next base: position 1,493,338 of record JARHVA010001634.1, on the reverse strand, counting down.
TCCCTTTTATAACATTAAAACCTATATGGCTGAAGTGGTCAAGGCATTAACCTTTTAGGCAGTAGGTTAAAGGTTTAAAACTGCCTCCCACCTTTCTAGACACTTAGGAAGAGATTTGAAAGTTTTTCCCTCCTTTTTTGGCGCCTTTGACTTGGTTAATGCATGTTTGGCGGGTGAAGTGGCAGTTTGGCCTTTGGCGCCTTTAAACGTTTGAAAATTTCAAATAACATGTGAATAAAAAACACCAAACCAAATTTTTTTTGCACCTAATTATTTTGCCTCGTGTCAAATGGCCATTGGTCCACTTGGCATATTTCCATAGTGCCATGTCACTTTCGACACCCCTGTCACAAGATTTCTTCAACTGGCTATATCTTGAGCATCCAGACTCCATTTTTTGAACCAAAAAAAGTACTAAAAATCTCTCGACAAGATCTACATTGTGAAATTGATTTCATCATGATTTGGAAACTTTTTCTAGAATCAACTCTGGATTATTAATTCCCATAATTTAGCCATGATTAACCTTGGATTCATGCCTCACGACTATTATATGGTCTCAAAGTAATTTTAAAGAAATTTACAAACATAATACCAATGAAAATTAAAAATCTAGAGCTCTTTATTCCCTCGACACTTAAATCTACAAATTCCACTATCAAGTCCATAAAATTATTATAATGGTGGCTCCTAGTCATACTTAAGCTCTCTCTTTGTTCTCATTTGCAATAAACTAGGAATACAAGGACTCAACTTTTGATTTGACATCTATGCATGGGGAATTCCCTCATTAAAAAACCATTTACAAGAACATGGTCAATGTGGTGGAGTAGTAAAGTGAAGACAATGATTTACCCCTAACTCAAAGAATGAGAGTATGATGTCCTATTTGATTGATGATGTTTATGCGACATTAATTGGTCTCCCGGGGTCACCTTCATGGACACCCAAAAATGACAAAAAGGATTTGTGAAGACATTGACATTCTTCATATTAATTATATTGGTAGATTTTAGCATTATATACAAAGTATATTTCATATGATTTTTACCCTCCTATGTATCAAACTATTAATATGAAGACTGCACCATGGAGGCTATCCAATGAAATAAGGAGGTCTTTTCTGTCAAGCATATTATGGTGATTATTGGCTCAATACCTTGACCACACAGTCATAAGTCTAATAGGAGGAGAAACAATAAAACCTATACATTTACCAAGGATATATGTCCCAAATAAATTGGTAGAGTAATAAATTTTCTTCCAATTAACTAGGATCATATATTGACTTTGAAAAATTACCATAGGGGCCATACTACATACATTGCCCAAGTACGAGAGTACTAGGCAGGATTATATTTCAATAATGATCTATTTTACATAATATAAAAATAATATTTGATTCTTAATTGATAATATTATTAATATGTTAGACTTGTGTAGAATAGGCATGTGCCAATTTTACACACGGCCATAAGAATTTTATCAATTAAGAATCTAATTCAAAGTTCCAAATAACAAAAGTATGTGATGACTTTATGCGATGATGTCACATGTCTTGAACCACTTCCACCACAAGTTTTGAAATGGGTAATAATGAGAACAAAAGTCTAAAATGATGTGACTTTGCATGATGATGCCACATGTCATAATATCACACTTCGGTGCATTCACAAGGTTTGAAGTGGGTAAAAGATGCAAACAAAAGTTTGTGATAACTCAACTTTGCTCAATGGTGCCATGTGGATCACATTGTCACTAATTTAAATCATAAGATGCACATAAAACATACTAATCAAAATTTAATACTAATTTATTTGTAATATTATGATGTTCCACTATGTGGCACTCGTAACTTTATAGAAGGACATGTAACACCACCACAATTCAAATAGTCTCAAATCAATTTTAGTCTCCATTCTAAATCAAAATATTTTCAAGATTAAGTATTCATAGCTCCATGTAATTTTGATTATCTAATATGAAATCTATCATAATGGTGTCCCCAATTCAAACTGAAACTCAAACTAAAACTCCATCTTAGTTGACTATTAAACTAATGAGATTCACCTAAAAATAAGAGGTTACTCTTTTATTGGAACTCAATGATGTATAATAAATTAATAACATAAAATAATACTACATTGATAGATATCGATTAGTATTCAAGGCCCAATTCAAAACTTCACTAATTCCATATCAGATCATGCTCAAAATTAGAGTTCAAGCTAAGATTATAATAGATATATATGTTTTATCTAATGTTTCTTCATTAAAATATTAAAATAATTTTACCATTGTAAGGGAAATGTTGAATAGATAATAGTAATAAAAAAAATTCAATACATACTTAAGTGGTTGGATTATGCCCATCTCTCCTTAGGCTCAAATCTTGCATGGCATGTGAGGTCGATTGTGGTTGTTGGTGATGTCAGTGATGTAAGTGACGCTGGTGATGTTGTTAACATTGGTGGTGTTGGAGATTGTGTGGATATAAAGGGGATATGGGCCTCCTGTTTGTGTCTCAAACTAGTTTGTCGCTCTAGTATATGTTATCCTCTCCATTTCATAACTCTTGGATTTTGTAAAAGTGTTTACCCATATCTAATAAAAAAGAAAAAAAATATGGACAAGGTTCCAAATTTGAAGTGCATTTGAAGGGCTTCCATTAAGAGTTAAATTTGATGGGAAGCCTTGGTTAGACTATGGAAAAAAACATGACTATTATTCATTCAACTTTGCACTATAAAAGTTATGAAAACCATATTTAAAGAAGTCCCTGAAGTGACTTTAGTACCTGATATTTAAAGATATTTATGTTATAAAAACATATTTTTATAATTTAAACCTCTTAGAAAGTGAAAACTAAGATGTATTAGACTATTTAAGGATGAGATTATAAAGATTAGGCTAACATTAGATAGATTAATCAGGATTAATTGCTTTAAAAATAAAATATAATATATCACAAAAAATATAACACTAAAAATAAATAAATATAACACAAATATATCATAATCAAGATATGTTAAAAAGTTATTCTTACACAAAACAAATTGATCACATTCCTATAGTCATATACATTATGTCGTTTCATAAATATTATTAAATTTTTTTCATCTTCTTATACTATTTGACTAATGTCACTTCCTATGTCATGTTAGTACCAATGCCATTAATAAAAAAATTATTACTTTACCATTTTAATTAAAAAATTTAGAGGGAAATAAATTTGAGGGTGTATAATTGGATAGCTGGCATATGCCAATGTACTTTGGGTGGTTTTCATTAAATTTGCATAGTGTAATTTTACGCGAGCCCCTTATGGGTGTAGGCTATAACAAAGCCCAACACGGTGAGATTTTTTAGTGAATGATTATGTCAAGATAAAACATGCTTTGATTTCCCATGTGTGTAGTTGTTCAAGCTTTATTTTGTTAGATTTATAAAAAATAGATATATTTTCAAAACCTTATAATTACCCAAAACTATTAAGTTGTTGATATTTGAAGCATGGAAGATCGTTGATGAAGATTGAGCCTGAAAACATGAAAATCTTAAATTAAATGAATTATATCTTCCTGAGTAAGCCTACAGATAATTAATGCATATCATAATGAATTAGGCATATGTGGTTACTTGTTCCATTTGAACATTATCACCTTTATTGCTCTGAATCAAGCTCTGTGTGAAAGTAATATTCTCAATAGTCTATTTCACCATTCAAACTTTTTTCAAAATTTTAACAATGCTAATGAGTATATTAAATAGTTTATCATTTTATAGTAGTTAAAGTAAGTCGTAATTTGACCCTAGATATCTATATTCACATAGAATGTAAGTGGCTTTAGAGTGTATTAATATTTTTAAAGATCATTAATATTCTAAATGTCATCCCATGTTAAAATCTCTACAAATTATGCTAGCATCCAAAATTGAAGATGGATGCATTGAAATATAGAATTATTAATGTATATTCAACAACCTATTTTTAAGTTATTTTATTTTCAAAACCATGATATGTGAGAATTTGTGTTGCATTTCATTTTAATATAATGTTGTTATAATTAAGTTATAAACAATATTTACAATTCCAATATATGCAAGTAATAAGAGAAATGTGCCTGATGCAGTGGTAAAAATATGGATGGAGTGCTTCGTATATGATGAGATTTGAGCTAAATTCTTGGACAGTTTACATGGGTATCTATGTTCACTATAATTGAAGTTGAGAACATTGATAAAAATAATATTTTTTTTAATCAAAATCCACAATTGTAGGAGAGTGAAACTTTAAAGATAAAAGAGTGGTAGGCAGGTTTGTGAACTAAGGTCCAATAACTTAAATCATTTCTCTTATTGTGAAGGCTTCTTTACTACTTTGGGATATTTTTTTTGGTTTGGGGTCCCATAAATTATTTTTGGTCTTGTAGACGTTATTAATATATATTTAATTCACTATTAAAATGAAAGATTCTATTTAATTTTAATAGTGAATTAAAGATATATATATATATATATATCTTTAATTCACTATTAAAATTAAATACAATCTTTCATCTTACTTCATCATATTATATGTTTGATGTTTATCCCCTGTGTTTTGTTGAGCCTCTCTTTCGCTTCCCTTTAATTGGTGAAGAGTTGGTATAGGTGTGGATCATGAATGTTTGTGTGTTTTCCCACTATTTTATGATGCTCTCTAGTTTTTATATGAGTGAGGCCCCCCTCAACCCTCAACATCTATCTAAAAAAATTAAAAAACAATATTTAAATTCTAAAGATACTACGATTATGTCTGGTATCATGAAGCATTATTGATACCATGTACTGTGTTTATAGATGTATGATGTCACATTATAATTTTACTTACTTTACCACCTTATATCATTAATATTTGATATATATAAACATTCACATTAATCTACATTGTCAAATCCTATTTATAATACTTGATTTTGATTCATGGAATTGGATTTGTAACCACCACTTTATTATTTCAACTTGCAAGTACAACTTTTTTTTGCTTGGTAATGAGAGTTATGGGGCCCCTCTTCAATTCATTTATTTATTTATTTTTCTCAGTAATTAGTAAAATCAAAACTATAATAAAATTACATGATGCAAGATTCATTAAGAAAAAAAATGGTTTTAAACACAAACACAAAGATGTACACATCATATTAATTAGTATTATTAGATAATAGAGGGATACAAAAGGTAACATTATATACTCAGGACTGGCAGGAGGGCATTGTCAAAAGAGGATTGGAGGAGTAGTTTTATAGAATATTTCGTAACTCATCACACCCCCCAGCTGAACTTGTTGCTATTTTTTGAGTAATCTAAACCTCTGTATATGTCAACATAATTTTTAAAAGTCAAATGGCTATGTTGTACCTATCCCTTATTTTTATAAAACCCAAAATTGTATTTTATCCTATTCCATTTCTTATCTTTAGTTCTTTCATTGAATTGCTCTATTCCCCTCCAATCAGGAATGGGAAACCAAAATAATAAAAGTTTGATATGTTATGGAAAGCTAACTCAATCTATTACTTCTTCCCATGTCAATATATTTGGTGAGTATTTTGAGAGCTATCAAGAAATTATACCTTGAGAATGGTTCCTTCCTTTTCAGTTTAGGGATAAGCTCATTCCATCTAACAAAGCATTATAGGTTTCTTTAATTTTTTCTATGATGAAGGCCAAGTACTAATTTTGGGCCTCTATTAGTTCTGTCTTAGTTCTTGTAGCTACCTCCCTTTTGTCTATTAATGCAATCCAATATGATTCTATCATATCTCATCTGGTAGCCTCCCATATTATCATTAATATGGTTTCTTTCTCTTTATAATGATACTCATCTAATTCCATATTATCGTTAATATGATTTCTTTCTCTTTCTAATGATACTCATCTAATTTTTCACATTCTTTTCTCATTGTCAAGATAAGAAGAAAAAGATCTCAGAACTACATCACCCAAATACAAGTTTGGATTCCATTCTTGGTCATGAGGAACAACATAGTTGTGTATATAGAATGCACATAATTAATTTTGATATTTAGGAGTGACACTATTATATATTTCAAAGAAGGAGTGAGGCTCACTTACTAGTTTGGGTATGTCACAATAGACTCTCATGAACTGAAATTTTATCCACTGCTCCACAAGGTAGATAACATACAATCTTGTAGGAGGTTTGTAATTCATTAGTTATTGTATTAACTAACTCATATCTTCTACCTTATTTTTTAGTTTTAAAATTTGTGACTCCACATCTTTGACCTTTTTATTTAAAGCTATGTTTCCATCTCTTAATTGACTATACTATTTCTACCATCAAGTATGTTTGGTCTGTATCTTGACATTCATTTTGATAAATAATTCTTCCTAATTGAGCTCTAAGTCTAAATGGAAGTTGTTGAAAAAATATTTTTCATGGGTCCTACAGCCCTAGGAGACACTTCTATTAAGTCCTATCTATAGGGAATTGTAAATTTCCACTCTCTACTTCTGCCACCCTAGCTAGTGTATCTATCCAATTCTCATTTTTTTCAAGCTCCTTAATGTTTTCCCTAAGGGTTTCAATTTCATGTAGGGCTTCCACAAATTTTTTATTTTATTCCTACCTCAGCTGACCAAGGTTTTCTTATTCTACAATTTCCACTCATTCATCTACCATATTATCTTCTTGTTCCTCTAATGCTACCTCTTCTCCTGCCACATTATGTGAAATACTCCAATGTTCCATCTCTCTAAAGGATGGAATCTTAGTGCTGGATGAAAAAGAGTTTCCTTCATCAAAGTTGATGACAATTGACTTTCATTTGCACTGATATCCTCCTCTTTTTGACATGATTCCCAAATATCTATTTAAATAGCATCACAGGATATTGAAGTGTGTTGTCTTGTTATTCTATACCTAATCCTTTGTGATTATATTTTACGAGTGAGTGGAGTTGGAACCCTTTGTTTATTCCTAACTATTGATACAAAGGGGGTGTCTTCATCCCTCTTTTTGCCTCTACCCTGATAATTTATGGAAGGAGTTAGTATTAACTTCCTCCTCCTTACTCTCTCATGAATCTCTATATTCTCTTCTCTCACATGATGTTATTCTTCCTTTGAAACCACAATCTATTTTTCAACATCCATTATTTATTCTTCATTAATGGCTTCATGTTTTTGTTCTTTTGATAGTTGTTACATTGTTAATAAAGTTTCCCAATCTAAGATATTTTATCCATTAAACATCTATGCATAATTAATTGAATTAGATAGTGATGGGATAAATATGTTAGATTCCCTTTGTGGTACTCTTTTTCCATTCTTATCATCATGTTTAACTAAAATTTAGGTACATTCACCCTTATCCCATGCTTGAAATGATTAAGGATCTTGAAGTGTACTGCATGCAACATTGAATATCTACCCTCAGAAGTTAAGTACATAATAATGTATAGGGTAAATTCTACCCAAAGCTAAGGCAATGAAGAACAAAGTGTACCTCTATTTGAGGACACCAACTACTCTTTGTATGTGCAAAATAGAGTCCCAGCTATAAGAAACTGGGCTTCCTATGCTAAAATTCACCTATATGAGGCATACCAGTTACCTCTTCTATTGATTCTTCAGTGTCCACTTGCAGTCCTTTGATAGTGGATACATCAAGAATGAAATTTTCTATAAATTCTTGGGATATTATGTCATCAAACCCTATTAACTTCTCAAAATAACCAAGCCATCCTACATTTTGAAAAATGTTTACAACTTTCTATCTTCTCCTTGGTGGCCTGAGGTCTATGGATTTTATTCTGACCAAATAGCCTCCCATCTTGTATGAGTTGTTTTATTACAACAAAGGTGGTTTTTAGATGTCTTGGGAAAATTTATAGAGGGTTTTAAACTATTTTATAAGTGATGTGTAACTAAAATGGTTCTTGATGTTTTTTCTGTTAGTTATCATATCCTTCTCAATTTCTTATAGTTTTCCAAAGAGTATTATTTTTCCTTGATTACATGCTTGGACGCCTGTAGTGTATTGTCATGACATCCTTCACACTCATAAAAATTATTTTCATAATGCAACATTTTTTGGAATTCACACTCACTAACTAATTGGTCACTTATCATCAAGCGATAGACCAAATATGGCTCTTTACATGTGGGATGGAGACATTTATTAGTTGGGATGGAAATTATGGTGGGTAAGTATGATGTTACAGGGTTAGCTAAAATGAGAAAAGTGTGCCATTGGTTAAACCTATATCTGCATTGGGAATGCACATGAATATGCATGATTACATTACTAAAAAGTGTTTTAATGAATTGATAATATATTATTAATATACTAAAAATGTGTAGTATAAACATAATATTATTTTCATGTTTAGAATGGACATCTATGCATTCTACATAATATAACAATATTATCAATTAAGAATACATTAATATTAGTTTGTGTATAATGGGCATATGCCCTTTATTCACAAGTCCATAGGAATATGGGATTCTTAATTTATAATATTCCTAATATACCCAAACTATGTAGAATGGTGCATATTATGAACACTTCTTGTTTAATGCTCAAATTATTGTTAGCTTGCATTGTTTAGGCCATTCTTATCATCAATTAATAACCCAATAGTATTAATTTGACTAGAATGGGCACATGCCCATTCTACACAAATTTAGATAAGAATGTTATCAATTAATAAATCTAATAGTATTCACTTGTGAAGAATCTACATGTGCCCATTATACAATAGAAACATTGGATTATTAATTGATAATGTTATTAGTATACTTGACCTTTCACTATAGAATGGGGTATAATATGAACACTACTTTCTCAATGCTCATAATATTGTTGGCTTGTAGAGAATGGGTGCATGCCCATTTTGAAAAAGATATGAATATCATCATCAATTAAGAATTCAAAAGTCTTAATTTGGTAGAATGGGCACATGCCCATTATAGACATTAGATAAAAATGTTATCAAATAAGAAATATAATAGTATTCACTTGTACAAAATTTGAATGTACTCATTCTCCATAGAATAGAAATATTGGATTCTTAATTGATAATGTTTTTAGTATAATAGATCTATGTAGAATAAGACATAATATGAACACTTTATTGGTCACTTCAACTGATCCACCCAGAAAATGACTATTGGATTAATCATTCTGAGATGACAAAGGGAGGCAACAATAATGGGATGAAATGCCTTTTCATTAATTTTAGGATTGATGCTAGTTCAACCCACATACTAAGAAATTTAATGAAGTTACTCTAAGAATAATAACTTTTATTACCAGAGGTTCAATTGATACGAGCATTCATATTCACTTACTTATTTGCTTATTATTTACATATATCCTGTTATCTACTTGATTCAACTAATAAAACAAGCGTCATCTACCTCACTGTAGTTCCTATCATAACCTAAACTATGGGAAGATATCATCCAAAAAAATTAAAAAGGAGAGAGAGGGTAGGGTAGAATAGAGATGGTGTATTTATTCTAAACAAGTTTTTTGGTATTGTAGAACTAAAAAACATGCTTGACCACAATTATACTACTATGTGCCTAGTCTAGCAATTGCATAAACTTATAGCCACTTAGTGGAGAAAATTTTAAGGACAATCTTGAAAGCCATTGGCCTACTGAATTGATTATAAATCAAACATATTTTACACTCTACAACTATTGCACACAATGAATGCAAGAAGTCTAAAATAAATCATGAACAAATCCAAAAGACTAGTTATGATAACTATGTCATAATATAACTAAGACAATCATATGTAAACAAGCACATTAATAGTCATAACACCAATTAGCTAGCTAAATAAAAATATTAGAGATTCTAAATTAATAAAATATAATAGAATATGTGTTCAACATTCTAAAATCATTATGTTACAACCAATACCCCCTGGAAAGCAATTAAGGTTGAAGGCATGGTAAAAAGGCTAATGTGATCTAGACCAATTTTAACAATAATTCGATGTGTAAATGTCGACCACCCATGGATGCACAATCAAGGTGGAAACACCAATGGAAGATAGGTGCAATTTTGACACAATCCCAATAATTCTTCAACCTTAAAAGTCTTGACCACTTAAAATGACAATACAAACCATTCATATAGACAATTTGATCAGATCATGGCCTCATATTTTAGCTCATCTCACTAATAAGGTAGTTACAAACATCAATGATGATTGGGAGATGGTGTTGAGTTTTTGATAGATTCATTAGCTAAGCCATACCTTGTAGTTAAGCCACACATCTTTAAAATAAATGTTTTGTATTTTACCTCGTATTTGTCTTATATGGACCTTTGCAACTTGATCTTCCACCATCAAATTGAATGCATGTTGATTCATATATTTGATGACCTTTATAGTTGAACGGGTTATCAATCTTAGTTTCATCACTTTTGTGACACCATTTATGCCACATGGATCTTCATTGGATTCACTTTCATTTTATTTTTCTAGGCCATTGGCTTTGCCCATTGGTTCCCACTTTACCACTTGGAGACTTTAAGTCATCCTTGGGATTTAATCTATATCTTGATTTTGTCATTATAGTGGTCATGTGGCTTCTTCTTAGATTTCTAGGCTCTTCATGCTTTAGACTAATATTGTAGATACCTCGATCTCTCAAGTTAATGTTGTAATCACTTTGGGCTCCTCAGTTTTTGAGAGGGTACCATGTGGTGTCTTTTTGGGATCTCAGGCCCACATGCCTTTGTAAATGTCGATCAACTCCTGGGCTTATAGATTGATGCTTTAATGCCCTCAAAGTTATAAGGTTCTAAGATTTTGAGCCTTTCTTAATGCCTTAAAATCTTCATTGGTTTGGGTTATAAGGATCATGCCATACATTGAGATCTTGGGGCCCCGAGGCTTTAAAAAGACTTAGTCATTTTTTCAAAATATTTGACTTTGAAGCTGTGTGTCGATGAGATTTGGATGCATGAAAGGATTTGGGGGGACCCAAGAAGTCTTCAAAATCTATGATAAAATAATAAATTGACTAAGTAAAGATTTATTGAGAAAACTAAGTTTTGCCAGGAAAATTTTATGCTAGAATAAGTTAATTAATATAGGAATTAAAACCAAACATTTGCATAAAATAAAGATTTAAGCCCAAATATTCATAGGTCAAAGTTTATAACTAAATCAATAAAATGGTTTAGAGCAAAGGGAAATAGACTCTATCCACTTAGGCAAAGAACGTCATGATTATCTAATATTTAGTTAAGTCTCATATGAAGCATTGTAAATATTAAACCAATTTTATATGAAAAAATATAATCATGGGATATATCACCAAAAGTTAGTTCAAAATAAAGAGGTCCCTATTTTTAGCCTAAAAATGGGGTGTGTTGTGTAAGAACACAACAAATGGTGAATTATATAGGGAGAATGTTGTTAAGCATTTAGAATCTATAAAGTATGGTTAAAGCACTCTAAAATTTAGATTACAAATAATCATACCTAAACACAATTATAAACTGCAAACAATTCTCTTCTGACAAAATTAGAAAGATGAAGGCAATGAAGTATACCTCAACTTGTGGAATACTAAGTTTTAATTTTATTAAATGCCATTAGTGTGTGAAAGTGATAAATTAATCTATAGCTTTGAAATTCACATAAAGTAATTCATACCTGCTTAGACAACCATAAATTTTGAGAGGGAAAAGATTTGGTAATTTAGATTGAAAGAACTGGCATGGGCATTGCTCTACTAATAGCTAGGCATATATAGACCCAATAAATATACCTTTAGTCCCACTCAAGGCCTTGATCCAATGTCAAAAAAGTCAAAAATCTTGTAGTGGAGGTTACCTAAATCACCCTTTCGAGGAAGACTTTAGATTTTTGTATTTTTTATTTTGTTTCCTTCAAAATTTTATTATAAAAATATTTCTATGCTTAGTCCATTAAGGGTTGGAGACTAGGCCATGGGTAAAATGATAGAATTAGAAAATTTAGATTACTAAGAAAAGGCTAAACTAGATCAATGTTTATTGTTTTCTTAAGATGTTCAATTAAGTGCAATTGATGGCTTTAGACAAGGAAAAAAACCTTTCTAAAATCCACATGTTCTATTTAGAATCACATGTCTCTAACATTTAGAAAATGCAAAATTTAAAAATGAAACAATATATGCCATTTTTTAAATGTGACTTTTCACTTTTTAACTTTAAAGGATCAACAACTATCTCAATTATACATCCACCATTTGAGGTTCCTCAGCCCACTAATGTAAAGAAAGAGAAATCCATAGGGTTCTTATGTGCAATGCTTTTGTTTTCAGGATAGGGCTCGTTACTGCAATAGGATTCTAAGGAAAAAGGATCGAATAGAATGTTGAAGCATAATAGAACCAAAACAATAAAAAATGAAAACAAACATATGTACAAACAAGGATCTACTTTAGAAAATAGGGAAACTACTCTAAGAAAACAAGACATAAAGTAGGGAAATATAACTAAGAAGTAAATGCATAAAATTAGAAATTATGTACACTAATCTTAAAAAATAATCCCAAAAAGATTGGGAGGGTGGGTTTGAAAACCCAACTCAATGTGACTTCCACTTGCTGGTAGCAACAAGGTTCTTCTAGTCAGTGTCCTTAGAAAGTCAAGGATGTCCTTGCATTCATTGAATTACCATTTTAATTTCATCCCTATGAATCCAAGGCAAATAATAAGCATATGTTTAAAAAAATCACCACCCTTAGTTCCAAAATTAGAGTAAAGATAAGCCTTGGAAGCATTTACCTCAAAGTTTTGCCAAACTCATGTAAAGGAAGCTGGTTCTATCTTGTAACTAGGTCTCTTGGGCTTGATTAAGTCTCTATCACCTATGCTCAGTATTTGATGTCTGTAAATGGGTTTCAATAAACCTCATTATTATTTAAACATGTTCAAATATCCCTTTCTTAGTCATCTCATTCAATAATTTCCTTTTTCTTTTCTTAGTTATGTTTGTACAAGAAAACATTCATTTTCTTAGTTATGTTTGTACAAGAAAACAGTGAATCAACGCTTAGTCTATTGAAACACTAGGTCTATCCTATTTTCAATGGATATTCACTTAAATCATAACTTTCAAAGTTTTCTAATCTTGTTATATATGTTATCAAAACCAACAAACACTTCTAAAACCTTCATAATGATAGTTTATTATTGGAAACATAGTTATCTAGATTTTATACCTTTTTAACAGGTTTGATGTCTAAATATTCTAAATAAATTCCACCATAGGAGTTAATTTTACCTTTAAATCACATTAATACAAAAAATATCATATTTTATCATTCTACAAAGTTTCATACACTTTGGCCCATTCTTTTTGGAGTTATGATCTTTTTAGTATTGTTAAATCCTTCTAAAATCCTCACTTATAGGCATGTTGGCTATGTTTTATCAATATATTTATCACCATATATCATAAAATAATTAAATAAGATTCAATACTTCCCATACATGCTATTTAACACACCCATAAATTTTCAAAGGTTTTATATGGTTCATTTTCAAGATATGAAACTTTTAGTCCTTTGAAACTTTGAACTAGGGTTGATAGGCTGATAGCTCTATTTTGAGGATAATTTAAATTATAATAAATATTTTGAATTATTTATAACTTGAATGAGTTTCAAAAATATTAATATTATTTCAAAAATCAATATTTCTATTTTAATAAGCTTTAAATACATTAAAAACATTATTTTGTTAACTATGCATAGCTAATTTCTTAATTATGTGTAACGAGTATTGCATTTTCAAACCCTTGTAAAATAAAAAACCAATGTAATAATAAAAAATATAACTAGAAAGAAAAAATAACATTAATTTTTACACACCATTAAGTTACCATTGAATTATATTTTTCATAGAAACATTCCTTCATTATTCGTCATACCAAAACTATCATACAATATTCCAAAACCCTACAAAACTCTGTGTTTTTTGAACTCTTCTTCTTATTATTTGGAATATTCTTAGTTTCTTGGAGTATATCACCTTATTTAATCATTTTATATATGCATACTAACTCTTTTCATGTCTCCTTTGAATAATTATCACCTTCTCTTCATGCTTTTCTCATGCAAAAACTACTTCCTACAATCTCTCATATGTGTAACTAACTCTTAACTTCTCTTGACTTAACCTCAATTTGAAGTACACATGGGAAATAAAGGATTATCTACATGAAAAAAAATACAATGTGTAATAAGACATCTTTAGGTCCCTTACAATAAATATCCTCATATTCATTTGCTTTGAGAGATTCAAATATTCAAAAACATAGTTTTGGCAAAAAAACTTAGAAACACACCAAAATGACCAATTATTAAAAATATAACTATTAGAACGCCTCTAATATGACAAAATAATATTATATAACCCTACATACCACCAAAATTAGACAAAAATTTACAATAATGAATCTTTTAAGTTGATGCATCTGCATCACAAACCCATGTAAGAGGTTCAATTACATGGAGCCCAATAGTTGTGAAGTTTGAGGAAGAGTTCAAGGCATATAAGCTCTTTAAGACAAGAACCATTTGATGCGTGAATATTCCTTATATTATTCATTTTCCATCTAAATGTGGTCTTATAAATTTGAAATTTGAATTATCATCTTCTACAAGCATATCAAAATTAATTAGAGAATAAGCTTGATGAGTAGCTAGGTGAAACTGAGAGGTTTCTACTTAGACTTTGGTAGAGAGAGTAGTTTTATAATATGATATTGTAGAATTTTAAAAGGTGAAAAAATCTTATATTTTTATTAAATAGAGTCAAGTCAATTGATCTTCTACCTAAATGGCTTCTACAAAAGCTAATGCTAAAGTATTTGCTACATATATCTTTATAAATGTGACAATCATGGGGTCTAAAGCATGAAAATACATATCTAAAATAGTTAATTCAGAAGGTTTAAGAATGATAGTGATTCTATTAATAATTTTTTGAAACTTGAAGTTGAAGTCCCTAACTATCTCATGAGATTCTCTTCTAATAGAATAAATTATTGTAACAGAACGTGAACATCAATCATTTGACCAAACTGAAGCAAAAATAGATTTTCAAAGTCATTCTAGCTAGTAATAGAATTAGGTGATCATCATGAAAACCAACCATATGCTTCTTCCTCTAAAGTAAAGGTAAATAATATACATGAAACATCTTCAAATTTCATATTTAAAACGTGCATAACATATTTATAAGTAACAAGATGTTCCTCAATAGTCCTTATGCTTTCATTCTAAAATCATGGAAGAAACACAAAGGGATCCCCATGTAGGAAGTCATCTTGAATGCATGGGACATATATGGTTGAGTCATCGAGCCAATACATGGTGATAGCCACAAAGTTCAAAGAATTAGGGATAGGCAAAAAAATGGAAACATATGTATAACATGCCCATTTCTAATGGTTTTGTTCCTCCTCTACCTCAACAATTGAAACAAGAAGGGACAAGAACCTAAATCTGGACCTTGTAATTCTTAAAGTGGAGTCTAGGTTACTTTAAAATAGACAATAATTAAAATATAACTGAAAAAAAAATATTCAACAATATTAAATCAATGAAAACACTTAAAGCCCTCCTTCTAGCATCAGAGATGTTGGTTACTCCAATTGACCCACCCATAAAATGACTATTGGATCAACCATTCTGAGATGATATAAGGAGTTGTTTAACCTTAATGTAGATGTGGATCCTCTTGGGTAGATAGATTTAAGGATATATAAATGAAAGGGTGCAAGGGTGAATATCAGATCTATAATAGGTTAATTAAATGTTAAACTCAGATTTACCATACACTAAATTTATTAAATTAAGATAAGTTATTAATGGAAAATACAACTATGATAGATATATAAATGACATAAAACAAGGTACTTATCTAGATATAATGCAAATATAGATCTAGATCTAGAATAGTTTTTAGATTCTAGATTTTGTGCCTCTGGCTCTCTAGACAGTAATGTCAACATGGGTTAGTTACATTGATGCTACTGTCCAGGTTCGACACTGGTGTCCTGTATAAAATATCTAGTGAAATAGGATATGATCACTTGGATGATTCTAGGTTGGGATTCACCTTCACTCTGGTGCATTTATATATGTGTCATGGACTATCATTCCTTGTGAAATGGAAAAACCCTAGATTTACATCTTCAATGTGACCTTAGAGAAAAAACACTATTTCAAACTAACCCGTAATGAGACTAATGTCAAATTGAACTACTTATATAGCCAATACTCTAGAAGAGGGCCTCAGACTCATTTAATTCTCCCCTACGTGTTGGCTTGAGTGTGAATCATGCAATGTGTATAAAGTAAGTACAATAATGACATAGCTTGTAACTTGATAAATAAGACCTTATGACTGATCCTTTAGTAATTTAAACTTGTATATATGTTATACCTATGATTGGTGTAGAAATAAGGAAACTTTGATCAATTGAATTCTTGATAGAGTGATTTTGATAAGTTCCTTGGGTTTTTTGGTCTGATTACTAGGTTAGGAATGAATGAGGGTTAATATTATATTTATACCAATCTTATCAAGAGATAACTCACATTAAAACACTTAAGTTTACCAATAGAATATGTTTAATTTGCAAATCATATGACTTTAGGGAACTAGAAACTTGCATTAGGTCAGGACAATAAAATCAACACTACTATCTATCCTAGAAGTTAGTGTCTAGGGAGCAACAAAACATGTATAAGATCAAAACTTTCAATGGTGTAATATAAGTACATTTTAAGAATTCTAGGTAAGATAGGATATTTGTGTCATCAATATAAGACTAGTCATACCAAGAGATAGGCCAAGGGGCACAAGATAAAGCAGATGTGAGGTTTGCAAAATCAAGGCATGTTTAGGAAGAGAAACAACCAAGGTCTAAGTTTGCCAAGTGTATAAGACTGAGGTGACACAAAATCACAAAATATCATTTATATTTTCCCCCTTTAATCTAGTAATGGAATTGCTAGTTTAAAGGAAATAAATAATTACTTGGGTGTGTATGCACAATTGATATTGAGTGCTTTACTGGTGACTGACCTGTAACCAAGATTGTGTTATAGTGTAAAATTAGTACATATAAGTTGGGTTGAAAGTACTTGAAATAGATTGAAATTTAAAGAGCAAGGTTTAGGAGTACACCTATGTGTCAATGTAACTGCCTTACCTATTAGCAAGTTATGTTGAAAAAAATGTATCATTGTAAGGCTTTGAAACTAAGATTAGGATAAATATAAATAAATCTTTAAAGTACATATATCTAAGGAGATAGATACAGAGATTGGAAGGCACATGTCCCTAATTTTGGAGCAAAAGTGAGTTGTCACTTAGTAGTTGAGATTGGCTCAACTGTGCAACCCAATGATACTTATAACTTGGTGAGGTTATGTGATCAAGTCTAATAAAAAAACTTGGAAAGATCGAGTGATTTAATCACCTCAACCCATACCAAAAGGTGAATCAATTAGATTGGATCGATAAAATTAATAAATTTTTATGGGGTATCAGTACGTGTAATGGTTTTAGAATTTGAAACTGATTTGAATTTTATAATATTAGGCATATGTTGCATAGTATTTATGCCCTAGATATGTCTAATGCTAAAATTTCATATAATTATGGTACCAATGTATAACATTCTACCACAACTGTGAATTTAAATCATTTGAATATGTGTTTTGGCCAATTTAGATAACTGTGTCAATGTGGAGGACATGCTTCCAAAGCATGCCCCCACTATATATGGAGAAATATGAAAATTTATATAAGTATCAATGTGGAGGACATGTTTCTAAAACACACCCCCACTATAAAATAGAGATGTTGAATACTGAATAGGTGTGCAGAACGTGCTTCCAAAGCATGCTTCCACTATAATTTAGAAACAATGAATGTGTGGGAGCCGTATACAAAGGAAAATGCAACTTATCTATTAATACTACTAGACCTAACCAAGAGATCACTTACCTCAATATTTGATTGTTGATACATTAAATATTTGGGGTCATGACCAAGATGGATCCACTAGACCTAACCAAGAGATCACTTACCTCAATAACATCATTAGAGAGGGTTCCAAAGTATCTAATCAGGCAACACTATGTAATAACTATAGTTAGGTCTTATGTTTTCATATTCACAAAGTAAATTCAAAGGAAAGTAAAGTCTAATCTAGTGCTCATCAAATCTTGTGGCATAAAATGAGGGTAATAACAATAAAAAGTAAACATGCATAGAAGATCTATACTCACATCAATGTATAGGAAATCCTAATGCATGAGAGAAAAGTAAAAATGCTAATTTATCTACTCTTACAAAGGAGGAATAAATTTAGGAATATTTACCTTTGAAGATGAACCTACCAATCTTCAATATCTCCCTTGGCCAAGGTACTTCACAAGAGGTTGTTGTGGTATGTAAGGATAACAAGAATAAGTTAGCTCTAGGCCACACAACTTCTCTATACATCCAAAAAACTTCTCCACAAGATGATCTATATCTCTAAATAAATGATTGAAACCCTAAGTTATGTTCCTTAAATAGAATGGTGGATAAGCAGATGTGCAATATAATATTCTTATTCTTCTCTTCTTTATAAATGACAAAAATGGATGTGTATATATAGCTAGATCTAACCCTAAACCTTTCTAAAAGTTTAGTTGATAGGGTTGGCCCAATTGAATATATATCATTATTTACAAAAACAAATTAAGTCTTAGTTTAGGTTGTCCAAGGGCCGACCTAGACCCTTAATATGTTTTACCAATTTGAGTACAGGGTTGGCCGATAGTGTAATGTAAATCGTCAAAAAGGGTTTTAGGCTTAGGAAAGGGATAATATTGGTGGTAAATGGTTGGAAGAGGGTTCAAAAAAGGAGAAAAGGATTAGGAAAGTGTCTAGAAGATGGTTGTGTAGATAGAAAGTGGTAGTATAGGGGACAAAAATCTTGTGAAGCACCAATGGTCTGCCCACCCCTTTCTTGATGCACCCTTTAATGCATTTACTCAAAGAGATTGAGACTTGACAGGTTCTTATAAGAGATAAAAAATCAATAATTGATAAATTTTTAAAATATTATGTGTATAAATATGCCCTACTCAAATATCATCATGTGTCACATAGGTGTAACAGGGGATAGTGCTTTGGGAAAAGAACATAGCAACACACTATGCCGAAGTTGAATAAATTACAGTAAGAAGAAAGTAAGACAAATAAAATGACAAAATTAAGAAATACATACCTTTACTTACCTTAGTTTTGTAGATGAAGAATAAGATGCAAGAAATGTGAAGGTGTTAAATATAGGGAACATTAGGCAAACCTAGAGAAATTAGTAAAAAAGAGCAAAAAAATCCATTTTTTTGTAAAATATACATGTAATATGTGAAAAGATTCCTTATAATGTCAAGATTCCAAAACATATTTAAAAAAAGAGCTAATAGAAACAAAGATATGATCAAAAAATGGAATCTGGTGGTAAATATTCGATAAGTAAATAATTTTGAATAGTAAATATAAATAGGGTGAAAAATAATTCATTTATTATTTTTACTATTATGAGAAAATAGAGCTCTGAGAGACCTAGTTTGAGACTAGATGACTACCTAGTAAGGAGATGACAACTGAGACAGGGAGGAACCTGGTGGCCATAGTGAGTACAACATAGGTAAGCAATTATGAATTTCAATTTTTTTGAGTAATTTTAATGGAAATTGAGCAAGATGAAGAAAATTGATTGGTAGGCAAAATCTAGGCACCAAAATTGAGCTTAGAATTTTTTTTAGGTAAACTAGGGGTAGAATGGGATACTGGGTAGGAAGTTGGACCAATAAATGCCTAAAACATTTATAATAAATGGTCAAAAAGTCACCATAATGAAAGAATAGAGTCAACCTTGTCGACTCAGTTCTTAAGGTGAGCAGAAAGTAGGGGGCCGACTGCATAGCAGTGGGCCAACATAATATTACTAAAGGTGGCCGACTGCATAGTAATAGGTTGATGTAGTCTAAAAGGAACTGACAACTGAATATTTACTAGAGGGCCAATGTAGTTGGTAATAAATGACTGATATAGTTTTTCAAATAAGGCAGACTATGCACCACATGGCTGATATAGTATGCTAGAACTAGAGGAAGGCCGATTAATATCAAATATGCCAATTTAGTGGGAAAAATCAAGGGCCGATTCAATATCAAATGGATTGATGTTATATAATAAGATGGGTATAGGGATGATTTAGTATCAAATGGGCTAATTGTGTAGAAAAAATAGAAAAAATAGGAAACTAAATCAAACTAGCTAATGAATTATTTAATTTGTGAATTTTAAATATTTATGACATGGAGATCTGATACATCCTTTGTTCTTTGATATTTTTTATATAAACCAAATATATTGGTGCTTGATAGATGCATCATAGATACTAGATTTGATGGATCATTTGAGTGATGTGTATAGAGGTTGATTGGTTGCCCTAGGCTTTGGAAACTTCATGAAGATGAGATGGATCCCTTTGAGTGTTGATCTCAATGTCATGTTCTTAGGAGCATGGGAATGGTTGACCAACACTTTTTTATGGGAGGTGAAGGGGGAGATCATTGAGGTGGGTATCACTTTAGAGGATGTCTATGCATTTCTTGGACTTCCTATAGGTAGGACACTAGTGATTACTGATACATCAAAGGATTTAGATGAGAGACAAGCATTAGCCTAGTGGGTTACATGATTAGATAAGAGTCACCCTATGTTGAGGGTTAGCTTATTTTAAATTTATATTATGGCTATTTTGGACATCTAGAAGGTGGTGATAGGACTTATGATAGCATAAGTATTGTGTCATAAGTCAGATGATAAGGTACCACTATATGTGATAGTCTTATGTCAATTTATATTAGATCAGAGGGAACTGCATGATTTTAGGGCTATCATCTAGGCCCAAATAATGCATGATATGTATGGGATGTTGTCTAGAGGGATATGGACCATGGGGCATGTGGTTTTATTGAGTGCATGGATATATGAGAGGTTCTTCATGTATTGGCTAGCTGGGTTACCCCATGTGGTCGATGATAGGTTGTCTTGGGTCTTGAAGTAAATACAAAACCATGTACCATAGTCCATTCCCCATGTTCCTGTATTATATATGATCACAAGAGGGGATATCATGTGGAAACCCTATATGTACATATCTATTATATGGCCTAATTGATCGATCATTATGATAAGGTTGGTACAGGTGCAAATAACTGACCACTACACATCATGGGTGAAGTCACATCTAGTGGCATGCACCAAGATAATTCAAACTTCCCCATTTGATGGCCCCTCTAGCAGTGCCTAATTATTGGTCACAACATGTTAGAGAGTTGAGAGGGAGGGGAGGTGGAGGGGTACTTATGAAAATATTTTTGATTAGGTCTTGACATGCTAGACCATAGACTGTTTGAGCATGAAAGTAGGCAACAATGGATCCAGTATGGGAGAGGTGATGGATATGGATACAGGTGCACAATAAGAACCATAATAGAGGAAATAATGACCATTATATCCACATTAGAGACAAAAGCACTATCTATACAAGGATATTTAGGCATGAGTTGTATTACAGGGGGGGCCACCAACTTTTCTAGGACTTAGTTGGTCCATAGAGGCACCTTTGAGGATAAGATCGTGACATACTTGAGTGGTGAATCCTAGGTTTGCACTGGTGAAGAGGTGGCCTATAGAGGAGGTGCTTGATAGAGGAGCAGATGGAAATACCATGATCAATGACACTAACACTGGCGAGAAATGTTATAATTTTGATTTAAGTTTTTGATATGGGACACTAGTTGCATTATGATTGTGGTAGATAGAATATTTGAGATATATATGCAGTTTGATGCCTATCAAGTTTTTATTTTATAGATCTTATGATAAAGGAGATCAAATTGGGATCCCTGGTTATAGCTACATAACATGACATTTTGGATGGGTTGCTAGCACCATACAACCCCACCACATTAGATGATCCTATAGTTTTATCTTCCGTAACCTAGGTGGGCTAGTTTAGACTAGTGGGAGAGGCCACGAGGTAGCTTTAGGCATGTGATGATGGGATACAACCACCAATAGGGATTAGAGGTGGAGAGGTATAAGTGACCAATCTACAAAGATAGGTGGCTAGCTTGAGATCTTGGATTGCCTTGCGGCAACATACTATTTAGAGGGGATAGTCAAAGGCATCTATGGGTAGTGTGGCGAGGCCACATGATAGACATGATGGAGCCCAACCTTAGAGCTGGAGCTATTGTATTTTGTATAAAACACATGATGTGTGTGTGTGTCTATATATATATATTAATGTTGATAGTTGTAATGATCTCATGAGTTGTACTTCGATTTAGATTTTATGCATGGATATATTTATTTTTAGCACATGTATTAGATTTTGTTGTATATGCTATTGGAAATATATGATGTGTGTTTTATTTTCTATCATTATGTGATACACATGCATAGTTAAAAAGAAAAAGGAAAAAATGACTTAGAAAGGTATATGTAATAAAAAACAAATGCATTACACACTATATTATGATGGGAAATGTGTAATAACAAAAGATGACTAAATATAATAAACCAAAGATGGTAAAAAGAGTAACAAGTGTTTTTAAACCATGTAAAAGATTTGCACCAAATTAAAACAAAAATAAAAATCACACTATATCACGTTAGGAAGTATGAAAACTTGTAATAAAATGGAAGGTTCATGAAAACTAATAGTATAAAAACAAAACAATTAACTCAATCAATCATACAAAATGATGTTGGGAAGTATAAAAATAAAGATGAAACGTAAAATGGAATTAAATTGATCACACTAATTCAAGCTGAGAAGTATGAAAATTTTAATAAAATGGTTGTAAGCATATATGCAATTGGAATATCAAAAGATAAAAGTGAAAGATTAATGAAGTAAGCATAAAAAATACTAAATTAAGATAGGAAGCATTTCGATGACGTGTAACTCATAATCAATCACTACCTATCTCAAATTTGACACTTCTAATTTTTTTGTGACTTGGGTATTGGAATATATTGTGAGGGCCTAGTCCTATCCATGGTCTTACACTGCAACTCACAAAGGGAACACCAATGAGGTGGAAACAACTATGGGAGTGATTTTAAAAGATGTTTGTAATGTGGTAATTCATGAGGAAAGTCTAATCCTATCCATGGTCTTACACTACAAATCATAAAGGGAAACCCTAGGGGGATTGATCAATTAACAAAACAATATTTCTTAAAGGGAAATATTAGGAATTTTGTAAAATTAAAGAGGGAATGTAAAAATACATGATGTTGGTGTCTATGAGAAGACCTTAGTAAAAATGAGGCACATTAGGTACCCAAGAAAGACACTAAGAGTCTAGTGACTATCAAAATATAAAGGATACTTATTCATAATATGCATAAAGCTGTATAGTCAAATAAGTGAGCTACTAAGATCAACTCATGTTGGTTATATTAACAATAAAATTAAAATGGACCTACCTTCCCACAACATGTTCCCCATTCCTGAAGACCTCTTATAGAGTCGTCAGCCTACTGTGAAGATTGGGTACTTGTGTGAGAAAATAGGTCGCACTAAAATATTTTTTTTCTTCTCCTTTCCCAATCTACTGACTACCGTACCCCAATGGACCTTGACTCTATCATGAGGCCAAATATGGAGTTTGAGCTTCGATTAGAAAAATGAGATGTGTTATGAATCACATCTTTTAGTGTGATTTGAATTTTGAGATTTGTATATTGCCTTTTGTATCATTGCCTTTTGGTTAAATGATTTGGATTTTAAATTTTATGGCTTTTATGATTCCTCCTCCATATGGATTTGGAATTAAAAAAATGAGGTATAGAAGTTATACACATGAATGAGCTTTATACTTCGGTTAAAGGGAGACAAGTATCCAAATATATGATTGACTAAACACTTAGGCTTACCTATGAACCAATATGTTATCTCAATTTTAAACTGTATGTATGCTTAGTATGTGAAAGGAGATAAGGAAATAAAAGGATATCCATAGTAGATGGGTAAGATATGATTATAATGAGATGTCTTGTTTCTAACTGATCACATGGTAAAGAAGGATCTCTACGGGTAACAAAGTTTGTATAACCAAGTCACAATAATAATTATCCATGTTGTTGAGATAAGGTAGCAAATAAACATGAGTAAACACAAAATACATCCATAAAAAGAAATGAAATCATAAATATAGGAGTACAATCATGTAAATCATGAAAATAAACCATAAGAAAAGATGAAAGAGAAATGAAACCATATAGAACACATAATGCGTAATATAAAGATCCATGTGAAATAGATAAATGAAGCTAAATTTGACACATAGTTAAATGATGTAATATATATAAAAGTGGATCACAAGTCTAATAAAAAATCATAATGAAGAATAAAGTGAAAGAGCACCATGTTGTGTTCATAAATAGTGATAAATCTATCCATAAATATTATCCATGACATCTAAAATATCTCAATGAAGTTAGATCCTAATGGTAGCCAAAGTCTCATCTATCTTCAAGGAAAGCTGTGAAAATACCTCTTGTCGAATCTCCTTAATATAAAATGTAGGAGTAGCTGAAGGATCATGCTCATGAGGGATCTCATGCATATAATAACCAAGGAGAGGAATATATGATAGAATAGGAATGGTATATGTAGGAAAAAAGTGGCACCACTGATGGATAAGGAACCACAGGTGGGGAAGAAAACACATGTGAATAAGGAACCATAGGTGAAGGAGGAGCCTTCTTACATGGGTGACATGTAGGAGGAGGAATAACAGGTGCATGAATAGTCATAAATTGATCATGAATGTGCTGCTGGAGAATTTGGCAATGATCAGTATAATGGGTACCACACTAGTGCTAAAGATAATATACCTCTCCATATTTTAGAATATACTCATGTAACAACTTGGGAGGAGGTATAGCCTTGTCTTTAGGGTGGGGAAGGGTAGGATACAACATGTAAATATATTTTCAAAGATTTCAATAATGGATGGAAGAATGATTATCTGTGCCATGGAAGCAACAAATATGATTGTTAGTAGACTTTAGGGGTCTACTAATAGAAGAGGTAGAAGCAAAAGATGGGAAAGACTGATATAACTAAAAATATTTGGTCTAATGACTGGCAACTTTGTGAATATCACAATAAGGTTGGTTGTACCATTATGTGGGTAAGGGATCAAGCTATGGCAAAGGAATAAGGCCATCACCAAAGGAAGGCAGGGCTTGTGTAGAGACTAGTCTAGGCTCATCAAAAGGAGAAGTAAAATTAGATATAAGATGAGTCTCAACTAAAGGTAGAGCGGGGCTAGGAATCAGACTAGGATCAACTGAGGGTGAAGTAGGATGCGAAAAAATCTTAAGAAGAGTAACTATCATCTATGGAGGAAACAAACTAGAAGGATCTAGGTATCTAGCAAAATAATAAGGACTAGTCATATCATGATCCATGAACATGGTCCCAAGAGGCTTTACTGAAGCTGGAGGTATACCATGTGATTACTTCATCTCTACTCTAAAAAAAAAAGGAAGAACACTAGGATTAGGCACTATGAAAGAAGGAACACAATAAGATGAACAAAAAGACTAAAATAAATAAGTATGATATCAAATAATCTCAACATCTCTATCCTGGACAAGTCCACCTAAAAATGGATCATCTAAAGTATAAACATCATCATAATCAGGTGGATGCAGGTTGATGGTATAAGTAGGTATGATCTTTTCATCAGAGGTTGTATGATGAATAAAATGTCTAATATTGGTTAAGACCGTACGTATATTGTCTATAGGAGGCTGATAGGAATGTATCTTCAAGGATGATGAGAGTTGGGTGATGAGATGAGGGGATAGATCTAAAGTTTTAATCTTAAGGTTAATCTCATCCATCTCATCATCTTAAAAATTTAATAGGTTAGGTGGTATGTTCCCCATGAGTTCAGGGTGACCATTATAACTTTGGGTAGAATTGACAAGATAATTGAAATGTTGAGTTTCCCTGAATGGGATATTAGGCAAGGGTTAGAATTTTAAAGATGCCACAGTCTTACAATTGTTCAAAATTATAAGGGTTATTTTCTCTTTAAATATTGTAGATAAAACCATTATGGGGAAATCTAACGTATTGGTAGGTATATGAGGTGACAACTATCATACAATGAGTCGAAGGTTTGCCAAGTAATATGTCATAGGAAAGGGGAAAGTTAAATAGCATAAATTTCACATGATCAATGATAGGAGGGATATTAATAAGAATCCACACACAACCTAAAGGAGGCATTTGCCTTCGATCATAACCTTGACATGTAATGTATGTTGAATTAAGATTGCACTTAAAATATCCAAGACTTTTAATGAAATTAAAGGAGACATAAGTAGCTGAACCCTCATCAATCAAGGCACACTTGACTTGGATATCACTGATTTGGATGCTAATAAATAGTGGAGGATAATGCACACAAAGAAAAATATCATTTGGGATCATGGAAATGATAATAAACTTAAGGGAAAGAGAGGTGTCTATTGTTTCATCAACATGTATAAACATCTATTTTCATTGTTGTAGTATACTATCTTTAAACCTAGACAAAGTAGCTTCACATCTTGATAGGGGAGGATGAGGGATGTTCATTTTGAATAATAATTGCATTATACAATTGAGATGATGGGGGGAAGTTCCCATGAGTTTGAGAAAAGGTATTTGAGATGGGAGATGGTAAAGTTATACTATGGGGTCCATTTCATCATAACCCATGAGGGGAATAATAAATAGAGGCATGTAATATTATAGGAGTGCTTGAGAAGGATTATTATAAGTGCATTCAAAATTGTGTTGATAAGATGTGGTTTGTTTAGTTGGAGGATAAATAGGTTGATTATATTTAGATGATTGGATAGTTAATTTAGATATTTCTTTTGATTGAGGTGAAGAAATACTATTATAAGTTTGGGGAATGTTGTCAATGCATGTAGATTTTAGAGGAATGGTATAGATAGTGTGATAGGTATTATCTAGTTCAGATGTTGGAAGTGGTTCTTGGAAAGAGATAAGGTCCTCTTGCCCTAACTTTGTTAGATGAGATGGGGAAGAATCTTGAATGATGCATAATGTTTGGGAGGTTTGGTGTGTGTGTGTGTTGGAGTAAAATCAATGAAAATGATTACCCTTCACATATTAGTCATGTTTACCACATTTTCTTTAATAGTTTGGTCTATAAGACTTTCAACATTATTAGTAGGAGTAGGCTTGTCATTGCTATCTTGATGATTATGAACAAGATCTTTATATATGGTAAGATGAACATTAGCTTAGTTTAAAGATTGATTTTTATTTTGTGTTTTATGAGCTTTAAAGGCTATGTCATATGCTTGTTTACATTTTCAAATGAGTAATTCATGGTCAAATTTTGGGCCAAAAATAAAATCCATAGATATATTACGTAATTGTCTACAAGTCTCATGAGAGTGGCCTCAAATAGCATGAAACCAAAAAAAGTTATTTGGATCATACCATGATTTCATAAGATTAATGCGCTCAAGTTCTTGTGGTAGAGGCCTTAGAAGATTCTTTTGAATCTTGACTAAGGATAATGATTTATGGGCATTGATGTTGTTTGTTTGGGAAAATGTAGGATTAGGGGTGTTGTTTAGAGGGGGAGCATGTTGCACAACATTGTTGGGAGTGATGGCTTGGATGTTGTGAATGGAATCATAAGTATTAATGACACCATCATTGGTAGCATGTAAATTTTCACTTTTAATGAGCATATGAGAGCCCATGAGAGGTTGGGATGGTTCAAATTGGTGCATGAGAAAATCTTGGCATTTAGATTGGTCTATGGCTTCTTCTAAAGTTATTAGAGAGAGAGTCCTAACATGATATTGTAACTTGGGATAGAGAGCCTTATTAAATAGATGAAAGAGATTATCATATGCCATGCTATGATCACACTTATTAGATAAGGTCTTCCATCATTTGATGAAAGCTTGTGTTGTTTCAATTTAGAGTTGCTAATAATTGAAGTGACCCAAGGTATTCTTAGGGAAATCACTAGTTTTAAACTCTTATACTAGGGAGTTAACTAGATCTTACAATCTAGTGATATAATGGGATTTGAGTTTATTGTACCAATCTAAAGCATCTCTTGAGAGTGTTTTAGCTAATAGCTTGGTAGCAACAAAGGTATTCAGTTTGACCCAATCTTTGTAGAGATTACTAAATGTTTTTAAATATAATGTAGGATTAGTGGACTCATTATAACTTATGGTAGGTGTGATACCTCCTATGTTGATATTGACAATTTGAAGTATAAGAGGTTAATTTTGGAGATATTTGATCATTTTATTGATGAGGGGTGGTTGAGGAACGAAGTTGCCATGAGAATCCCTAAGGGGGGTCAGGGGGAATTTGAATTTTGTGCTCCCCATGGAACCTATTGAGGCTAATTTTGAAGGTGAATGAGATGATTTTGCATCTACATCATTTGATTGGCATTATTGGTTTGAAAAGTGTTCATTTTATTGAGAGTTTACAATAAGATTTGATGGGTTTGAGTGGTATTTTGACTAGTTTGCATGGTATGGAAAGCATTGGTATTGGTATTAGTGGTTTGGGTTGTCTATACACATAATATTTTCAAAATTTATCAATTATTGATGCTTTTTATCTTGCATGAACCTATCGATTTTCAATATCTTTGAGTTCACCCCTTAATGGGTACACCGTGAAAGGGGTGAGCAGACCATTGGTGCTTTGTAGGATTGTTATCCCTTACTACCACTTGCTATCTACATACCCATCTCTTAAAAACATTCCCCTAATCTTTGCCTCCTTTTTTACAACCTCATATATTCCTTTTACATTTTTATTAGCCCTTCCCTAGACTAAAATCCTTTTTAACAAATTACGTTACACTATCAATGCCATCGACCTTGTACTCTAATTGATAAAACTTATTTAGGGTCTGGGTCAGCCCTTGATTGACCTAGACTGAGACCTAATTTATTTTTATCAATAATGATACAAAGTTGATTGGGTTGACCTTGTTGGCATAAATATAAACACATCTATTTCATCATTTATAAGATAATAAAAGAAGATATATATCTTCTAGATTTGATTATCCACCATTCTAATTGAGGATCATAGCTTAGGATTTTATACTTTCTTTGGAGATATAAATCTTATCTTGTGGAGAAGTATTTTAGATGCATTGATAGGTTGTGTAGCCTAGATCTGATTTATCCTTGTCATCCTTACATACCACAACAACCTCTTGTGAATCACCTAAGCCAAGGGAGAGATTGAGGCTCGATGGGTTCATCTTCAAAGGTGAGTATTCCTAACTTTGTTCCTTCTTTTGTAAGAGTAGATAGATTTGCATTTGTACTTTTCTCCCATGCATTAGGGTTACATATACATTGATGTGAGTATATGTCTTCTATGCATGCTTAATTTTTATGTTTATTACCCCCACTTTGTGCCAAAAGTTTTGGTGAACACTAAATTATATTTTGCTTTACTTGTTTTTAGTTTAGTGAATAAGAAAACATAGGACCTAGTTAGTGTTATTACATAGTTTTGCTTGACTGAAGGCCTTGAAACCCTCCCTAGTGATATTATTGTAGTAAGAGATCCCTTGGATAGGTCTAGTGAATCCATCTTGGTCATAGCCTCAAACATCTAATGTATTCAAAATTGAGAGTGTAAGTAGGATTTATCTTCTTCGAGCTAGGATTGATTTATAAATTTACTGCATTTCTCATTGCATAAATTCTAATGAATCCAATGTGAATCTAACCCTTGTAGATTTTCTTTCATGCCATATTTTTTATCACTTCATCATATTTTTCCATATTTATAGTACTGTATTGAAGCAATTGGTATAGTTATAACTTTCTATGCATATACTTAACACATAGTTTCTTCAAAATGACTATGTTTTATTTGTGTAGGTCTTCATCAACTATAGGTTACTAGATCAAATAAGTTGACACAATACTCTTCTTTAGTTATATATTAGCATACACTATTGAAAAGGTCAACCTTGTCCACTAATTCTTTTTGCCAACATATAGGTCAACAAACACTATCAAAAAGGTTAACTCTATTCCTTATTCTCCTTCAGCATACAAGGTTTTACAGAACTTGGTCGAACTAGTCAACCTAGTTTACAGAATTTGAAAGTAACAACAAAGGCATTACAACATAAAATTTGTAATCTCAACCATATTCAATCCCACCTAGGTTCCTCTCTTTATTCTCTCTATCATTTCAATATTTCTTTTAGTTATATTTTCATAAGTTAGCAGTGTTTAAAACTACAACCCTACAACTAACTAGGTCAACCTGGTTGACTTAGTTCTGTAGTCTGTCTTATGTCTGAGAGACATAATCGATAGATTTGACTCTATTCTTAAAAAACCTTATTTTTATAAAATAGTAGTGACCTAGTCGACTCTATTCTATACTATTTACATACAGTATCACTTGAATTAAATTTGTACTATTCTTAATCAAGATATTAACAACTATTTGCTATTAATTAAATCACATTTCCTTTTCAACTATTTACATGCTTAGAATAACTCACATAGTCTAAATAAGTGGTTTTAAAAATTACCGTTCTAGTTACACTATTTTACTCATTTGTACACACTACCAAATCACATAAAATTCAAAATTCATTTAAACATTTATCTTCCCAAGGCCTACCTACTTGGATTTCATCACCAAGGGGGAAGCCAACTTGGTTTTCTAGCCAAGTATAAATACGTGGTTAATAGTATATATTAGCAAACCACCCAACACACTTATCACTGTGGGATTATGAAGTGAGGGGTAGACCCCAATACCAATCTAGTACTAATGCCAACACAGATCCCTTTCAACCCAAACATTCTGAAACCATCCATAGATTGCTTTTCTAGATCCTTATTTCAGCCAACTTTTTTATCATATTTAAATCAACACTTTCTAATAATCAAATAACACTTAGGATGACCACTTAGTTAGCATTTAATTTTTATTTGATTTATTTCTCTTTGATCATTATGTGTTATATTACAAAAACTTGCATTGGCCAACGTTGGTGCAAGGTTTTATGTTGTGTGCCCCAATTAGATCACTCATATTGATCCAATTGTTTATGTATTTTCTTTCATTCTTACTTCACTTATCTTGTAATTTTTTCACTATTTCAGAACACTATCATTGTGGTTGATAAAGTATCTTACAAACTATATTTTTCCTCTTGCTAATAGTACATGGTTGACCTATATAACTATTTTCTTATTTTTCCCTTTTTAGTTCTCTGTCTAGTAGTACACATTTGACCTACATGACCATGTATCCTTATTAGCCTATTTTATCCCTCTATCTACAATACAAAGTTAATCTGAATGACTATGTATTCTTCTCTACCTGCTAGGTTAGAGCACAACCAACCTATACGACTATTATCCTTTTTACTTACTTTGTCTTTGCATCATCTTTATCCTTCTTAACCTTTCTCTTTCATCATGAATTTCCTATTTGAGGATAACACAAAGTTGAACTCAACAGATATGATGAGATTTACTAACCCTAATAGGTTTTCCCATAAAAAACTTGTGGATCCTACTCTAAACAAAAGTAATGTGCATGTGGCCAATCACACTACAAACTATGGGAACCCTCCTCATACATCTTTAGTTTGCAACCCTTTTTTTCCTTAGAAGATCAGACTGAATTAGAGTATACTCGAGAAATGATTTTCTTCATTAATGAATTTTCGCAATATTGAGGAAAATATCCTTTTACTATTTATCACCTTATTATATGTGGTCAAACAGAAGACCCCCATTCACCTTCCCCCACATTCTCACATGGATTTTGGGGCAATAGCTTCTTCGCCTCTCAACCTCTTCCTTCTCTTTTGACCCCTTCTCATACTATGACCTCACCTTATTTAATTTCCTCAACCTCCATGCCAAGTATCTCTACTAACATGGTAGGTACCACCTCTAGTGGGCCTTTTCCAAGATCCACTCTTCTCAATTCCTTCACTAGTGCATTATTTTCTACCCATGGTAATCCTGCTACTAATGCTTCTTATTCTCATTATTCTACTAGTGAATCTTTCATGACAAAAGAAAATCATGATATTAATGCCTCCTTTACTAACAATTCCTCTCAAGCTACTAATAACATGCATGCCATCACTCATAGTGGTACCCAAGCCACTAATACCAATGCTAATGCTTCACATGTTGCAAATAACACCACTCAAACCCATCAATTTTTTCTGTAAACTCTTAACCAAATGAACACTTTCCAAGATAATAATGTAAACCAAATGATGTAAATGCAAAATCATATTATTCATCTCCAAAATCACCCTCAATAGGTTCTATGGGGAGTGCACAACGAAAATTCCCCTCCACCCCTCCTTAGGGATTCCTATGACAATCTTATCCCTCAACCTCCTCTTGTTAACAAAACAATCAAACACCTTCAAAATGAACCTCTTACACATCAAATTTCTAACATTGATATATGAGGTATCACCCCTACCATTATCTATAATGGGTCAATCGATCCTACCCTACACTTAAAAACATTTAGAAATCTATACAAAGATTGGGTCAAGTTAAAAACTTTTGTCACTACCAAGATCTTAGAAAAAACCCTCTTTGAAGATGTTTTATATTGGTATAACCAACTCAAATCTCATTCTATCACTAGTTTGGAAGATCTAGTTAATGCTCTAGTACAAGAGTTTCAAACTAGTGACCTCCCTGAAAAATACCTTAGCAAATCAACTTGAGACAGAAACTACACAAACTTTCATCAAATGGTGGAAGACCTTGTCTAACAAGTGTGAACCCAACATGGTAGATGATAACCTATTTCATCTATTCACCAATACTTTCTATCCTAACTTGCAATATAGGGTTTGGACTCTTTCTTCACAAACTTTAGAAGAGGCCATCGACCAAGCCAAACACCATGATTTCCTTATGCATCAGTTTGAGCCATCTAATCCTCCTATGGGCACTTGTATTCTCATAAAAAATAAAAATCATTATGCTACTAACGATGGTGTCACTGATTCTTATGATACTATTCATAATATTCAAGCTATTTCTCTTGACTAAAATCATATCCCTAATCATCACTTTTATTCAACAAGTAACATCAATGTTCATAATCCATTATCCTTAGCAAAATTGCAAAAATGTCTACCAAGGCCTCTTCCATGAGAGATTGATTCCACTCATCCTATGAAATCATGATATAATCTAAATAAATTATATTGGTTTCATACTAGTTGGGGTCATTCTCATGAGACTTTTAGGCAATTGTGTAATTTATCTATGGATTTTCTCCTTGTTCTCAATTTCAACCATGATTATCTCCTTCGTAAGTGTCAACAAGCCTATGAATTTACCTTCAAAGCTCATGAAACACAAAGGAAAACTAAAGCTTTAAACTAGGCTAATGATCATCTGGCCTTCTACAAAGACCCTCTTCCAAATCACCAAGATAATAATGATAAGCCTATCCCTTCCACCAATAACATTGATAGTCTTATAAACCCAACTCCTAAAGAAAATGTGGTCAACATGACCAATATGCGAAGGGTAGTTGCCTTCATTGATTCTCATCCCACCCACACTCATCAATCATCTCACACTTTATGTGTTATCCAAGATTCTTCCCCCCGCCACACCTAACAGAGTTGGGGCAAGAAGACCTTATCTCTTTTGATGAACTAATTACAACACCTCCATTGGATAACACCTCTCATACCATTTATACAATTTCTCTAATCTATTTACCCATCACCAATGATACTCAACCTTATAATACCACTTCTTCAAATCTATTTCTAGATAAACCTAGATCAATGATCTCATCTTTCCATGATAATCAACCAACTTATACCCCAATTAAACATTACACATCCTATCAACATAAATTTACATGAACTTATGCTCCTCCTTTCGAGGAACTCATCCAATACTATACACCTCTATCCAACAGTCCCCTCAAGGGTTATGATGAATGGGATCCTATCATGGAACTTACTAATCTCCCATCTCAAATTCCATTTCTCAAACTCATGTAGACCTCTTCGCATCATCATAATTGCCTTATGTATCTCTTATTTGAAATAAACATCCCTTTTCCTCCCCTAGAAGTATGTGAAGTTACCTTATTTGGATTAGAAGATAACATTTTACAATAATGCGAAGAGATGACTGTACACATTGATGAAACAATGGGCACTTCTCTCTCTTGAATTCCCCATTACTTCTATGATTCCCAATGAGATTCTTCTTCATGCAGATGATCCCCCCTTATTTATAAATGTTCAAATTGATGATATCCAATTCAAGCATGCCTTGGTTGATGAGAGTTCAGGTACTTATGTTACCTATCTCAAATTTATTAAAACCCTTGGATAATCTGGATGTAATCTTAAGTCCACACGTAACATGTGTCAAGGCTATGAATGATGGAAAATGCCTCCTTTAGGTTGTGTGTGGCTCCCTATCATCATCCCACCTGTCACTATTCAAGTAAAGGTTATGATCTTCAATTTTACTCTCTTATAACATCTTACTTAGCCAGCCATGGACTCATCACATGAGGGATATTGCATCTTCTTCATACCAATGGGTCAAGTTCCCTAATAATGGTGTAATATTAGGATTCAAGGTGACACTAACCCTTGGAATTTCACATAATTCCAAGACCATGGTGTATTAAAACATTTAACCCTTAAACCCTTGCTAAATGTTCCATTATGAGAATCTCAATGTTTTAATTTCCATATCAACTCTATGTGAGGTAACCATGGTCACCCTAAACTCATTGAGAATATACCACCTAACCTCTTAGATCTGATGATGATGAGCTTGATGAGATCAACCTCAAGATAAAAAATTTTGATCTCTCTCCTCATCTCATTTCCTAGCTTCCACCTTCTCTAAAGCTATGTTCCCATCAACCACCTAATGATAATGTACCTATAATCTTAACTAAGACTAAGCACTCTATTAATCATGCCACATCCAATGAGAATGTCATTCCTATTTGCATAATTGATCTTCATACACTTGACTGTGATGATGGTTATACCTTAGATGACCCATTTCTAGGTCTTGTTCAGTCTCAAGATGTAGAGATCATTTGTTATCATTCTTCTTTATTTTATTCTTTCCATATCTTATGACGTTGCATCTTATATAGTTCCTAATTTTATCATTATTCCTCTTGTTCACAAGGTAGAAATGGTGCACATACCTCCAATTTCCAAATAACCTCTTAGGATCATGCTTATGAATTGTGCTATGATTGGTCCCTATCACTGTGCTAGATATGAGGACCCCTATAGCTAGCTTACCCTTGAGATGCTTGTTATTATCCTTCAACCCTCTGTGCATCCTGACCCTCCTTCAACTGAGCTTAGTTAGGATTATATTCCCACTCTCCCTCTAGCTGAACCTCTTCTTGCTTATGATCCTATTTCTCCTTCAGTTGAGCCTCATCCTATCTCTCCACCAACCCCACCTCCCCTTGGTGATGGTTTGCTTATTTCACCATAGCTTGATCTTTTCCCCACCCAATGGGTTGATCAACCATACTATGATATTCATAAATCTATTAGTCATTAGACTAGAGAATGTACATTATCCCAGCCTTCTCTGGCTTCTACTTCCACTCTCTCTATTAGTAAACCCACAAAGTCTACTAACAAGTGTATCTGTTACTTCCACAACACACATAATCATTCCTCCACTCATTGTCAAAAGCTTCAACAATATATAGACACCTTGAGTCTTACTCTTCCTTAGTATACAGATAAGGCTATACCTCCCCTGAAAGTATTACCTGAGTATATTCCCAAATATGGAGAGGTATATTGTGTGTGGCACTAATGTGATACCCATCACACTAATCATTACCACATCCTTCAGTAGCATCTCTAGGATCACCTTATGATAATTCTTGCATCTAATATCCCTCCTCCCATAGGTTACCCTTGCAAGAAGGCTCCCCTTTATTCCTTCAATTCCTCCACCTATGGCCCATTTTCCCCTATGGTTCCTCTACCTATGGTTCCTCCACCCGTGGATTCTCCTTCACTTGTGGTCCTTTATCCATCAGTTACTCCATGTCCCACAGATTCAATTCCTATTTCTTCTTCTAAGTATCCCATGCCTAATGGCCCTCATGAGCATGATCCTTCAAGCATGCCTATATTTTATGTTGAGAAGATTTGATGAGAGGTATTTTACCAACTTTCTCTGAATATTGATGAGACCCTTGTTGCAGTTAGAATCTAGCTTCACAGAGATTTATTAGATATCATGGATAATTTTTGTGGACAAATTTACCAATATTTACGAACACAACATGGTGTTCCTTCACTTTTTCTTTATTTTGGATTGGATGCGTGCTCCAAATTTACATTTATCTATTTTATATCATTTGACATTGTGTCAAAGTCTTATCTATCTTACATGGTTATTTAGATTTTTTACTACATGTTGTCTATGATGTCATTTCCTTCCTTATGTTCTCTTATGGATTCTTTTCATGATTACATGATTTTTATCTATATGTTTATTTATTTTTTATGGATGTCTTATCTCCTTCTCATAATTACTTTCTACCTTATCTCTATAACACAAATAATTATTAATGTGACTTGGTTATACAAAACTTGCTTCCATTAGTCATTCCTTCTTTACCATGTGATCAATTAGTAAACAAGTCATCTCATTATAATCTCATTTTATTGGTCCATCTTGGATCTCTCTTTATTCCCCTTTTTTCCTTTCTCAAACTAAGCATACACATGGTTGAAACTTGAGATAACATGCTAGTTCATAGGTAAGGCTAAATGTTTTAGTCAACCATGTCTTTGGATATTTAGCTTTCTTTAGCCAAAGTCTAAAGCTCATTAATGTGTATCACTTTATCTCTCATGATTAGTTATTCCAAGTCCATATGGAGGAGGAATCTCAAAATCCATAAAAATTTAAAAGTCAAATCATTTAAAAAGGTAATTATACAAAAGGAAATATTAAACATTCCGAAAATCAAATCACACTAAAAGACATGATTCAAAGTACATCTCTTTTTTCTAATCAAAGCTCAAAATCCACAATTGTCCTCATGATAGAGTCGAGGTCCATTGGGGTAAAATAGGCCAATACATTGAGAAAGGAGAATAATAATAAAAAAGTATTTTAATGCTACCTACTTTCTCACACAAGTACCTAATCTTTGTAGTAGATCAATGGCTCTGTAAGTGGTCTTGAGGAGTGGGGAACACATTGTGAGAAGGTAGGTCCATTTTTAATTTCTTTCTTTAAACAAACAATGTGAGTCAATCTTAGTATCTCACTTATTTTCCTATATAGCTTTGTGCTTACTATGTGTTGTTTTCAAAATCAGCTTAGCCTGTTTTTGGGAACAACCCCTATGAAACTTGTCTGTTTCATCTTTCATCTCTCTAAGTTTGTTTTTGAGATGAGTTTTTAATTCGCTCTCATTTTGGCCCAAGAACGTGAGATTAGTTCTGATCTCATTGCAACCAAGAAACCCCCCCCCCCAAACTGCCTCTTTCAGAGTTGGTGTCTTTTCTTCCATTTTTGTGAACGGGCCGCAAAAATTGTCGCCAGTGCATTTTTCCTTTGAGATGCAAGGGCGAAAAAAATTTTTGCCCCTGCATTTTTGCCCGTAAGGGCAGCAAATTGCTACCCTTGCATTTTTGCCTGCAAGGGCGGCAAATTTTGCCGCCCATGCATTCTGCCTGCAAGGGCGGCAATTTTTGCCGCCCCTGCGTCCGACCTTCAACCCAAACATGCAAGGGTGGCAAATTTTACTGCCCATGCATGCCTCAGTTTCCATGTGCGACATTTATTTCCACATGCACCAGGTTGTTGGGGGCATTTTTCACCCCATATAACTTGATTTGGATCTCATTTATTTTCATTCTCCCTCCTCTCCTCCTCTCTTGTACCTCTGGACGATCTAGCGAACGGGTGAAAGCGCGTTTTGGTGGATTTGGGCTTGTCGTGCGTGTGGTTTTTGAGGTAGGTCTTGTTTTTAGCATTTGTTCCCTTTCTTTTCCTTTTCTTTTCTTAGTTAGTTTGCTTTTGTCATTGTTGGGGTCTTTGTTTTCATTTTGGTCGGTCAGCCTGCTCCTGGGGGGTGGTGATTTTCACCGTCTCCGATCCTCCCACTCCACATCGGTCTTCCCGTCTCTCTTTCCATGTTGGGGTGGTGATTTTTTCCGCCCCTCTCCTCTCTACCTGTGGTTTTTAACCAAAAACTTGCATGGGTGGCAATTTTTGCCGCCCGTGCCTCTCGGCCCCCAAGCCTTTTACCTGCACGGGCAGTGAATATTGCCGCCCATGCAAGCCTTGCACGCTCGGGCGGTGAAATTCACCGCCCACACGTCCCCTGACTAAAGACTTACATCAGCAGCAAATTTTGCCACTGATGTAGGCTCAATGTACAGGGGTGGCAATTTTCGTTGCCCCTACTTTTATTTTCCCAACCTGTAGAGGCGTCAAATTTCACCGCCTGTGCAGGTTGATCCTGCATGGGTGGCAAATTTTGCCGCCCTTGCATTCTATCAATTCCTCCTATAGGGGCGGCAAATTTTTCCACCCATGCATTCCTCCTCTAGATTTTTCTAACTCTGGAGGATTTTTCGTCTTTTCTTTCCTTTCCCTTCCTCATTTTTCACACCTTTTTTCGACCTGGCCCTTTTTAAATACCCTTCCTTGGTCATGATCACTTAAAATACAGATTCTTCAATTCATCCACTCTCTCCTAATTGTGTGATCATGGCTATAGTTCTTTCTGAAGGCTCTTGCTCATCAACACATGTCCGATCGAGACCAGTTCTAATGTCAAAAACGTCTCCCAAAAAGGAAAAAATGATGAAGTATAAGTACCAGGGTGTCTTTTTAATCACTTCAGTTACCTCCAATGTCGACGACATCTGGGACACCATAATTGGCCATGTGGATATGGCCGAGTTTATGGCTCGAATGAAGGTGACGAACCTGAGCTCTGAGATAAAGAGGATCGTTGAAAGCAACATCCACATGGTTGCAGTTTTTCCAGTGGCAGCACATCATACAAAATTTGTCCTCCAATGTGCCCGCTTCTACAACAAAGAGACAAGGTCAGTCTCAGATGCCAATGGTAATGTGATATTTTGATTAGATCCTGAATTCATCATCAAAGTCTTCATGTGCCCTCCTGCTACTGAAGTACTGAAGATCGACTTCGTAGAAGCCTAGAAAGAGTATGACAAAGACCCTGAGAGGGCAAAAAAAGTCATGAATAATAGGTGGTTGAAGATGCTCAGGTCTAGTCTATCCAGATGGTCATGGAACTTTTTGAGGAGCGATTTTATTGAAGAAGTCGGTGACTTGATCACCCTTCTCAGCAGAGTGCGAGGCCTCTCGTCTTCCTCACAGTTCCATGAGTGGATGTACCCATTTATCAAGATCATCCTCTAGAGTAAGCAGGTCATCTTTTGGGGTGAACAGATCAACAACGCCCTCCATGAGCAACTAAGCAAGGTATAAACTTCTTTCAAGTTCTATATGACTTCGTACCTTATATACATAGCTATTTCGATGCAAACATTCTCAGGTTTAACAATTAAAGGGAATAGAAAGACCACCCTGGTCTACTCATATTACCCTCAACTGAATCTACAAGGATCAACCCGCCATTTCAAAATGGTAAATGACACTTTTTTTGCCATATTTTTATGCCTCTTCGACCCTCAGCTTGAGCAGAAGAGAGTATCTGATGAAGCTTAGACAGTCGTCAATGACTATGGGTGTATGTTTCTCTAATTTCCCACCTTCTGCTATCTTCGAGTTGGCTTTTTCCAAGGCTATCCCTATATGCTCCTCAGGTTCCCTTCTGACAAGTTAGTTCTAATAGAACTTTGCTGACAACTGGTTATCGTGCATACTAGACAAATGGAGTTAAAAAAGCCAGGTTTCAGGTTTCCAATCGAAATTGGTAGGTATTCTATTGCGACAGCAGCCAAAGCCAAAGTCATGAAAATAGAGATGCAGCTGGTCACTCTGAAGCAGTTTAAAAGAAGGGATAAATTTGACTACAGGGGAGTCAAGGACAAGATCAAGTGGAAGACTCAATTCAATGAGCCCATGATCGAGGACATCTAGATAGACCTGAGGATAGTCAGAGAAATCAAGAAGATGAATTATATCAAGCTAACCCTAGAATAAATTGAATATGTGGGGCTTGCAGAGATCCCCTCCAATCTGGTCGACGATGAGAACATTATCAATAGTAGGTACTAGCTGAAAAGATTACTGACTCCCCTCTTCCTCCAACTTAGTGGTCCTAAAAAGAACTAACTTCTCTAAAGAAGAGATTTGAACCAATATTGGCTAACACCAATGACTGGTTAGCAGCCAAAGGGATCGTAATGAAAGAATTTATCACGGGATCTGAGACTGAATTCCAAGCAGAGATGAGGAAGAAAGTAGAAAAAAACCAAGAACAAAGGTGATGTTCCTTCCCCATCTAGACCTCACTAGCCTAGAATCATCTTTATTTCTAAAAAACCAAAAGCTACTGAAGAGCTAGAAGTGGCGGCTAAATAAATTACAGAATAGAGCTCTCAGGTCCAGGCAGCCCAACCAATAAAGACATATGACCAACCTTCAGAACAACAAAACACTGAGCCCCCACCTTCTTAGGAAGGGACACGACCACTCAAAAGCGTCTCTCCTTCTCTGCCTTAGTCTCCTGTGGCTCCCCCTTCTCCTCTCTCTCCTATCAGTGTTCCCTCTTCTAGAGCCACCTCTCCTTCCAAAGTTGTATTTGGTGATCCTCAGGGCACTTCTGGAGATAATCCTCGCTCCTCTGGGTCCATTCCTAGTTTGTCATCTCTTTCTTTCAATTTAGGAGAGAGTTATGCACAAGAGCCAAAATCAATAGTTAGTACGGTATCGCCTGTTACTCCAACTGCGACCACTATTACCACTAGCAGTGTAGAAGTTGCCACAATAACACCAGCTATGGGAACCATTGCCATGATAGATACTTCTTCTCTCCCACCATGGATGTCAGCTTTCACACCCAAAAGAAAGAAGTTAGCCATCTCTCCAGATGACTTCGATTTTGGCAAAATAGTGCCAATGAAAGCTAAGGCTCCTAAGAGGCCAAGGATCCTCTCGAAATTGGTCGAAGAAAAGGGGCAAAAATTCCTGGAAATAGCTAAGCCTTTGCAGGATGCAACCCTTGAGGGTTTTGAAATGAGTAGCTATTCCATCTCTCATGTTGAACTTGGCAAAGTTACTCATGAAAGTGCGAAAAATGATCTTCAGTCTGCTATGGACATTATGGTCCAAAAATTTGATCGAGAAAAGGAGATGAAAGATTATTACAAGGCCAAGATAGAATAGCTGACGACGGTAATAAGGAGGTTCACTCTTCCCCCTGAAGCAGCAACCCCGGAGGCCTTCTCTATAGATGACCTTGTCATTCAAAAGGCAGATAAGACTTACTTGAAGGGGAAAGTCCTGGAAGACTACGTTAAAAAAATGCATACTCAGGGAGTTTTCTTGATTACGGAGGTTGCAGAGAAGACAGACAAAATGAAAAAGGTAAGGGTAGAATTAAATGACCTGGTCTCTCTTATCTCTTAGAAAGTTGATAGTTCAGAAAAATATCTTAGTAAATAGAGAGAAATGAAGGATCTGAAGAAAATCACCTTGATATCTATCGGTGTCATCTCTAGCAAGGATTCCTATGTTGAGATCAACTAGTCCCTGATATACAGGATACAAGTACTCAATGAGTTGGTTGAAGATCTCAAAGCTTTTATGGATGCTAGTGAGAAGAGCGACACAGGCTTGCTCAATAAACTGGAAGAACTGCCCTGCAACCTCACTTCTAAAGATAACTAATTTCTCTCAGCTGAATAAATGATCCAAGGTTTTAAAGGGATGATTCAAAGAGACTTTGAAGAAAACTGGACAAAGTCTTGGATACTCAGCCGACTCTGGATAATCTAAAATCTAGGTTAACTAGTCATGTTAAAGCAATCACAGCATTGAAGGATTCTTTAATCAGAGCCAGAGTCATCTCAAAGAACACGGTTGCACCAGACATCATAGGAATTTAGGCATCCATTACTATGTATGATGCTCATCTGAAGAAATTTGGTAGTAAGAACTGAATTTTTTCCCCCTTTTCTCTTCTTATTTCCTTATGCACTTTTGTCTTGTGAAAAGTGCATGCAATTTTGTAATATGTAATTACATGTAAAAAGTTCAGAAAAATATCTCAAAGTCAAAGATGAGTCATCTTTGACTAAGATATTTTTGTATTTTAATATTTTCTAATTTTGAGAGTTTCTCCCTATATATAGTGGAGACCTCTTTTGTAAATGGATCTTTTATCTTGGATAATAGAGAGCAAAAACTCTGCCAAAATTGAAACACTGTTTTGAGACTTTGTGCTCAAACTTGTAAATCATATTTTGTTAAATGAATGAGAAGCAGGTTTATTTCAGACTTTGTGTTGAAATTATCTGTGTTATTTAGGAAATAGTTCTTATGTCCTTTTTCCTAGTAATATCTTATTTATCTGATTTAATAAGCAAAGTGAGTGTGTTAATATTATCTGAGTACGTTTCTAAAAGGTAGAAGATAGACTTTGAGCTATTTTTATCTTTGTGATTCAGTTATCTTTTGTAGTTTCAGGCGAAGACTTTGTGCTTCGTTTCACTCTATGGTTACGCCTGTTCTAGATCAGTGAAGGAGGCTACGGAAGACTTTGTGCTTACATGAGTGTTCTTGTGAACTTTGTTACTTCAAGAGATTTTTTGCTTCATGTTTGATACCATTTTTGAAAGAAGAGGAATGTTTTTAGCTAAGGACTAGGATTTCCCTCTTTTGTTCTTTATACATTACCTCTGAAAAAAGAGAGGTAGATGCTGTTATACCACCCCATGTGTTATTTTCTGCTTAGTTATATATATATATATATATATATATATCCATCATATAAATATTCATAGGGAACCTCCCCTTGATGAGAGGAGAGATTTACCTCATCCATATCTGGTAAACCCACACTTTTCATGTTGTAAATCTCCCTATGCTGTGGTTGATATACCCATTTTGTCATCAGTTAGTTGACGACAAAATATTCACCCAACAATTTTTAGTGACTCTGTTGGGGAATACGAACGTGCATTTTGAAGCCTCAAGCTTCAACTTGAAGCAGTTTCAGTCCCTTTTTATTTGAAATTTGATAACTCCACACTACACAAGAAGCTAAAGATCTAAGGATGTTTTTGACCCTATGTTTGAGTTGGAACAACAGAGCAATTTTGATCTATTTCCTCCACCACCTTTCCTCTAACGATCTATGAGTCTTCCTCCTGACCTTATCAGGTCACCAACGCAAGGTAGAGCTTCTTTTCCTGCTGTTAATAGTGCCCTGCCTATAAATACTCCACCAAAGTTTATTATCCCACCATTTAATCATCCTATCATAATGGCTCAAGGCCCGTGGGGCAATTCCTTTGGTCCTCTTAATTTGACTGCACCTTTGCATGAACTACCTCGTAGTTCTAGAAAAAATTTTCCTAAGTTTTTTGGTGATGAAAAAGTTCATCTCGACGAGCATATTTCCGCTTTCTCCATAGCATGCAGTGTAATCAATGTGGAATTTGAGGATGTAGCAGTAAGACTTTTTGTAGAAACCCTATGAGGAGCTGCCGTATATTAGTTCTATCACCTGTAGGCTGGGTCAGTAACCGACTGAGATATGCTCAAGGCCAAATTCAAAGCAAGGTTTAAACCTGCTGAAGACGCACACGCCTTGTTAGTGCAGCTAACACAGATGAAAAAAGAATCTCAAGAACCCATGAGGGATTTCATAGCTAAATTCAACAAGTTGAGAAACTAGATTCCAACTGTTGCTCAGCCCACGCTGGAAAATCTCAAGTAATTTTTTATCAACTCGCAGCTCCCCGAAGTATGTTTTCTATTGAGGTGAGCTGGCCCTATGGATCTAGCGTTGGCTCAAAATTTAGCTACTGAGATTGAGGATGATCTTATCCTGGTAGGTAAGATAAAAAAAGACCCTAGTAAAAATAGATTCTCTTCATCTACTGAAAGCTCTTCTATAGAAACTACAGATCTTATGGTGCAAAAATTGACAAATGAACTAATAGCTTTGAAAAGGCAAATAGCCCAAGGTACGTCTGCCCCTACCTATCGAG
This sequence comes from Torreya grandis, assembly GCA_037957365.1. Lineage (NCBI taxonomy): Eukaryota > Viridiplantae > Streptophyta > Pinopsida > Cupressales > Taxaceae > Torreya > Torreya grandis. The sequence continues at coordinate 1,448,878 of JARHVA010001634.1, read as the reverse complement.
ATATGCCTAGGAGAACATTCCAAAATTAGCAGTATTAAGGTAATGCTACCCAGAACCAAGGGTAACCAAATCGCCTACCTCCCCCTCCAGGGAAATTAGCCATTGAAGCAGCACCTGCCAATTCGGCGGTCAGTTAACTAGAGGCTGAACATGATTACTCACTCCAACCTCAGTTGGACCAATAAGAAGATGCTAATATCTTCGATGAGCAGGAAGAAGAATTAGCTGGTGACTCCAATATTGGTTTTCTAGATTACCAGGACAAAGCTGAAAGTAAAAGAGAGGGTTTGGATAGATCCTACGCTATTTTCACCAGGTCTCAAAACCAGTCAGCCTCACAGACTGACAAAGGAAAGATAGAGAAAGAACCCTAGCCAGCGGTTTCCATCGCTAAACGAGGGACTCCATTGCCTCTGCAATTAAAAGATCCAGTAATTCATAAAAAAGTAAGTACCTCCAACCACCCGATACCTTCCACTTCTGTTGCTCAGACCAGTGCCATACCTACTAAAGTTCCAGATGATGGACTCTCTTCCTCTCTTTCAATTTCTTTTCAATTATTTGATATAATTGATCATGCTAGAAAGACAAATTCAAATGACAGAGGTTGAATATTTGAGGGATAACCCAGAATAATTTGATAGGTTAGTAGAATATATAAAAAATAAAGCTGTCTCCATAGGACAAGATTCTTTGAAGTCCGTTTATGATCCTCCTAAAGATAAACTGGCCCAAAACAATCTTGTTATGACTCCCCTTGTTGCTCCCAGGAAAATAGAACCTTTCTATGTTTCCCTACTAATAAATGGTTATAAACTGAGTAATTGTATTATACACTCTGGAGCCTCAGATAATGTCATGCCCACGAAGGTGGCAGATTCTCTTGGCCTAACTTTGAACAAAACTTTTGGGAAGTGTTTTTCTATGGAAAATAAGCAAGTTCCCCTCCTTGGTCAGATAAAGGACGCTCAATTTGCTTTCGCAGCTTTTCCAAAAAAGTGGATAAAAATGACAATTTTAGTGGCTGATGTTCCAGCATCTTACGACATCTTGCTTGGGCAGAATTTCTGCAAAGATGTTGGAGGTGAGCTAAGTATGGACTTGTCAGAAGCAAGAATCCCAATTCAAAGTGTCATGAAAAAGTTGCTTCCTGAAAAAGAAGCAAGGTATGTAGTTACTCGATCGTCTACATCGAAAGCTCAAATTTTATTTGAGTCCTCAAGCATGGACAACTACTTTCTATCTATAGATGGGATCCAAGGGGCATCTGATGAAACTCTTATGGGTGATAACTTAAGATTGTGTTCAGCTGACACAACAAGAAAATCGACAAATCAAAATGAACACATGGAAGAACCTCTTTCACCAAACGAAAGAGTTTTCAAAGAAAAAATAGCGTCTAACAAGGTATGGACCTTAGAATTTGATGGCAGTTGCTCTTCCACTGGTTCGGGAGCCAGAGTTGTGTTGGTATCTCCTCAGGGAGACATTATTCCTTTGTCCTACAAATTTTAGTTTAACAATACCAACAACACGGCTGAGTACAAATCCCTTTTGCTTGGATTACAGGCTGCTAGAGAAAAAGGCATTAGGCTACTCCATGCTAAAGGAGACACCGAGTTGGTAGCCTGTCAGGTGAGGAACCTCTATTAGACAAAAAATGAAAGGTTGCGCCATTATCGCAATCTAGTCTGGGATCAAATTGAAAACTTTGACGCTTTCAACATCTCCGTCGTTTTAAGAAAATTTAATGACCAGGTAGATGCATTGGCTGTCTCTGCTACTCTCTTAGTTTCTCACCCAGACTTTAAGGGAGATAAGTACACTATTGAACTGGTCTTTCATCCAAGTTTACCTGATAATGTCGGCCATTGGCAAGTATTTAACAATGATGATCAAATCATCGCTTTCTTGGAGCAAAAGGACAGTTTTGAACAATTGGATTTTGAAGGTAGTGAACTCCGAGGATGTGAAACAACTCCTGAGTCAAATAGCAATACAGGTGAGGATTTCCTACAACTTAAGGGGAATAAAATTCCCAAAGGCTTGGTTTCCTTGGAGAAATTGTTTGATAACCATGATAGGTTTATTAAACAACAACGAACAGATTCAAACTCCTCTCAAGATTTTGATCAGATAAACTTGAGAACCAAGCGAGATCCTAAAATGGTAAACATTGGGAAATGCTGCACTCCCGAGGAGAGATTTAAGCTTGCTAATTTATTTCATCAATACAGATGTATTAGCCTATTCCTATGATGATCTGAAATCACTCAGGCTAAATGACATTCGCCACGACATTCTTCTGAAGGCAAACTCGGTACCTTACAAGCAAAAGTCAAGGAAATATAATCTAAAAATCTTAGGTACTATTTTAGCTGAGATACAAAAAATGCTTGACGCCCAGATAATTTTTCCAATCTATCACTCAACATGGATTGCCAACATAGTGCCTGTCAGGAAGAAGAATGATGAAATTCAAATCTGCATGGATTTTAGAAACTTAAATCAGTTATCTTTAAAAGATAACTACCCTCTTCCTATCATGGATCAAGTTCTATAGATGGTAACAGGTTTAGAAATGTTATCAATACTGGACGGTTTTTCGGGGTACAATCAGGTCGAAGTCAAAAAACTAGACCAGCATAAGACAACATTCACCACACCTTGGGGCACCTTCGCTTATCGAAGAATGCCTTTTGGTCTGATAAATGCAGGTGCCACTTTTCAAAGGGCGATGGATCTCGCTTTCAAGGATAAAATGGGAAAATTCATTGTAGTATACCTAGATGATCTGACAGTGTTTTCAAAGCATCATTTTGAGCATGTCCACTATTTGCAAAAGATACTGGAATGCTGTCGTCAGAATGGTATTTCTTTAAACCTAAAAAAATTTGTCTTTGGAGTAACTAAAGGGAAACTTCTCGGACACATTGTGTCTCGAGAAGGTATTAAAATTGATTCAAAAAGAGTCAAGTCCATCCATGAACTTACTCTGCCTACCAGTAAGACCACAGTTCACTCTTTCTTTGGAAAGGTGAATTTTCTTCAGAGATTCATTCCTGAGTTTGCTGAGAAAACCTGCCACATTGTCAACATGATGAAAGGCAATGCTACATTCAGGTGGACTGCTGAGGGCAAATCAACGTTCAAAAAAATCAAAGAAGTAATTGCTCGAGCACCAGTCTTGGTTTGTCCAGATTATACTAAAAGTTTCAAAATATACAGTTATGCTTTCGAGCATACACTATCGGCCATTTTAGTCCAACCAAATCAAGAAGGTGTAGAATCTTCTATCTCTTTCATGAGTTGTCCACTCAAGGTTCATGAGCTAAAATATTCCTTTATGGAAAAGCATGCATATGCAGTGGTCAAAGCGGTCAAGCATTTCAGATTTTATATCCTAAACTCTTACATCAAAGTTCTCGTACCTGACACAATAGTAAAATCTATTTTGACTCAGCAGGAGTTTGGTACAAAGAGAGGTAATTGGATTGCCAAGACTCAGGAGTTTGATCTAGACATCAAACCTACCAAGCTCGTACAGAGAAAGGGTCTTTTCCAGTTGATCGCCAACAACATTTCGGATGAAGTAGAAAATGAAAAAGTAAAGATCGAAGGCATGTCTACGGTCCTCTTTGTTGCAACCACTGATGAGTGGTATTCTGACATTGCTCATTTTCTGACATATGGTGAGTGTCCTGCTCATATTTCTTATAAAGAGAAATGAAATGTTAAATTGAAAGCAGTTGGTTATGTTCTGTGGAATAATGGTCTTTACAAGAAAAACATAGATGGGGCATTTCTTCGTTGTGTTGATAAGGCACAACAAAAAAAACTCTTAGAGTCTTTCCACAAATTGACCTGTGGAAGGAATTTTTATGCATCGGTGACAATGCACAAGATTCTACGAGGAAGGAATTATTAGTCGATGTTGTTCCAGAATGCCTACAAATGGGTGCGTAGGTTCGAATTTTGCCAGCAGTTCGTTGGGAAGCCTAAGCTGCCTGCATTGCCTCTTAAGCCAATAGTAATCAAGGAACCATTTCAACAGTGGGGTATTGACTTCATTGGTGTAGTCAACCCATTTTCCAGTGCTGGACATGATTATGTCCTCATGGCAATGGATTACTTTACTAAGTGGGTAGAGGCCATCCCAACCAAGCACGCTACGTCTGAAGTGGTGTGCAGTTTTCTCAAAAAAAATATCATCTCTCAGTTTGGGGTCCCACTCAAGATTGTGACAGATAATGTGGCCTATTTTTTATCACATAAAATTACTCAATTTTGTTTTTATTATGGGATTACCTTATTCCACACTTTAGATTATTTCCCACAAGGTAATGGCCAAGCAGAATCGAGTAATAAGAATTTGGTCACTATTATCAGGAAGTTGGTGGACGACAATCAGAGAACATGGCACAAAGCATTGTATGATACTTTATGGGCAGATAGGATAACACCCAAAAGGGCTATAGGTATGTCACCTTTTTAGCTTCTATATGGATTGAATGCAGAAATCCCCATCACCCTTGAACTACCAGCGCTCAGGTTAACTAAAGTAATCGAAGACTCAACCTTCGAAAGCTCAGTCGACAAAAGAATCATATGTCTGATCGAGCTGAATGAGCAATGAGTCATGGTAGTGGATTAGATTACGGAGCATCAGAACTAAGTGAAGGTACTTTTTGATAAAAAACTAAAGTTCTCAAATTCCAAGTTGGAGATCAAGTCTTGTTGTGGGACAAGAGGCGAGAACCAAAAGGGATGCACGACAAATTTGACTCCCTATGGAGAGGCCCGTTCACCATTCGACAACTCTGTGGTGAGGCTAGCTTCTTTCTAGAATACCAGGATAGAATGCCATTTGTACTACCTCATAGTGGGCAGCATTTGAAGCTGTTCAATCTTTAAAACTTGGATAAGTCTGTTTGTATATATGTATAGTTTTTACGTTTTGTCTATTTTTCTTTCATTTTTGGCTTGACTCCGTAGCCCAATGGCTTGGATGAAGGCACTTAGAGACTGATTTCTACTCTCGTTAATCCATTTTATTAGCGGAAGTTCCCCAACAAGAGCCAACTGTTGTTTCCAAAATCAGCTTAGCCTATTTTTGGGAACAATCCCTTACGAAACTTATCCATTTCGTCTTTCGTCTCTCTAAATTTGTTTTTGAGATGAGTTTTTAATTCGCTCCCATTTTGGCCCAAGAATGTGAGAGTAGTTACGATCTCGTTGTGACTAAGAAACCCCCCCCCCCCCCCCCCCCCCCCCAAACTGTCTTTTTCAGAGTTGGTGTCTTTTCTTCCATTTTTGTGCATGAGCGGCAAAAATTGCCGTCAGTGCATTTTTTCTTTGAGATGCAAGGGCGAAAAAAATTGTAGCCCCTGTATTTTTGCCTGTAAGGGTGGCAAATTATCGCCCCTACATTTTTGCCCGCAAGGGTGGAAAATTTTGTCATCCATGCATTCTGCCTGCAAGGGCGGCAATTTTTGCCGCCCCTGCGTCTGACCTTCAACCCGAACATGCAAGGGCAGTGAATTTTGCTACCCATGCATGCCTCAGTTTCTATGTGTAGCATTTATTGCCACATGTGGTAGGTTGTTGGGGGCATTTTTCACCCCATATAACCCGATTTGGAGCTCATTTCTTTTCATTCTTCCTCCTCTCCTCCTCTCCTCTGCCTCTGGATGATCCATCGAACGGGTGAAAGCACGTTTTAGTGGATTTGGGCTAGCCACGCATGTGATTTTTAAGGTAGGTCTTGTTTTTAGAGTTTGTTCCCTTTATTTTCCTTTTCTTTTCTTAGTTAGTTTGCTTTTGTCATTTTTGGGGTTTTTGTTTTCATTTTGATCGGTCGGCCTGCTCATGGTGGGTGGCAATTTTTGCCGTCTCCCATCCTCCCACTCCACGTCAGCCTTCCCATCTTTCTTCCCATGTTGGGGCAGCAATTTTCATCGCCCCTCTCCTCTTTTCCCATGATTTTTAACCAAAAACCTATACGAGCGGCAATTTTTGCCACCCGTGCCTCTCGGCCCCAAGCCTTTTACCTGCGCGGGTGACGAATATTACCGCCCACACAAGCCTTGCGCGCTCAGGTGGCAAAATTCGCTACCCACGCATCCCCTGGCTAAAGACTTACATCAGTGATGAATTTCATCGCCGATGCAAGCCCAATGTACAGGGGTGGTGATTTTTTCCACCCCTACTTTTCTTTTCCCGACCTGTAGAGGTGGCAAATTTCACCGCTTGTGTAGGCTGATCCTGCATGGATGACAAATTTTGCCGCCCTTGCATTCTGTCAATTCCTCCTGTAGGGGCAGCGAATTTTGCCACCCATGCATTCCTCCTCTAGATTTTCTAACTCCAGAGGATTTTTCATCTTTTTCTTCCTTTCCCTTCCTTCCTCATTTTTTGCACCTTTTTTTGACCTAGCCCTTTTTAAATACCCTTCCTTAGTCATGATCACTTAAAATACAGATTCCCCAATTCATCCACTCTCCCCTAATTATGTGATCATGGCTACAATTCTTTCTGAAGGATCTTGCTCATCAACACACGTTCGATTGAGACCAGTTCCAATGTCGAAAACGTCTCCTAAAAAGCCAAAAATGATGAAGTAAAAGTACTAGGGTGTCTTTCCAGTCACTTCAGTTACCTCTAATGTCGACGACATCCGGGACACCAAAATTAGCCACATGGATATGGCCGAGTTCATGGCTCGAACGAAGGTGATGAACCTGAGCTTTGAGATAAAGAAGATCGTTGAAAGCAACATCCACATGGTTGCAGCTTTTCCAGTGGCAACACATCATACATAATTCATCCTCCAATGTGTCCGCTTCTACAACAAAGAGACAAGGTCAGTCTCAGATGCCAATGGTAATGTGATAATTTGGTTGGATCCCAAATTCATCGACAAAGTCTTCATGTGCCCTTTTGCTACTGAAGTATTGAAGATCGACTTCGTAGAAGCCCAAAAAGAGTATGACAAAGACCCTGAGAGGGCAAAAAAAGTCATGAATAACAGGTGGTTGAAGACACCCAGGTCTAGTCTATCTAGATGGCTGCAAAATTTTCCAAGGAGCGATTTTATTGAAGAAGTCAGTGACTTGATCACTCTTCTCAGCAGAGTGCAAGGCCTCCCGTCTTCCTCACAGTTCCATGAGTGGATGTACCCATTTATCAAGATCATCCTCCAGGGTAAGTAGGTTATTTTTTAGGGCGAACAGATCAACAACGCCCTCCATGAGCAACTAACTAAGGTACAAACTTCTTTCAAGTTCTATATGACTTCATACCTTATGTACATAGCTGCTTCGATGTGAACCTTCCCAGGTTTAACAAATGAAGGGAATAGAAAGACCACCTCGGTCTACTCATATTACCCCCAGCTGAATCTGCAAGGATCAACCCGCTATTTTAAAAGGGTAAATGATGCTTTCTTTGCCATATTTTTATGCCTCTTCGACCCTCAGCTTGAGTAGAAGAGAGTATCTGATGAAGCTTGGACAGTCGTCAACGACTATGGGTGTATGTTCCTCTAATTTCCCACTTCTGCTATCTTCAGGTTGGCTTTTTTTAAGGCTATCCCTATATGCTCCCCAGATTCCCTTCTGACAAGTTGGTTCTAATGGAACTTTGCTGATAACTGGTTGTCGTGCATGCTAGACAAATAGAGCTAAAAAATCCAGGTTTCAGGTTTCTAGTCAAAATTGACAGGTATTCTATTGCGACAACAACCAAAGTCAAAGTCATGGAAACAGAGATGCAGCTGGTCACTCTGAAGCAGTTCAAAAGAAGGGATAAATTTGACTACAGGGGAGTCAAGGACAAGATCAGGCAAAAGACTCAATTCCATGAGCCCATGATCGAGGACATCTAGATAGACCTGAGGACAATCGAAGAAATTAGGAAGATGGATTATAGCAGGCTAACCCTAGAACTAATTGAATATTTGGGGCTTGCAGAGATCCCCTCCAATCTGGTCGACAATGAAAACATTATCAATAGTAAGTACCTGGCTGAAAAGATTGCTGACTCCCCTCTTCCTCCAACTCAGTGGTCTCAGAAAGAACTAACTTCTCTAAGGAAGAGATTTGAACTAATATTGGCTAACACCAATGACTGGTTAGCGGCCAAAGGAATCGTACTGAAAGAATTTATCACGGGATCCGAGGCTGAATTTCAAGTAGAGATGAGGAAGAAAGTAGAAAATAGAACCAATAACAAAGGTGATGTTCCTTCCCCATCTAGGCCTCACAAGCCTAGAATCATCTTTGTTTCTAAAAAACCAAAGGCTAATGAAGAGCCAGAAGCGGTGGCTAAAGGAATTGCAGAATAGAGCTCTCAAGCACAGGTAGCCCAACCAATGGAGACAGATGACCAGCCTTCAAAATAGTAAAATACTGAGCCCCCACCTTCTAAGGAAGGGACACGACTGCTCAAAAGTGTCTCTCCTTCTCCGCCTCAGTCTCCTGTGGCTCCCCCTTCTCCTCTCTCTCCTATTAGTGTTCCCTCTTCTAGAGCCACCTCTCCTTCCAAAGTTGTATTTGGCGATCCTCAGGGCGCTTCTAGAGATACTCTTCACTCCTCTGGGTCCATGCCTAGTTTGTCATCTCTTTTTTTCAATTTGGGAGAGAGTTCTGCATAAGAGCTAGAATTAGTAGTCGATATGGTATCACCTGTTACTCCAACTGTGACCACTGTTACCACTAGAAGTATAGAAGTTGCCACAATAACACTAGCTGCGAGAACCATTGCCACGACAAATACTTCTTCTCTCCCGCCATGGATGTCAGCTTTCACACCCAAAAGAAAGAAGTTAGCCATCTCTCCAGATGACTTTGATTTTGGCAAAATAGTGCCAGTGAAAGCTAAGGCTCCTAAGAGGCCAAGGATCCTCTCAAAATTGGTCGAGGAAAAGGGGCATAAATTCCTAGAAATAACTAAGCCTCCGCAGGACGCAACCCTTGAGGGTTTTGAAATGAGTAGCTATTTCATCTCTCGTGTTGAACTTGGCAAAGTTACTCACGAAGGTGCGAAAAGCGATCTTCAATCTGCTATGGACATTATGGTCCAAAAATTTGATCGAGAAAAGGAGATGAAAGATTATTACAAGGCCAAGATAGAACAGTTGACGGTGGTAATAAGGAGGTTCACTCTTCCCCCTAAAGCAACAACCCCAGAGGCCTTCTCTATAGATGACCCTGTCATTTAAAAGGTAGATAAGACTTACTTGAAGGGGAAAGTCCTGGAGGACTACGTTAAAAAAATGCATACTTAGGGAGTTTCCTTGCTTACGGAGGTTGCAGAGAAGACAGACAAAATGAAAAAAGTAAGGGCAGAATTAGATGACCTGGTCTCTCTTATCTCTCAGGAGGTTGATAGTTCAGAAAAATATCTTAGCAAATGGAGAGAGATGAAGGATCTGAAGAAAAGCACCTTGATATCTATTAGTTTCATCTCCAGCAAGGATTCCTATGTTGAGATCAAGGAGTCCCTGATATACAGGATACAGGTACTCAATGAGTTGGTTGAAGATCTCAAAGCTTTCATAGATGCTAGTGAGAAGAGCGACACAAGCCTGCTCAATAAACTGGAAGAACTACCCTGCAACCTCACTTCTAAAGATAACTAATTTCTCTCAGATGAAGAAATGATCCAAGGTTTTAAAGGGATGATTCAAAGAGACTTTGAAGAAAAGACCTTCTCAATGTCTTCTGTGGACAAAGTCTTGGATACTCAGCTGACTCTGGATAATCTAAAATCCAGGTTAACTAGTCATTTTAAAGTAATCACAGCATTGAAAGATTCTTTAATCAGAGCCAGAGTCATCTCAAAGAACACGATTACACGAGACATCATAGGAATTCAGGCATCCATTACTATGTATGATGCTCATCTGAAGAAATTTGGCAGCAAGAACTGAATTTTTTCCCCCTTTTCTCTTCTTATTTCCTTATGCACTTTTGTCTTGTGAAAAGTGCATGCAATTTTGTAATATGTAATTACATGTAAAAAGTTCAAAGAAATATCTCAAAGTCAAAGATGAGTCATCTTTGACTAAGATATTTTTGTATTTTAATATTTTCTAATTTTGAGAGTTTCTCCCTATATATAGTGGAGACCTCTTTTGTAAATGGATCTTTTATCTTGGATAATAGAGAGCAAAAACTCTGCCAAAATTGAAACACTTTTTTGAGACTTTGTGCTCAAACTTGTAAATCATATTTTGTTAAATGAATGAGAAGTAGGTTTATTTCAGACTTTGTGTTGAAATTATCTGTGTTATTTAGGAAACAGTTCTTATGTCCTTTTTCCTGGTAATATCTTATTTATCTGATTTAATAAGCAAAGTGAGTGTGTTAATATTATCTGAGAACGTTTCTAAAAGGTAGAAGATAGACTTTGAGCTATTTTTATCTTTGTGATTCAGTTATCTTTTGTAGTTTCAGGCGAAGACTTTGTGCTTCGTTTCACTCTACGGTTACGCCTGTTCTAGATCGGTGAAGGAGGCTACGGAAGACTTTGTGCTTACGTGAGTGTTCTTGTGAACTTTGTTACTTCAAGAGATTTTTTGCTTCATGTTTGATACCATTTTTGAAAGAAGAGGAATGTTTTTAGCTAAGGACTAGGATTTCCCTCTTTTGTTCTTTATACATTACCTCTGAAAAAAGAGAGGTAGATGCCGTTATACCACCCCATATGTTATTTTCTGCTTAGTTATATATATATATATCCATCATATAAATATTCATAGGGAACCTCCCCTTGATGAGAGGAGAGATTTACCTTGTCCATATCTGGTAAACCCACACTTTTCATGTTGTAAATCTCCCTATGCTATGGTTGATATACCCATTTTGTCATCAGTTAGTTGACGACAAAATATTCACCCAACACTATGAATGGGTATCCCTTGTATATTGATGGTCACTAGTCACTTAGTGTCTTTCTATGTCCTTAGTATGCCTCCTATTTCCTAAGGTCTTTCTATAGATGCCTACATTGTGTTTTTTACATTCCCTCTTTCATTTTACACAATCTTAATATTCCCCTTGAGAAATATTGTTTTGTTCACTGATCATCCCCCCTAGGAATTCCATTTGTGAGTTGCAATGTAAGACCTTGGATAGGACTAGGCCTTCTTAACAAATTACCAAATTACCATTCCAAACATCCCCTTTAACATATTTTTCCCATTGTTTCCACTCATTGGTGTTCACTTTGTGACTTTCAGTGTAAGACCATGGATATGACCTGGCCTTCCTCACAAAATTTTCCAATACCTAAGTCATAATGCAATTACATGTGTCAAATTTGAGATAAGTCATGACTGATCATGAGTTACACGTCATGGACATGCTTCCCATCTTGATATAGTATGTTTTATGCCTACTTTATTATTTTTCACTTTTATCTTCTTATTTTTCAATTGCATGTAAGAATACAACCATTTTTATTAAGTTTTTCATATTTCCCAACTTGAATTAGTGTGATCAATTTAAGTTCATTTTTCCAATTTTGTTTCTCTTTTATACTTCCCAACATGAAGTAGTATGATTGAATGAATTAATTATTTTACTTTTATATCATTTGATCTTTTATGTGCCTTCTATTTTATTACATTATCTTCATACTTCCCAATGTGATATAGTGTGATTTTACTTGATTTAATTTGGTACAAATCTTTTACATGGTTTAAAAATATTTTGTTATGATTTTTACCATCTTTAGGTTTATTATATTTAGTCATATTTTGTTATTACACATTTCCCATCATGATATAGTGTGTAGTACATTTGTTTTTGATTAATTATACTTTTCCAAGTCATTATTACCTTTTTATTTTTAAACCATACATGTGTATCACATAATTATAGAAAATAAAACACTCCACAAATATTTCTCATATCATATACAACAAAAGCAAAATACATGTGCTAGAAAGAAATATATCCATGCATCAACAACCGCAACCAAATACAACTCATGAGATAAAATCTAATTGTCAAAATCAAAATCTATATATATCATGTGTTTTATACAATGACACAAAATATAAATTACATAGCTCTAACTCTATGAATAGGCTCTATCATGCCTCCTATGTCCTAACCACACTACCCATAGATGCTTATGACTATCCCCTCTGCATGGTACACTATAATGAGGTAGTCCAAGATCTCAATCTTGCTACCTATCCCTATAGGTTGGCCACCTAGTCTTATACCTATCCAAGCTATACTATGGTAACCATGTGTGTTACTCTCTCTTGAGCCAAGGCTTATTAGGACTATGCCTCTCCTACTCCCACCCTATTAGTGGTTGCAATCTATCCTTGCATTTTTGCAACTACCTTGTGGCCTACCCCACGAATCTAAACCAGCTTTCTTGAGCAGGGGTAGATGATACCATAAGATCATCTAGCATAGTGGGGTCGTATGGTACTAATACCCCATCTAAAATGTCATGGTGCACAATTATGACTAGGGATCCCCATCTGACCTTGCCAATCGCATGATCTACAAAATCCAAACTAGATAACAATTAGGTCACATACATATATCAAAACCTATCTATATACTACTATCACATGTAACTAGTATGCTATATCAAAGCTTAAAATTATAACATTTCTCACCAGTCTTGGTGTCACCAACCACCATCTCCCCATTTGCTTGTTTGTCGAATACGGTCTCTCCATTACTCATCCCTTGAGCACCTCCTTTATCGATCAACTCCCTACCAATACAAATATAAGAGTCACCCCTTATGCATGTCATGACCCTCTCCTAAGAGGTGCCTCTATTGACCAACTCTATCTTAGATTAACTATTGGGTCATCCTATGTGGCTATCCTTGCCTGTGCTCACTCTCACCAATGGTACCTCTGTCTATAGTATGACTGAGGTGGTCACTTCTACTCCTATTGCGGTGCATGTTATGGTACTTGCTACACCCATACATCAACACCCATGTCCTCTCCTCCTTAGACCACCTAATATCATGCTTGACCAGTCCATGGTCTCATATGTCATGGCCTAATCACTTGTATCTTGACTAGTGATCCTCTTCCTCCTATCCCATTTGGCTCTCTAACATGCCATGCCCAAAAATTAGACACTACTAAAAGAGTCACTATGTGTAGGAGTCCAAACTACCCTATCAAGTGTGCTAGTAGCTGTGGCTCTACCCACTAGGTATAGTGGCCTTTGATCCACCCTTGAGCTAGCCCTATCATCACAGTCACCCTACTAGGCCAAATAGTAGTAATGTGTGTGTATGACTGCCACACAATCTCCCCTCATGTGATCATCTATAAAGCTATCATATGGGCATGGACTGTGCTACCTGGTTCTACCACCATCTAGTCACCTAAGGTAACCTATCATCAACCACATGGGGTAACTCAACTAGTTGATATGGAGGGAACCTCTCGGATATAAGAACTCACCAACACCATCAATACCATAATCTTCTTCTCTTTGGAGAGCATGTCATACATATCATGCATGAATTAGACCCAGATGATATACCCAAAATCATATAATGCCCCTTATCCAAAATGGACTAGAATAAGACTATCACATACAATAGTACCTTGTCATTCAACTTGTGACACAACACTTATGTTGTCACAAGTCCAATCATGACCTTATGAATGTCTGAAATTTTCATAATATACACATCAAATAGACTAACCCACAAACTTGGGTTTATTTTATCTGAGCACATCACCCACCTGGCTAGTACTCCTTTCCTCAAGATCATCTAATGTCCCTATGATCATCAGTGTCCCTCATATTGGTAGTCTAAGAAATGCATGGAAATCTTTTAATGTGATACCTACCTATATGGTATCTGTTGTCACCAAATCTTGTACCCTAGAAGAGGGTGTTCAATCCTCTTCCAGATTTGGGTAACATGGGGATACTTCCAAGAATGTGAGTGCACCTATAATGGAAGTGAGCCTCTATATTTAAGGGCTAACTCCATGAATGTACCTTTAAATACTCACACCTACTTGACTAGTTACTTATGGGAAAAAGAGTTAGAAGTTGCATGAAATGGACCTACTCTAAATGAGATAATGCACCAAGATGTATTCCATATGACTATCATACTTCCTACATTAAGAAATAAGGCACACAAACTAACTTTCAAGTCCTATGGATTCTAACATGAGTATTTCAAGATGGAGGTGAGATGCATGAGAGATATCCAAGGTAAGTGAACCGTAGGCTAGTTGCAGATGTTAAGGATCATTGTACACTTAAAAGATAGGTTTATACACTTGATAAAAATTCATATGAATTGTTAGAACATGATATCTTTCATAAACATGAAAGGATAAGGGAAGAAAGGATAGATAATTATCTTGCATCACCATACATCACTTGTACACTTAGACAATTATTCAAGAATTCAAAATTAGATTTGCATTAATGTTTAAAGGTAAAATATGACATCATTCCAATAGGGATTCACCATACATGGAGTGGAATGTTTTTACAATAGCTCAAGAGCTATATTTGTAAAAGAAAGGAAGCAAGAGAATGGGAGCTTTTGTGTTGAAAAGGAGAAATAATCAGTTTAAATGTTTGAACCATAGTTAAAACTACTTCTAAAAATTATGCTCATTTAGACCATTTGATTGATCTAGGTCACCTCGAGTGGTTTCATAGTTACATGTTCCCTCATTGATGCTCCCTAACGGTTACAATGGTGGGATCAATTTTTTTTGATCTAGGTCCTAACATCAATGTAGTTACAATAATCGAGTCCATCTATTAGAATTTTGTCCTAGTACTAAACTGCTCCTGACTAGTTTTTCATGGCATGCAAAAGTGGTGAGAAGGGTCCTTTTCATGTAGTTGGTTCCAAAGATGAAACTATTGGGGTCTATGTGTATGCCTTCATGGCATCCTTTGAAATGATATCTCTTGTTCAAACTAGATCATGTTTGAACTTGTTCCCATGTTCATAGGTCCACTATAAATGGAAAACCAATCTCAGATAATTAGTTTTCCTATAGTCATTATGTTGATGTAGACCTAAAGACTGCATGGCCATGTCTAATCTTTGGTGTTTGATCAGTCTCTAATGGTAGAATGATGACCCTATAAGAGTTGATTACCTTGGGTAAAAATTTCTCTTTGGCTTGACCTTGAACATTAAAAATTGCTTAGGCTAATCAAAATGCTCCAACATATCTTTATTTTCATTGGTCCCATGGATCCTCACTGTCAGATCTTGACCATTTATCCCATATTGCATAATTGATCTTGATCAGTTCAATTGAGTGAGAGCCATTGATCTTATATTAGCTTGAATGCACTAATGCCACTATAAATCACACATTAATTTTAGGATCCTACTATCATCCTGCTACTTTACGTGCTTATACCATGTGATGGCCTCTTGAGCTACTTAACCTTTTGACTCCTCTGACTTTATCAGATCAATATGTAGGAAGCAATGTGATCCATAGATCTCATTGGGCCCACTCTCCTACCACTCAAGCTCGTGCCATCGGATCTTTGCTTGATTGATCCATATTATTAGATCTTGTCTAAATCATAGCTCTTTAAAGGACTTAAACCTAGGGACCTTTTGACTTGTCTGACTCTAGTATGAACCATTAGATCTCATATGTTAGTATGTGAGATCATGTGAGCCATTATATCTTGATCAACTTTAAACCTTTTAAGGACATTTTAAACCCAAATGGTTAATTTACATAGCTCAAACTTGATGTTAACACAAACATCTTATGATATTTGATCAAATTTAAAAGCTTGGAGCTAGAAGCGAACAGGTTATGGAGGCACCAAATTTATAAGAAATATTCTTGATGCTAAAAGGATTATGCCCACTTGATCTGCTAGTTATGGGAGATTTTTAAGTATGTTTACAAATTTTGTAAGTGAGCTAACCTACATGTTTTTCATGACATCTACATGCCTGTCACTGATCATTTGAATTTGAATGACTAATTGACAATGCTTGAATTGGACATTTACACAAACATCTTGCTTTGTAAGTCCAACTTTGAACATTCATAACTTGAACTAGGAAGCTCACATAGACTTGAAACTTTCAAGATATGATCTAGGCATGAAAAGCTCCATGGCATTGGATTATTTTGGCTCATGTGGCTTTTTGAGGTGCATTTATCAAATGCATAATTGGGATGGTACATTCATTTTTGGATGACATCCTGGATGGCCTGACCCCTTTAGAATAAATAAGATGAAATTTTGAGGCTTATATCTTGAGATATGGAAATTTTAGAGAATGATATTGACACTAAGGATATTGATCATCCATGGTTTGATGGTCATGCGAGGCTCCCCAAGCTCATTTATAAATTGTATAAACACATTGTCTAGTCTGGTTATTCATGATGTCCTGATGATGGTCTGGTCCTTAAACTTACCCAAGTCATTTTGGTTCAATATTTTAAGGTTGTAATGAGTTTATGAGGTTTTGTCAATCTAGTCCATGTATCTATGAGCTTATACACACTGTGAGATCCTGCTTGGGTCAATTTTGAAGGCTTGGGTAACAAATTCTGTGAAACCATTTAATTCCATTAGAGTTCGACTTTGGGCATATTGCTATGAACATTTTATCTCGGGCACTTTCTCTAAAAGAATTATGTTTGTAGGCCTTTTTAATTAGATAAAATGTATAAAATAAATGAGTTTGGGATTTTGACAAGGACCTTTTACTTCAGACATTTTCTTTGAAAGAAATGACTTCAGAAAGATTGTCTTCAACATTTTATCCGAAAGAATTTGATCTTCAAGAAAATTATTGTGGAACATTTTCCCCCCAAAAAATACATGCCTTAGCCAAATTTTAGAAATAATTTTCCTAAAAGAATTTGTGCCCTTGTACCTTTTGTCAAACCTTTTGTTGTAGACATTTTATCCAAAGGATATATGCTGAACACTTTCCCTAAACCATTAGTCTTCAAATTTTTTGCAAAGACATTTCCTTCAGGATTTTTGCTCATCCACTTTCCCCAAAATAAAATAGACTTAGCCTTTGTCCCAGAAAAAATGTTTGAAAGAAACATGCCTTCGAGAATTTTGTTTTAGACAAAATGTTCGAAAGAATTCTTAACACTTAGTCAAAAATGGAAAAGTTTGCAAAAATTGAACTTAGCCAAATAAAAGGGGGTTTGCACTTAGCCTATTTACAACATACCCTATGAAATTATAAAAATCCCCTATACAAGTTTCTGACTATAGGGGGTTGACCCATTTTGGCCTATGGGAAATAATGGTCAACTTTTTTGGCAATTTCCCAAGGGTGTTATGCTTGCTATGCCAGGACTAGTTGCCTAATCCTACCTATTGGGATATGGAATCACATGTACAATAGTTTTGACATATAAATTTCCTTGAAAAACACATGAAACACAAAGAAAGACAAATAAGAATTAATACACAAGATAAAACACACACATCTGCTTTAAGAACACTTATTGGAACACAACACACACAAGAAAGGAAATGCATGCCTAATCACTAACTAACCTGAGATGAAAATTTCCTTTAGAATCAAAGGGGAAGTTTGAAAACTCACTTGCTTTATGACATGAAGGGTTGAATGAGACATGTATACTTTTGATCCTTGACATTGATGCCTCCATCTTCTTCATGGTGTTTGCTAATTTCATTGGCATGATGTTCAATGAGAACCAAGTAGCCCCAAATAGGACGACTATGGAAATGAACTCTTCTTACATCCAAACAACCTCAATTCTCTCATATGGATCCTCAATTATGAACTCCAATGGTGATAAAATAAGACATACCTTTTTCCTTTCCATGCTGATCTCAATGAGGTTGGGTTTCTTCTCAGATGTAAGCTCTTCAAGTTCATCAAGGAACTTTGTATAGTCCACCCAATCTTAGTCATTGTCCTCTTTGGGAAACTATTTTTCCACCTTATCAAGCACTTGACCATCAACTTGGAAGAGATATTAAAGATCTTGAAAGAGATTCATTTGCATCTACCAATCATCTTTATTCTTCATGGAAAGCTTTTTCTCCACCTTCTCATGTACTTGGCCCTTAATGTATAAGTTTGAAAATATGACAACCCTCTCAGCCTTGATTTTTTCCTTGAAAGATTTTACTCAATATTTGGAAGCATAAAGCTCTTATTCTTCATGATCCAATACCTTTGTATATGGATCAATATCAAGTGGGTCTCTTGACTATTCTTGAGGTGTAATAACTTTTGCCTTGCCCTCACTTTCCATGTCTATAATATATTTGACACTAGCATCATCAAATTGATTTATGATTCTTGATCAACATAATGACCTTCATATTTATGCTTGATCAAATACTTTTCAACATGATCATTAATATCATTAACAACCTTGTCATTAGATATAGAATTTCTTGGAGAAAAAAGAGACTTACCCAACTTGTCAAAATCTTGGCATATGGTATTAAGATTTTGCCACAGTTCCTCTTAATTCACAACATGGGACTTTTATCCATGCTTATTGAGATAATAATCAACATGCTTGTTAGAGGAATTATCCAAATCAAATGTACAATTCTTGGGAGGAGGAGTAACCTTATCGAACTGATCAAATTCATGGCATATGAATTCAAACTTTTGGCACAAGTCATTTTCATCCACTTCATGAGTGTCATATTCAAGAGACATTTCATCTAAGAAGGCATGATTACACTTGTGGTCACCAAGGGGAGTCCCTATGGTTATTTCCTCCTCATTTTCACTCATGACATCCTCTTTGGTTAGCCTTGGATTGGATTTTCTCCTCTTCACTTGCTTCTCTCAAGATGGGCTTATGTGAAGGATCTAGAATATGAGATGTAGGATGAGATGTGATGGGGGGTTGATGAATTAGAGATGGAGTGTGAGGGGTAGGAGAGGGTTTGAGAGTGGATTAAAGAAAGAGAAAAGAACTAGTAAGCTCATAGGGAAGTAATTCCTTGTACTGATTATAAGGACAAACATTTACATAAGTAGGAGTTACATCTTGCCAATAACTTTCTTAGAATTATTCAACAACATGTTCATCTTTGATCTCTTTATCCTCCCACATACTTATCCTTTTTATTGAGCATTGAAGACACTTCTTTACCAATTCCATTGGTTCTTTAGTCTCCCACTAAATTTCATCTTCAACCACCTCCCATGAACTCATCCATCTTTAGACAAAACTTCTTAACCACTTAATGAGATGATTAGGAAGCACATAAAACTCATCATCCCATGTTCTCATATTGTCTTCACTATCTATCAACTCTGGTATGGATGACAAAAAGGATCGGACATGAGGTTGGGCTGATGGAGGATGAGGAGAGTAATAATGGGGATCAAGACCAACCTCAACTTGTTGCATTCTAGCCTACAAGAATCCACATCTTCCATTGTAATATCTTTGTGTAAAATCTAGGAATCATTTGATTCCTCATGACAAGACTCATAGGAGTACTCTTGAGGTTCATAGGCATCATGGTATGGTTGATAGGGTTCATATTGGGACTAATAGGGAGGTAGTTCTTGATAGGAATATTGGTAGCCTTCCTCATAGGGATGTCCAATAACAGGGTATCTATATGGGGGGGAAATGGAGGATTATGGGGCTGTCATGGCTCATAGGAGTGATAGCCATTTTGATAGGACTATTAAGGAGCATTCTGTGGTTCATAAAAATGATGATAAGGGGGGCCATGGTAGGGATATTCACCACAACTATTCATGTCAACCTCATTTATCAAAGGAAATGCAAAAAAGTGATCAAAACTTTAACTAAAGATACCTGGACTACATATAACCAAAAATTATCATTTGGAGTCACCATTAGTGCTAGGTTGTTCAATTCTATAAGATGATTAGAGGAAAGACACACCAACAATATTTACACTCTCTTGAACCCCAGAGGAGTCACCAAGAATGAGAAACTAGATTTACCTTTAAGGAGTCCCCACATTTTGAGTAGCACACCAAATTATAGTTGATGTTATCAAGACCAACATCCACCTTGACAAGTTGTCTTGAAGACAATGGGTCCCATTGGGCATGCCAAAACTATTGTCACCAAACATTTCACCCTAGAAGAGGGTTTTCAATATTTTTCTAGATTTGGGCAACATGGAAACACTTTTAGGTATGTGGGTGTACCTATAATAGAAGTGAGCCTCTAGATTTAAGGGCTAGCTCTTTAAATGTACCTTAAAATGCTCACACCTACTTAACTAGTTGCATGAAATGGACCTAATCTAAAGGAGGTGATACATTGAGATGTCTTCCCTATGACCATCATAATTTCCAGCACTAAGAAACAAGGCACACAAACTAACTTCTAAGTCCTATGGATTCTAATAGGAGTATTTCAATATGGAGGTGAGATACATGAGAGCTATCCAAGGTAAGTGAACTATAGGCTAGTTACAGATGCTAAGGCTTATGTACACTTAAAACATAGGATCATACACTTGAAAACACTTCATATGACCTGTTATAAAAGGAACTCTTTTACAAACATGAAAGGATAAGGGAAGAAAGGATATAAAATTATCACTTTGCATCACCATATATCACTTGCACACTTAGACAATTATTCAAAAACTCAAAATTAGATTTGCATTAATGTTCAATAGCAAAATATGACATTATTATAGTAGGGATTCACCATACATGGAGTGGAACATTTTTACAATAGCTTAAGAGCTATATTTATAGAAGAAAGGAAGAAAGAGAAAGGGAGATTTGGTGCTGAAAAGGGAAAACAATTAGTTCAAACATTTGAACCACAGTTAAAACTACTTCTAAAAATTATGCTCATTCAAACCATTTGATTGATCCAAGTCACCTTGTGTGGTTGCATAACTACATGTTCCCTCATTGATGCTCCTTGATGATTACAATGGTGAGATCAAGTTGTTTTGATCTCAGTCCTAACATCAATATAGTTACAACAAATAGGTACATCTGTTATAATTTTTTCCTAGTGCTAAGCTACTCTTGACTAGTTTTTCATGGTGTGCAAAAGTGGAGAGAAGGGTCCTTTTCATGTAGTTGGTCCCGAAGATGAAACCATTGGGATCTATGTATATGCCTTCATGACATCCTTTGAAATGCTATCTCTTGTTCAAAATGGATCATGCTTAAAATCGTCTCCATGTTCATAGGTCCACTATAGATGGAAAACCAATCTCAAACTATTGGTTTTCCTATAGTCATTATGTTGATGCAGACCTAAAGATTGCATGGCCATGTCCAATCCTTGGCATTTGATTAGGATATAATGGTAGAATGATGACACTAAAAGACTTGCTTACCTTGGTCAAAAAATTCTCCTTGGATCGACCTTGAATGTCAAAAATTACTCAAGCTGATCAAAATGATCCAATGTGTATTTATTTTCATTGGTCTCATAGATCCTCATTATTAGATCTTGACCCTTGACCCATCTCACACCATTGATATTGATTAGTGTGATTAAGCAAGAGCCATTGATATTTTATTAGCTTGAATGTGCTCATGCCACTTGTCAATCATGTGTTGATCTCAAGATCCTACTATTAGCCTAATACTTTATGTGCTTATGTCACGTGGTGGCCTCTTGAGCTCCTTGACCTTTTGACTCATCTCGCTCTATCGGATCAGTATGTATGAAGCAACATGAGTTGTAGATCTAATTGGGCCCACTCTCCTACCAATTGAGCTTGTGTTATTGGATTTTTGCTTGATTGGTCCACATCATCATATCTTATCCAAATTATAGCTCTTTAAAGGACTTAAACCTATGGACCTTTTTGTTAGGAACCCCTCCAAGGAAGCACAATTGATTACCTCTTGTATTCAAAATTAAACACACAATTATACCAGAATGATTAAGTAACTAGAAACTTGAAACAATAAAGAATTTGAGAGACAATACACAATCTTGTATTAAATACTCTTAGAAGAAAATACAATAAAGAAGATGCCACTTCTTCCACCTCAAAGGCTTGCCACACCTCAAGACCTTCTTCCCTCTCTCTCTTGCTCAACCACAACTCAACAACCTGAGTTATTATCCCCTCCTTGAATGCTTCAGCTGATCTCCTTGACCTTACACCTTGTAGATCTCCTTGACCTTGCTTCAATGCTTTTACTTGCCTTCTTGATTTACAATACATGCCTCATGGGTATTTAAATAGGATTCCATGCATACAAAAATAGATCTCTAATTACAATAATTAGACACGCAACTCGAGACTATAATTAGCCCTTTAACATGCAAACACTCGCTTCACTTAACTGACTATTTGTCAACAGCAGTTTTGGAACCGCCACAGGCAACTGACGTTGGTCCCTATCTGTTTGGTGCTGACCGACGTCGGCTGACTCCCTGTCGATGCTGGTTGCCTTCTGCACTGTATGTGATTGACGTCGGTCATGATGCCGACGCCGGTGCCTATGGTTCTTCAGCAACCTTTTCTTCGTGTCTGTAAATAGTTGAAGCTTTTAGCTCCACACCCTAACAATCTCCCACTTGGAGATAAACAACTGCTACTGTACCTGTACCTATACACCATCTATTTTGTTCCCTTGGCTTTGTATCCCTCTTCAAAGTCACTCTTAAAGACCACCCACCACTGAACCTATGATGCAATACTTGTCACTTATGCCAAAAGAACTTTGCTACTCCCAAATTCTTCATGACATACTTCTGAACCAACTCTACCCTTAGCTCAGATAACTCCCTGTATATGAAACCCTGCAACAAGTAACACAATACAGTAACAGGATAATGTAGCTAATATTATCCAACCTAGTAAAGATAAAATACAATGGTCAAACCTCCATTGCTCTACATCCTAATTAAGACCATATACCATAGCCTTCTATCTCATGTGTCCATCCACTCTCTTCTCTAATATGGGAATCCATCCCTCTATCCAGTGCTTCCTTCCAGCTGACAACTCTACCAACAAATACCTATTTGGCTCTTCTCTAAGGACTCACACTCCTCATCCATGCCAAGCTCCCACTATTTCTGGATTTTACCTGCATTGCTTCTTCCATCTTCCTAGTTCTAAACCATCAGTAAGCAATATAAAGAAGGTGAACAATGAATATGAGGTTCACTTACCATTTTTGACCTCTATATGGGTGTTTGAGACTCATTGACAACTAGCTGTCCACCCAACATCTGTTCCAGTGACTGATCTCGGCCATCTCCCAGTCTGCTCCCGACCAATGTCAGTTCCTTACACTGACCCTGACTATCGACGTCATTTCCCTAGCCGATGCTGGTGTCCCCCTGTCGACGTCGGTCCTTATGACTGACGTCAAACTTCTCCTGCCTGACCTACCGACCCTGCTGGTCTGCACATGACCGATGTCGATATTTGGCTGACCGACGTCAGTTCCAAGTGACCGACGTCAGTGACTGTGTGTTCCTATGAGTGATGAAATCTTTATCTGTGAGCTCATCTTGGATCAAACCCCTGTCCATGCTACCTTGCTCAGATTTATTTAGCCCCTGTGACTGATCTCTGTCCTTCATCTCCTCCATAAATGCCAAGACTTCTTTGTTCTTGTCAAAAGCATCAAATTTCCTTTTCCTGCAATGAACTCTATCTATGCTTTCTAAATCTGAACTCATACCTTTTGAATCAAGAACGTCCATTCCCTTCTTATTCATGTGACTAAGCCTATTAAGCCACATCTTCGAATTTACAGTTGAAGTAGATAAACCAAAAGTAGAATCAGTAATACAAGTATACTGATAAAGAGTATCTACTTTCTTACCTCTTGCTAAAATAAGTGCTCCCTTGGTAACCTTCCAAGAATCCACTGTGAGGGTTATTGTGCATCCCTCATCACCTAACCTTCCAACAAAAATCAAACTCTGCTTCAGATTTAGGACATGCATAACCTCCTTCAACACCCATGTGTTGTCAATCTGCAATCTCAGCTGCACTTTCCCTCTGCCAACTATTTGACAAGGTGTTCCATCCCCTAAATAAAGCACTCCAAAGTCTCCCTGGACATACTCATGGAACAAATCTCTGTTTGGGGATGCATGAAAAGATGAACCAGAATCTAAAATCCATGATCCTACCTGACTATCCAAAGAAAGTATGAGAGCATCCTGTACCATAATATTTGCATCCTTTGCTTCTTCATTACCTTCATGTTGATTCTCTTTATCTCTCAACCAACACTCCTTCTTTGTGTGTCCTTTCTTTCCACAAAACTAGCAGGCAATACCTTTGGATTCAGACCTCCTTCCTGACCTTGATTTCCCTTACTCAACCTTCTCCCTTTGCCTTCCCCTACTTTCTGCACTTAGAGCATTCCCTGATGATTCACCTGTGCTTCTCCTGCATATTTCCTCATTCAAGATCACACTCACAACATCATCAACTTTTAAGATTTTAGAAGCAGATGCAAAATTACTTACTGCCATAACCAAACTATCCCAACTTTCAGATAAAGAACATAAAATCAAGAGAACCTTTACCTCATCATCAAAAACAATATTGACTGAAGCTAATTGGTTTACCAAACCATGGAAATCACTAAGATGAGTATGTACTGATCCACCTTCTTGCATTTGTAAAGTAAATAGCTGCTTCATAAGATATACCTTATTAGAAGTAGAGGGATTTTCATATATATTTGCCAAGGACTTTATCAACTCTTCTGTTGTCTTGCACTGTGATAAGCTGGAAATCACAGACGATGCAAGGCTCAACCTTATGGAACCTAGAGCCTTCCGATCAAGAACACTCCATTCTTCATCCTTCATATCTGTGGGCTTGCATGCAACCCCACCCAACGGTAAGTACAAATCCTTCTGATACAGATAGTCCTCAATCTGCATCCTTCAATGTTGATAATTCTTGCCGTTAAACTTCTCCATTCGTAGCTTACTTTCTTCTGCCATTGCTGAACTCCCACTCAATCAGAAAACCTTGTGAATGACTTGTAATAAAAAATAATAACCTGCTTCCTGCAAACCGTAGCTCTGATACCAACTGTTAAGAACCCCTCCAAGGAAGCATAATTGATTACCTCTTGTATTAGCAATTAAACACAGAATTATACCAGAATGATTAAGTAACTAGAAACTTGAAACAAGAAAGAATTTGAGAGACAATACACAATCTTGTATTAAATACTCTTAGAAGAAAATACAATAAAGAAGATGCCACTTCTTCTTCCACCTCAAAGGCTTGCCACACCTCAAGACCTTCTTCCCTCTCTCTCTTGCTCAACCACAACTCAACAACCTGAGTTATTATCCTCTCCTTGAATGCTTCAGCTGATCTCCTTGACCTTACACCTTGTAGATCTCCTTGACCTTGCTTCAATGCTTCAATGCTTTTACTTGCCTTCTTGATTTACAATACATGCCTCATGGGTCTTTAAATAGGATTCCATGCATACAAAAATAGATCTCTAATTACAATAATTAGACACGCAACTCGAGACTATAATTAGCCCTTTAACATGCAAACACTCGCTTCACTTAACTGACTATTTGTCAACAGCAGTTCTAGAACCGCTACAGGTGACCGACGTCAGTCCCTGTCTGTCTGGTGCTTATTGACGTCGGCCGACTCCCTACCGATGCCGGTTGCCTTCTGCACTGTATGTGACCGATATCGGTCATGATGCTGATGCCGGTGCTTCTAGTTCTTTAGCAACCTTTTCTTCGTGTCTGCAAATAGTTGAAGCTTTTAGCTCCACACCCTAACACTTTTGGCTTGTTTGACTCTAGCGAGAATCGTTAGATCTCATGTGTTAGTATGCAAGATCACACAGGCTATTAGATCTTGATCAAATTTAAATATTTTAAGGACCTTTTGAACCCAAATAGTTATTTTATGGAGCTCAAGCTTGACATTAGCATGAACATCTTATGATAATTGATCAAATTTGAAAGCTTAGATCTGGAAGCAAATAGGTCATGGAGGCACCAAATTTGCAGGAGATGTTCTTGATGATAAAAGTATTGTGCCCACTTGATTTGATAGCTTCAGGAGATTTTTAAGTGTGCTTATAAAATGTTTAAGTGAGTTGACCTACATGTTTTTCATGATGTCTGCATTCCTATCATTGATCATTTGAATTTGAATGACTACTTGACAAGGCTTGAATTTGACACTTGCACAAATGTCTTGCCTTGTAGGTCCAACTTTGATCGCTCATAACTTGAGCTAGGAAGCTCGTGTAGACTTGAAACTTTCAGGTTATGATTTAGGCATGAAGAGCTCCATGAGGTTTTAGTAATTTGGCTCATACATATTTTTCAGGTGCATTTATAAAATGCACAATTGGGCTGGTCCATTCATTTTTGGATGATGTCCTGGATGACCTGGCCCTTTTAGACTCAAGAAGATGAACTTTGGAGGCTTAGATATCAAGATAGAAGACTCATGGAGATATGAAACTTGTAGAGAATGATCTCAGTACTAAGGACATTGATCATACATGGTCTGATGGTCATGCAAGGCTCCTTGAGCTCATTTATAAAAAACACAAACATGTTATCTAGTTTGGTTATTCATGACATCTTGATGATGGTCTTGTCCTTAAACTTACCCAAGTCATTTTGGTTCAATATTTCAAGGTCCTAACTAATTTTTGAGGTTTTGTCAATCTAGTCCATGTCCTTATGAGATTATACACACTATGATATCCTTATTGAGTCAATTTTGAAGGCTTGGCAACAAATTCTCTGAAACCATTCAATTCTATTAGAGCTCATCTTTGGGCATATTGCTATGGACATTTCATCTTAGGTGCTTTCTCTGAAAGAATTGTGTCTATGGGATTTTTGTATTAGATAAAATGTCTAAAATAAATGACTTTGGGATTTTGACAAGGACCTTTTACTTCATACATTTTCTTCAAAGTAAATGAATTCAAAAATATTATCTTAGACATTTTGTCTGAAATAATTTAGTCTTTGAGAAAATTGTCATGAAACATTTTACCCAAAAGAAATCCATGCCTTAGGCCAAATTTTAGAAATAGTTTTATCGAAAGACTCATGCCCTTGTACCTTTTATCAAAATTTTTGTTGTGGACATTTTGTCTGAAGGAAATATGCCAAACACTTTCCTTGAACCACTAGTCTTCAAACTTTTTGCAAAGACATTTCCTTTAAGATTTTTACTTGTCACTTTCCTTGAAAGAAAATAGACTTAGCCTTTGTCTCAAACAAAATATCTGAAAGAAACATGCCTTCAGGAATTTTATTTTGGACAAAATGTCTAAAATAATTCTTGACACTTAGTTAAAAATTAAATTTTTTGTAAGAATTGAACTTAGCCAAATAAACGGGGGTTTGGTACTTATCCTATTTACAACATACCCTATGATGTTATAAAAGGCCCCTATACAAGATTCTGACTATATGGGGTAAAATGGTCAATAATATCCCCATCCACCACCCATCAAAAAGTGTTGGTCAACCATTCCCATGCTCTAAAGAACATGACAATGAGATCAACACTCAATGGGATACACCTCATCTCCATAATCCCTCTTAGGCCTAGTGTAACTAGTCTGACTCTATCCATGTCTATCAACTACTGCAACAGATCCAATATCCATGACACATCGATCAATCACTAATACCTCTAGCATATTTATAAAATATCAAACAACAA
Organism: Torreya grandis; assembly: GCA_037957365.1. Classification (NCBI taxonomy): domain Eukaryota; kingdom Viridiplantae; phylum Streptophyta; class Pinopsida; order Cupressales; family Taxaceae; genus Torreya; species Torreya grandis. The sequence goes on along the minus strand of JARHVA010001634.1, from coordinate 1,421,195 downwards.
AGGATGTATCAGATCTCCATATCATTCATAATCATAATACATTCTTCAAATTTTACAAAACTTAGCTGGTTTGATTTAGTTTTTCCATTTTCTATAGAATCAATCTATTCAATACTAAATCAGCCATGTGTTTAATTTGGGATACTAAATCAGCCCTATCAAATTATTACTATATCGACCCTGTAGTACTACATTAGCCATTTTAAAAAGAACTAAGTTAGCCCACTGCTATGTGGTCAACCCCCTCTTAGCTAACTAAATTGTAATAATACTACGTAGTTGTCCTTTTTGTTCTCCCTCACATTATAGACTAAGTTTAATTAGTTGACTTTATTCATCCACGATGATGACTTTTTGACCATTAGCATAAATGCCTTGGGAATTTATTGGTTTGAATCCTTCGTACCCAATACCTTGCTTTACCCCTAATGTACCTAAAAATTTATTAGGGTTTATTTTGGTGCTTAGATTTTTCCTACCAGTCAATTTTCTATATTTAGCTCAATTTCAAATCAAAATATTTAAAAAAATTAACATTTCTAGTTGCTTACCTATGTTATATTCACTACAGTGGCTATGCATCCTCCCCATCTCAACTGTCATCTCCTCATCATAATGGCTCTCTGGTATCTCATTAGGTCTCTCAAAGCTTTGTTTTCTTATAATACCAAAACTGACAAATGAATTATTTTTCACCCTATTTATACTTACTATTCACAATTATTTACCTTTCAAATATTTGTTGTTAGATTTCTTATTTTGATCATATCTTTTTCTTTACTAACTCTTTTTCTAAACCATAAAATGTTCTGAAATCTTGACAAATAGAGAATATTTTCACCTACCATATGTCTATATTGCAATACTTTTGATTTTTTGCTCTTTTTTGCTAATATTCATAGGTTCACCTAATGTTCTCTACATTACACAACTTCACATTTCTTTTATTTCCTTATTTATCTACAACACTAAGGTAAGTAAAGGTATGTGTTTTTCAATTCTATCTTTTCATTTATCTTATTTGCTCCTGACTACACTTTATTCAACTTCATAGTTGTGTGTTACTATGTTATTTTTTTGAATCACCATCCCATGTTACACCTACATGACATATGATGAGCTTCAAATGGGACATATGTATACACATACTATTTTCAAACTTTATCAATTATTGATGATTTTTATCTTATAAGAACCCATCGAGTCTCAATCTCTCTAAGTGCATGCCTTAATGGGTGCACTAGGAAAGGGATGGATAGACCATTGCCACTTCATAGGGTTTTTGTCCCTTAGTACCACTTGTTTTCTACACATCCATTTCCTAAAAACATTCCCCTAAGATTCACCTCCTATTTTACTTCCTCTTCTATTCATTTTCCACCTTCATTAACCCTTCCCTAGCTTAAAATCCTTTTTAATGGTTTACATTACACTGTCGGCCCCATCAACCTTGTACTCTAATTGATAAAACTTATTTAGGATATAGGTTTCCCCTGGCCAACCTAGATTGAGACCTAATTTTTTTTGTTAATAAAAATACAATGTTGATTAGGTCGACCTTGTCAACCTAAACTTTCAGAAAGGATCAGGGTTAGACCCACCTATACAAACACATCCATTTCATCATTTATAAGATAAGAGAAGAAGAAGAGATATATCTTTCACATCTAATTATCCACCATTATACTTGAAGAGAATATCTTAGGGTTTCATACTTTCTTTAGAGATATAGATTTTGTCTTATGGAGAAGTCTTTTAGATGCATTGATAGGTTGTGTAGCCTAGAGATGATTTATCCTTATCATCCTTACATACTACAACAACTTCCTGAGAATCACCTTGGCTAAGGGAGAGATTGAGGCTCAATAGTTTCATCTTCAAAGGTAAGTATTCCTAACTTTGTTCCTCCTTTTGTAAGAGTAGATAGATTTGCATTTGTACTTATCTCATATGTTTACGATTTTGTATACATTAATGTGAGTATATGTGTTCTATGCATGCTTATTTTTTATTCTTATTACCCCCACTTTGTGTCAAAAGAATTGGTGAACATTAGATTAGATTTTTATTTATGTTTTATTAGTTTAGTGAATATGAAAACATCAGACCTAGTGAGGGTTATTGCATAGTTTTGCTTGACTGGAGGATTTGGAACCCTCCCTAGTAATATTATCATAGTAAGAGATCCCTTGACTAGGTATAACGGATCCATATTGGTCATGACGTAGAATATCTAATATATCCACAATAAAAAGTGTAAGTAGGATTTATCTTCTTTGAGCTAGGATTGATTTACAGATCTACTACATTTCTCATTTCATATAGGTTGCACTATAAGTAGTGGCACAAATGACACTATTGGCATGATAAGCATTGGTAGAACAGGAAACACTAGTAGCATGATTAACATGTATAATAAAAGATGCACTAGTGGGATTATTAGCATTGGAAGAAAAAGAAGCACTAGTATCATTATGAGCATTGGTAACAAATGATGCACAAGTGTTTTGAATGAGGAGGAGGGGCCTTGGAAAAGGCCCACTAAATGTTGAACTTGTCATGTTAGTGGAGATAATTGGCATGGAAGTCGAAGAGATCATATAAGAAGAGGTCATGGTATGGGAAGGAGTCAAAATATAAGGGAGAGGTTGAGAAGTAAAGAAGGTTTCACCCCTAAATTTGTGAGAGAATTTAGTGAAAAGTGAAAGAGGTTCTTCTATTTGAGCACCTATCATTAGATTATAGATAGTTGAAGGGTCCTTTCCTCTATATTGAGAAAATTCGTTAATGAAGAAGAAAATTTCAAGTGTGTGATCTAATTCAGGATTATATTCTAAGGAGAAAAGAAGATTACAAACTGATGATGAATGAGGAGTCACATAATTGGTAGTGTGATTGGTAATGTGCACATTGATTTCATCTAAAGTGGAAGCCACAATATATTTTTGGGGAAACTTATTAGGATTAGTAAAGCTCATTATGTTTGTTGGATTCAAATCTATATTATCCTAAAACAAGAAGTTCATGATGAGAAAATAAGGCTAAAGGGGTGATGTAAATTCAAAATTAGGAAACATGATACATAGTCAAACCGGTTAATTGTATGATATCAACCATGGGATGGAACATAGAAACATAGAACACAATCATATAGTTAGACTATGTACTTATAAATAAGGAACATGCTAAGAAATAAGAAGATACATTCATATAGGTCTATTTTGTACTACTTAAATAAAGGATTGAATAAAAATATAAGGAGACATAATAAGAAATGTCAACTATATACTACAGTCAAATAGGGTAAATAGTCTATAAGAGACTATGTCGACAAAAAGTGATATTGTTATGAAATAAATAAAGGTTTTGAAATATATTATCTAAGAAAATAAAATTAAGCACACAAATAATTAGATCAATGTGACTGATCTAATTGGAACACATAACACAAACCTTGTACCAACGCTAGCCAATGCAAATTTTGAAATACAACATACAATGATCAAAGAGAAAGAAAAAATGTGTAAGTAAATGATAACTAATTGGTAATTTTTGGAATGAAAATGATTATGGGGGTGAATAATTCTTCAAAAACTTACTTATCAACTTCACTTAAGCAATCACGAACTAATAAAACAAGCATATAGATCTAACAAGCATAAAACCAATCCACAAGAGCATGAAACACAAGAACACATAATATATATGGGAAACCCTAAAGGAGAAAAAAACACTAATATATTAAAATTAAATATAGTAATATAATACAAAAACAAAATTTAGTGAATCACCAACTTCACATGGAGCACCAAACCCAACTAGCTAAACACCAACTCAACTAGGCTTTAGCAAGCACCCACTTACAAGGAGACACCAACCCCATAGACGACTCAGCACTAAATCATATAATTAATATCATTTATCACCTTTATAACAATTTTTTTATTATACAACAAATGATGATCTCCTTCTTCAAATCTTCTCTCTCTTTTATCCCTCTCAAACTGCCTTCTAGGCTTCTTTGCTCAAGTAGTCCTCTTTTTGACTTGATTAAGTCATATGACCTTGATTATAATGAACAAAAACTATGTAAAACATTAATAATATATCCTATACACTCATATTATGGTTTAAAATACCTTATCATTCTCTAAAATATCTTGTTTTATTCGCTTGCATTTTACACACACTAATAGGCCTAAAATTGCCTAATATTTATATGTCACTTATTCATATCATTATTAGTCAGCCAAACATAATTACCATGTTAGGTAGGCCATGAAATATATATAATTACATATCATATACATTTATAAAATTTTATTTGAGTCCCTTTAGATCTGACCTAACTCAATTAGGCCTTATATCACCTTTAGGTCTCATGGAGACCTAATCCTATTAGGTCTATTTAGGACACTTTACACTTTACCTTCATTAGAACACTTTAAAACACTTAAAATGATAGTAAAATATAATATTTCACTTATATATTCCCATAATAATCTCATCTAGGCTTCATAACACTTTTTATCTTTAATCACCACTTGAAACACATCATTACCACTGTTCACAATTAGCCCTGTACATACCCATAAAGTCTATCTTGAACAACTAAAGCATAGACATAATTTTTTTTAAAAAATATGAAAATAAATCACACAAAAATAATATAAATTAACTTAGTGTTATCATCATGTGATTTAAACTTCACAACTTAGGGTAAAAGGACTCAAACCCTTCTCTATAATTAACCCACTCAAAACTGCCAAGTAGCCTCAAAACACAGTCATGAAAACTTGAAGTTATAACAGTTGAAGGAATAAATTAAATGAATTAAAAATAATGAAAATTATCTTAAAAAATTCTCATAAAAATCTCCAATAAATATATCATAAGCTATAATGATAGTTTATTGGTCTTGCAGACCAATTTGTTGACCTTCTCTCTCACAGACCTTACTCTGCTAGACAAGCCATTTTAGCTTCAATGTTTTGACATCTTACATTAAATTTAAAGCTTATAAAAAACATGTATAGGAAATAAAATTAAAAAATAACAACATAATTTGTATTATATATATTAACTCATGGCATAGAGTCTCAAACTTATCTCTATAACTTGCTTATCTAAAACTGCCAGTTTGCCTTCAAGACCAGTCATGGTGATATTGACCTTCAATCATCTGTATGACCATTTAAAAAGAATCTTGATGAATTTGGTTGATATTATGAGATAATTATACCATTTTAATATATAATTATAACACGGTAAACTTTAAATATTTGTCTTGCAAACCAATCTCATAACCTTGTATCACACTGTCTCACATGAACTAGACAGGGCAACTTATGAGTGACATTTTCACCATATCCACTGACCTCAAAAAATTATATACAAAATTAAAATTTATTAAATTTATTTAAAAATTTACCCATGTATTTTTATTCATCCCTAATCCATGACAACACATCCCTAATCACCTTCTCATTTTTGCCTAAGTTTTTCACTATTTGCATCATTAGGCCTATTATCGACTGGTCAAATTATATGACTAGTTTAACACACATAAGGGATATAACCTGATTATAAACCACTATGTACATATAATAACACTCTAAATATTTTTATTTCATCCATTTATCAACTTTGATTTGGTCAACTTTGACCGTTATAATAAATCTTTGAGAAATAAGGCCTTTCTTGTAGGTTCCACTCACTCACCTGGCAAACCAATCACACTTGTAGATGAATGGAGAGTTTGATACAACATAAAATAACTTAAATGTATATACAAATCAATTTTTTTTACTTTAGAATAAATTATTTTATATCAGGTCACAATTAGGGTTCTTTGAGGGTTTAAATCATCTTCCAGTCTTAACGATCATTCATAAAGCATAACACCTCATTCCAGAAACTAATGCTTGGAAATTTGATATAGGAAAATTAAAAATATAAAATTAATATATTAGGTTATCATTCAAATTTTACACATTCCAATGAATAATTGAAAGTTCTTCTTGGGTTGAGAACCCCTTCATTCTGTGCACACGAGAGGTCTTAAAACAATTTTTCTTGCCTTAACCTTCAAATTTTGACTTGAAACTTGGTCAAAATACTTGAAAAAACATTACACACTTTTTTAAATTCCAAGATACTCACAATTTTCCTTGTAAACTGATCTTGATACCCAGTTAGGCCATGCTTTCTCTTTTTGCCCTCTAAGCCTTGACCTACAAGTCACATTAGGCCTTAAAACTGACCTTCTAACCACTATGTAAGCTCTCAACACATCATATACAAAATAAATCAACATATATCATGATAAAACACTACTTTAAATTCTTAATATGTGTTCAAAACACCTCATGACACCTCATTAGGTTAGGTAGGGTTTAGAACTATGTCTAAAACTAGTCTAGTTATAGATTTAGACTTAAGGTCTTATCCCTATAGGCTTACCTTGAAACTCTCTTGAGTGATCCAATGCCTCAAATTCATGATCAATAAAACTCATGCAACATATTATGCCTCTATGGTCCATCTCACTAGGACACCATGCTCAAACCTTCTCACTAGGTCTTTAGAAGCTATGACTAGTGCCATGACTAGGCTTCTCAAGCACATGAAGCTTGAAAATTGATCTTGAAACACTATTTGATGCTTATCCATATTGGTCACATTACATACATGATCCTAAAATAATTTAATGCTGATTCACATACCTCTTCATGCTCATCATGCACATGGTCATGATATGACTAAGCTTAATATGACTATGCTTCTCAAGGCACCTTGTTCTCAAAGACTAGTACTCAAACATGCTTACCTTGGCCTGAACCTTGACATAAAACTTATAAAAATAATTAGGTTTCCTTCAAATTATATATCAAAAGAGAGATAATATGTTTCTTTCAAATTCTTTCTTTAATAGAGAGACAATAGGTTGCTTTCAAATTCTCTCTTCAATAGGGAGACGATAGGCTGTATTCAAATTATCTCTCAATAGAGAGACAATAGGTTGCCTTCAAATTCTCTCTTATCACATGGCTTCCTTGTCACATCAGGTACAAAATATCATAACTCATATATCACTCATCATGCAGCTTCATAGATGCACCTTGACATCAATGACATCAACCTTAACATCAAATGACATCAACCTTGACATCAATGATAATACTTCTCAACCAACTCTCCCTTTGTCATTGATGGAAAAAAATTCTTCAAGCTAATCACTCTCATCTCACTTATTGAACTTTCTCCCCCTTTCACATTAATGATAAAGGTCTTCCCCAACCATCAACTAGAATCATACTTTATTTACAACAAAATTTCAACACACATAATATAAAGCATTTAGGCAATATGCTCCCCCTTACTCCATGCATACCTCCTTCAAATGAACTCAGATTCCAAGACCAATTTTTAACATAGATCAAACTCAATCAAAATCCTATATATCTCCCCCTCAAACCAAGCTTATACCATGCTTCTACTAACTTGAAGTGTGTCTTCATGAATCATACTGGAGTCACCCCTTTCCATAGGGAACTAAAAAACCTAAAGTTTAGGAGATTCCTAAATCTCCATGCTATCAAAAGACTGAATGCCCTTCATTATCCTTTTAGGCTTGATTGGCACTATAGGCTTGACCTCTTCATCAACCATTTGATCATCAATATGAGCTGAAAATAAACATTACTAACTAGATTCACATTTGAAGTATGCTCTATCACAATAAATAGTTCATTTGAACTTATATATTTATCATGACTCATATTGACTATCTTTGGTTTCCACACATTCATTTTCCTTTTTTATTGTACTCTAGGGGATTTAAACCTCCTATTTTGACTTTATAACTTTCTAAATATATTAGGATATAATCTTGTAATGTGTCCTAAATTATGTTAATTATAGAAAACCACCTTATACATACCATTTGACTGATGTGAACTATGACTCCTTTCATAGTCCCATGAGTACTTATTTTTGGAGGGTCTTCTGCACTCTCTTGATCTATGACCAAATTGAATGCATACAAAATAGTAACTATTAAATTAACTAACATACCTCATATCATTAGGCTATTTGATAGGTCTTTTCATGTTGACCTTCTTATCTTCAACAACCTTCTCCTTGACTTGAGCTTCCTCCTTTTGGTCCTCTTTGAAACTGAGACTTGTCTTATCACTTGCAGACTTCTAGCTACTCAATATGTCATATATAACCTAAGTGCTATTTTAAAAATTTACAAAGGTACTCACCTTGCTAGATTATTGATTCAACTCAGATCTCAAAGATTTCACTTTAGTTTCATACCTAGTGCATTCTTCTTCTTAGCCTTTAGGTTTGAACTGAATATATCCATATATGATTCAATAGGATTGATGATCTCATCATACTCAAAACTATTACTCAGTCTTTCCTCAAACAAGCCAATCTACTCATCATAGTCCGTAATTAATGATCTTAGTTTTTGATTATTTCTTATTTGAAACTTTAACTCCTATAGATCACTTACTAATTCTACCTCAAGGTTCACTTCAACTTCTTCTTCATCTATTTATATATCAACCAAAAGGATTTTACCATTTGAGCAACCCTCATTATCTAATTCTATGGCCATGAATAAGGTTTCATTATTATCATGTTCAGGTTCATTACTTCCATCATCACTATCAAATGTGTTTATGTCACTTACATTAGATGAGTTATCTTCTTTGGTATATAAACTTTTCTTGTTTTTGAATGACCCTTTCTTACCTTCATACTTCCTAAAATCTCTTTTTTTCTTGTTATATTTATATGCCTTCCTATCATCTCCATGATGTTCATCATCTTCTTTTTTATACTAAATTTTATCATTGTTAGGAACCTTAGATGTAAAGTGACCTATCTTACCACAGTTAAAACATTTGAAGGCAAACTTACCCTTGTGCTTAATTGATCCAAACCTAAATTTTATTATAAAAATGGCAATCATTTGATCATAATCAACATTTGAACTTTCATCATCCTTGATCTTCTTGGATTTTGACTTGTTATAAACTCTGAAAGATGTTTCCTTTTTAGGAGGTCTTCCTTCATTAGTTTTCATCTCATAAATAATCAAAATGCCATGAAGCCCATCCATTTTAAGCTTGTCCAAATCTTTCATGTATTCCACTAAAGATACATTAAAGTCAAACTTAGGACTTAGTGATCTCAAAACCTTTTGAAAAACTATATATTATATCACCTCTTCTCCCAATCCTCTAATGACATTGGCAACTTCATAAACCTTCAATAGGTAGGATGAAATGGTTTCATCTTCATTCATATTTAGACTTTAAAACTATAATTAGTGGGTCTACAACTTGTAAATATTCACCTTGGTGTCTCCTTCATAGATGGCATTCAATTTGTCTCATATCTCCTTGACTGATACATAGTGCATCACCTTCATAAGCTCTACCTCTGATATGCCACAAAGAATGACATTCTTTGCCTTAATACCTATTGCATCAGTTGGTGGAATATGAGGAACACTATATCCATCCAAAACTAACTTCCAAATATCATGACCTTGATACATCAAATATATATTCATTATAATGTTCCAAAAGGTATAATTAAATCCATTGAATAATGGAGCCTTATCAGTAGAGAAATCACCTTGAGATTACTGACTAGCCATCTTTGATTCTAGGATTTGTTTTCGGTTTTAAACCTGATTAAAAGGACCAGGATCTAATATTAAATGTTGGAATCAAAATTAATGGAGGGGTGAATCAGTCTTAAAAAACTTACTTATCAACTTCACTTAAGCAATCATGAACTAATCAAATAAGCATATAGATTTAGCAAGCATAAACACCAATCCATAAAAGTGTGAAACACAAGAACACATCACATATGTGGGAAACATTTAAGGGGAATAAAACCCAATGATTTATACAAATGTAATAAAATAATAGAATATAAACACCAAATTTAGTGAAGCACTAACTTCACATGGAGCAACAACCCCAACTAGCTAAGCACCAACTCAACTAGGCTTGAACAAGTACCCACTTGCAATGAGGCACCAACACCCTAAATGACTTAGCACAAACTTATCCATATAAAAACCTTGATCACATTTATAATAATTTTTTTATTATATAATAAATTATGATCTCCTTCTTCAAATCTTCTCTCTCTTTTATCCCTCTCAAATTGCCTTCTAGGCTTCTTCGCTCAACTAGTCCTCTTCTTGACTTGATTAGTTCATATGACCTTGATTATTATCCACATAAATTTTTTAAAACCTTAATAATATATCCTATACGTTCATATTATGGTCTAAAATACCTTATTATACTCTTAAATATGTTATTCTATTCTCTTGCATTTTACACACACTAATAGGCCTAAAATTGCCTAGTATTTATATAAGTCACTTGTTCATATAATTTTTAGTTAGTAAAGAATAATTACCCTCTTAGTTCATCCATGAAATGGATCTTAGGAAATATCATAGACATGGATAAAATATTATTTGAGTCTCTTTATATCTGACCTTCCTCAATTAGGCCTTATCTCACCTTTAGGTCTCATCAAGACCTAATCCTATTAGGTCTATTTAGGACACATTACACTTTACCTTCCTTGGATAACTTTAAAACACTTAAAAATAAAATAAAATATAATATTAAAATTAAATATACCAATTATAATCTCATATAATATTTATAACACTTTTTAGCTTCATCTACCACTTGAAGCACACCATTAGCACTGTTCAAATTAGGCCTGTGCATACCCAAAAAGTTTGTCTTGAAAAACTAAAGCATAAACACAATTTTTTCAAACAAACATAAAAAAATAAAACATACATAATATAAATTAACTTAGGGTCATAAAAATGTTATTTAGACTTCATAACTCAAGGCAAAAGGACTTAAACCCTTCTCTGCAAGTAACCCTCTCAGAACTGCCAACTAGCCTCAAAACACAGTCATGGAAACTTGAAATTATAACATATGAAGGAACACATTCAAATTATTCCAATTAATTAAAATGATATTAAAAAATCCTCACAAAAAACTCCAATGAAAATATCATAATATTTAATGATAATTTATTGGTCTTGTAGACCACTTTGTTGACCTTTTCTCTCACATACGTTACTCTGCAAGATAAGCCATTTTGAATTCAATGTTTCAACCTCTTACACTAACTTAAAAGATTATACAAATAATGGATAGGAAATAAAATTAAAAAATAACAAAATCCTATTTATTATATACATTAACTCATGGCATCGAGTCTTAAACTTATCTTTGTAACTTGCTTATCCAGAATTCCCTGTTTGCCTTGAAGACCAGTCATGGTGATAATGAACTTCAATAATATATATAACCATTTAAAAAGAATATTGATTCATGTGGATGATCTTATGATATCATTATAAATTTTTTAGATATAAGGATAACATGGTCAAATAGAAATATTGGTCTTACAGACCAATCTCACAACCTTGTATCACACTATCTCACCTGAACCAGTCAGGTCAATTTATGAGCAACATTTTCATCATATCCAATGACCTAAAAAAATTATATTCAATATTAAAATATATTATAGGTCTTTAACAATTCCCCAATGCATTTTTATTCATTCTTAATCCATGATAACACATCCATAATCACCTTCTAACTTCTGCTTAGGTTTCTCATTGTTTGCACCATTAGGCCTATTAGCAACTGGTAAAATTGTATGATTAGTTTAACACCCATGAGGGTTAAAAAATGATAAAAAAATAATGGAAACAAATAAAAGTCTCAATATTTTTCCTCCATCCATTTATCAACTTTGACTTGGTCAACTCTGACCACTACAGTGAATCTCTGAGAAATAAGGCCTTTTCTATAGGTTCCACTCACTCACCTAACAAACCAATCACACCTGGAGATGTCTGAAAGAGTTGAATATAATATAAAATAAATTAAATATCCATATAAAACCATTCTAAGTACTTTAGAACAAATTATTTCATATCAAGTCACTATTAGGGTTTTTTGAGGGTTTAAACCATCTTCTAGTCTTAACAATCATTCATAAAGCATAGGACCTCCTTCCAGAAACTAGTGATTATAACTTTGAGATATGACCCTTCCCCATATACCATGAATATATTAAGTTCTCATGCATAGGTTACATGTGCCAATGGACACTTGAAAGTTCTTCTTAGGTTGAGAACCCTTTATTACACGCACATGAGAAGACTCAAAACACTTTTTCTTGCCTTAACCTTGAAAATTTGACCTAAAACTTGGTCAACATACTTGAAAAAACATGACATACTTTTATCAATGCCCACATACTCACACTTTTCCTTGTAAACTGATCCTAATACCCCATTACGCCATGCTCTCTCTCTTTGCTCTCTAGGCCTTGACCTACAAGTCACATTAGGCCTTGAAATTTACTTTATAACCAATGTGTAAGATATTAAAACCTCATATAAAAAATAAATCAACCTCTCTCATGATCAAACACTACTTTACATCCTTCATAGGCCTTAAGAACACCTCATGATACCTCATTAGGTCAAGTAGGGTTTAGAACTAGTCTAGTTATAGATTTAGAATTAAGGTCTTACCCCTATAGGCTTACGTTGAAACTCTCTTCAGTGATCTAATGCCTCAAATTAATTATCAAGCAAACTCATACAAACTCTTATGCCTTTATGGATCTATCTCATCAGGACACTATGCTCAAACCTCCTCACTAGGACTTTACAAGCTATGACTAGTGCCATGACTAGGCTTCTCAAGCATTCAAAGATTGACAACTGATCTTGAAACACTATTTGATATTTATAAAAATTTATCACATGACTTACATGATCCTCAAATAATTTCATAATTTTATACATACCTATTCATGCTCATCATGCACATGCTCATGATATGACTAAGCTTCTCAAAACACCTTGTACTCAAAGACTACTAAAATGTGCTTACCTTGGCTTAAACCTTGACATTAACCTTAGAAGAATCATTAGGTTGCATTTAAATTATCTCTCAATATAGATATAATAGGTTTCCTTCAAATTCTCTCTTCAATAGAGAGACAATATGTTTCCTTCAAATTCTCTCTCAATAGAGAGACAATAGGTTGCCTTTAAATTCTCTCTTGTCACATGGAATTCTTGTCACATCAGGTATAAAAGCTCATACCTTACAAATTACTCATCATGCATCTTCATAGATGCAACTTGACATCAATGACATCAACCTTGACATCAAATGACATCAACCTTGACATCAATAATACCTCTTCTCAATAGTCATCCTAAGTGTTATTAAGTTATATTGAAGTTTTATTTTAATGTGATTGGGATGTTTGCTATAATGAGGAATTAGAAAGAAGTATAAGACTAGTTTCAAGATGTTTAGGCTGAAATGGATATGTACTGGTGTTAGTACTAGCTTGGTATTGGGGCCTACCCATTCACTTCATAATCCTACAACGATAAGGGTGTCAGGTGCTTTACTAATATATACCATCAACCATGTGTTATTACTTGGATAGAAAACTAAGTTAGCTCCCCACTTGATGATGAAATTAAAGTAGGTAGACCTTGGAAAGATAAATCTTTAATTCTTTTTGAAAGTAAAGTGATTTGAAAGTGTGTACAAAAGAGAAATATAGTGTAACTAAATTGATAATTTGAAAAACCACCTAATTAATTTATGTTTGTTACTCTAAGCATGTAAGAAATTGAAAATAAAGGTGAATTAATTACTATTAAATAAAGATTAATTCCTTGATTGAGAATAATACAGAGTTAGTTTAGATGACACTATATGCAAATAGTACATAACAGATTCAATTGGGTCACTATTATTTTGTAGAATTAAGATTTAGAACATAGTTAAACATGTCAACTATTTATTCAAGATAGAAGATAAAATACAAAATTATATCGAGCAGGTCAACCTGGTTAGCTATAGGGCTGCAGTTTTATAGACTACAAACTTGTGAAAAATAGTACTTGAAAAGAAAAGTTGAAATGATAGAGAAAGGAAGAATGAACCTTGATGGGCTTGAAGATGTTTAGATTGCAAAATGTTATGCTCAGATGCTGATTCAAAATTTTTCTAATGGAGTCGACTGGCTTGATGGAGTTTTCAAAACCTATATAATGAAAGACAAGTTGTGAATAGAGTCAACTAGCTTGACTATGTTTGTAGACTTGTATGCTGAAAGAAGAGAATTGCAAATAGAGTTGATTGGTTTGACTATGTATACAAATCTAGAACTAAAAAAGAATACTATGCCAAACTAATCGATCCATTAACCTATATCTGGGGAAGATCCACATAGATAAAATAGAGTCATTTTGGCATGACTATGTGTTAAAATTGTGCATTGAATGTTACAAATATATTGATTGGTTTGATATAATACTAAAAAAATAGAAAAAATATAATATGACGATAAAATGAGAGCATAAAAAAAGCCTACAAGGGTTTGATTCATGTTGTGTTCACTAAAATATATAAAAATGGAAATGAAATTGATCTATTAATCAATCCTAGCTTGGAGAAGATAAATCCTACTTACACTTTTGATTGTTGATACATTAGATATTCAGTGTCATGACCAAGATGGATCTGCTAGACCTAACCAAGGGATCTCTTACCACAATAACATCACTAGAGAGGGTTTCAAAGCCTCTATTTAAGAAACACCATGTAATAACCCTAGCTAAGTCGTATGTTTTCATATTCACAAAGTAAATTCAAAGGAAAATAAAGTCTAATTTAGTGATCATTAAATATTATGGCACAAAGTGAGGGTAATAAACATAAAAAACAAACATGCATAAAAGATCTATACTCACGTCAATGTATAGAAAATCCTAATGCATGGGAGATAAGTAAAAATGTTAATATATCTACTCCTACAAAGGAGGAACAAAGTTAGGAATACTTATCTTTGAAGATGAACCCATTGAGCCTCGATCTCTCCCTTAGCCAAGGTGCTTCTCAAGAGGTTATTGTGGTATGTAAGGATAACAAGGATATGTCAACTCTAGGTTACACAACTTCTCTTGCATCCAAAATACTTCTCCACAAGACAAGATCCATATCTATAAAGAAAGTATTGAAAACCTAAGCTATGCTCCTCAAGTAGAATGGTAGATAAAAAAATGCCCAATATAATATTCTTCTTCTTATATTATTTATAACTAATGGAAACGGATGTGTATATATAGTTAGATCTAACCCTAAACCTTTTCAAAAGTTTAGTCAATAGGGTCAGCCTAATTGAATTTATATCATTATTGATAAAAATAAATTATGTCTTAGTTTAGTCATATAAAATGTGAAATTTGGTTACTTGAGTATAACTAATGACACTCAATCCATAGGTCCTCCTACTTACTTTCACAACCCTTTTACACTCTTCTTTTATTGATTCCCAGTCATCCATAGCCTTCCAGACTTAACCCTTATAGACCCAGGCATCTCTCTCAAGCCTAGATATATCCCCCCAGGTCTCATTCCCTCTAGATAACATCACCCAAGTTGGATAGGAGCACTAAAACCCAGGGTGTCCAATTTTTAGCGCTATTGTCCAAGTGCAAAATAGGTTTTAATAGTCATATTTTCCTGAATCCTTATCCTAATTTATGTCAGCCTAACATGAATTCATTTAACCCATGATCATTAAATACCCTATAAAAGGCCATTCAAAGTCCATTTAGAAGGGTTGGAACTCATTTACAAGAGAGAATCAAGAATACTAGCAAGGCCACTCAAGCACTTATCCCTATTCTCTACATACAACCATCCAACAATATTTCAAGCTTATTCAAACCCTCATACCAGTCCCTAGTCACTCCAAGTGCACCCAATTTTGCATTTACTTGCATTTTCATCACTCTATTACACTGATCACTTCAATAAGAGAACTAATAAGCTTGGTCCTTCCTCAGAGTATTGTTATGTAGGCAACATACCCACACATGGGGTGTGAAGTGCATCTAGTGTATCCTTTACATACTAACCCCTTTTCCCTATTTGCCAAAGTTCCATTTAATTGCATAAAAGACACAAACACATGGATAATCAACTCCATATGGAATTTCGTTGACAATGAGGATCTAAAATTTGATACACAAGCTCACATAGATGCTATAAATAAAACCCAAAAAAATCATATCTCTATAACTAGTTTGGACAATAATGGAAAAACCATGACTACAACTCTAGATAATAAAGTGTCCTATTTTTGGTGGTCCTATCTAACTAAGAAACAAACTCCAAATCTTAGTTTGTGATAGTCCCAGTCCTGTTCCTCTAGTATCTTTAAATTTTGTATAAAAACCCTTGAAACCTTAGGATAAATTCCTTGCTAATTTTTCACATTAATTTTTGAATTTTTTATTGAATATTAAAATAAAAAATTCCTCTCAAATTTTGAGAATTTTTAGTAAATTTTAAAATAAATTTATTTCAAACCCTAGTTGCATCAACTAGCTCCTAGTAATTTTCTAGTAAATTTTCAATCATTTTCTTACATATTAAAATAAAAAAAATCACTTCAAATTCCAAAAATTCATAGTAATTTTTAAAAATTTATTTTTCTCAAAACCCTAGGTACATCTACTAGGTCCCATTAAATCAAGTATTTTCCCATAAAATTCTAAATTTTATCTTGCGTACTTAGCTCAGAAATTCAAATTTAATTTCAAAAATTCATAGTATTTTGCAAAAACATTTTTGAAAAATCCCTAGTTATATGTACTAGCTCCTATTTTGCTTCTTGAGGTATCACCTTACATGTTGGCCAGTTCAATATCCTTTTTGTGTAAATTCCAATTCACTATTTTTAAGACCTTATATTTCTTATATTCAATACTTTCCCTTTCTAGTATATTGCTTATTAACACTTATTGTAAAATATTTAAACAGATTTCAAGTTATTTTCCTACTTTAACAATGGCCTAATATATCAGTTTTGATGAAACTAATAAAAGAGAACTTCAAGAACTCTTAACCAAACATTTAGATATGCAAGATGACATGCTTAGAATTATACAAGAGGAATAAAAAAAAGTGAACAATGGTCAATCTTCTCAAACCATATAACAACCAATTTAAAATGACATTATGGGGGTAACTGTGTCTCAAAAACTTCCTATAACAGCCCAACTTACCTCTATGCCACCAATTATAGCTAGTACATCCCTCTCTCCTGATGTGGCAACCCTTGTGTAAGAGATAAGATCTCTTCAATCCAAGGTGATACATCTTGAGGAAGGTACCACTAGACCTATATAGGCTTTGGATTCTTTTTCTCTTTTGCACACACCATTAGCACGTCACATTGCTTCTACACCCTTACCATAAGGTTTTGTTCAACCTAAGCTTACTCTTTATGATGGAAAGGGTGATCCAAAGACACATTTGAGAGATTTTCACACAACAGGCTTGGATTCTGTACCAAATGACTAGCTACTTACCAAGCTATTTCCACAGAGTCTAAAGAATTATGCTTTACAGTGGTTCTATAATTTATCGAATTAGTCAGTCAATGCATTCAATCCTTTATCTGACATGTTCCTAGCATATTTTAGTATCAACATTGGTGATAAGGCCTCTTATGCATAAATTTCACAACATAAATAGAAATCAAATGAGCATCTCACAGACTATGTGCTTCGATATAAGACCATCTTAGCTAAGATGATTAGCTCCATGGTATGTTAGGTTGTGGAGCTAAAAGCTTCACCAGGATGCAAATACGAGGAGGTTGCTGAGTTGCAGGCAACCGACGTTAGTCTGATCAACTGACATCAGTCATCTTCAGTGTTCGCAGTAACTAATGTCAGTTATGGGTCAGCCAACATCAATCAGATAGGGAACCGACGTCGGCAGCCTGTGTGTGCATGCGTTTGCATGCGTCTCCAGAACTGGTCTATTTTTGGACGGATAGTTAGTTTGCATGGTAAAGACTAATTTTAGTCTTGGAGCTGTAGATCTAATTATTGTAATTGGATGTCTAATTATTGTTTGTATGGGATCTATTTAAGAGACCCATGGGCTATATTGTAATGTGTGTTAGATAGAGAGAGCAAGGTTAGCTCCTTCAGAGGGAAGAGAGCAAGGTTAGCTCCTCATAGTGCCATAGTGCCAAGTGTGTATGATCAGGTAGATCTGCAAGTGTGCAAGATCTGGTAGAAGATCCATACAGGTGTTGGTGTGGAGAATCAGAAGGGTTCTTCATGTGTGTAAGATCTCGGTCGGTAGGTGTGCAAGGCCAGGTTGATCTGTGGTATAGCAAGATCAGGTGAGATCTACATGTGTAAGTAAGATCGGTTTGATTTTTAGGTTGTTGCAAGTTCATGGGAGATCTACTTGGAGTGCGTTGTGTACTCAGACTTGGAGTATGTGTGTATACTCTATGGTACTGGTAGTATTGATACTGACTGGTGGAGGTGAACAACAACTCTGTGTTTGAGTTGTTTGTTGTGACCGTGATTGAGAGAGAGAACTATTGAAGAGATTTACTATTTATGCCCTAGAGGTGTGGGAGCCTTAGAGGAGTGTGAAGAAGATTGTGGCATCTTCTTTGTTGTATTTCCTTTTGGAAGAGTATTAATACAATTGGGTATTGTCTCTCATATTCTATGTTATTTTTGAATTTCTAGTTACTTGTTACTTCTGGTTAAATTCTGTGTTTAGTTGCTTATACAAAGGTAATCAACTGTGCTCTTTAAGAGCTGGGGGTCCTGAAAATTGGTATCAGAGCTAGGGTGCAGGTTCAGAGCTTGATACCACTAACAATTGGTATCAGAGCTAGGATCAATTAACAGGTGGTCAGAGCTTGTTAAGTGTTTGTTGATTACAAGTCACTCTCAGGGGTTTTTGATTGAGTGGGAGTATAGCAATGGTGGAATAAAGTATGGAGGAATTCAAAAGCAAGAATGATCAATTACGGAGTTATGGAAAGAGAGAGTAGGTAAAGAAAGATTGCTGATTGGTAGAAGATCAGCATGAAGGAAATAAAGTAGCATGTGTTGCAGGTATTATTGCACTGGTTGCTCTTATATGTTCCTTGGATAAAGTAGAATCTTGGTTTATAGATTCTGTTGTCTCTTTCCATGCAGCCCCAAATAGAGTATTTTTCCATGTTAAGGTCCATGGAGACTTTGGAAAGATTTATTTGAGGGTTGGTGAGCCTTGTCAAAGTATTGGCAAAGGGGAAGTGCGGCTGAAATTGCAGACGGCCAACACATGGGTGTTGAAGGATGTCATGCAGGTCCCAGTTCTGAAGATGAGGCTAATTTCTTTAGGAAAGTTGGGTGATGAGAGATGCATAGTAACTCTCACAGCGGATGCACTTGAATTAGCAGGTGGTAAGAAAGTAGGTATCCTTTATCTATCTACTTATATTACTGATTCTCCTTCTGTTGCGAAGATGTGGCTTTGTAGGCTTGGTCACATGAGCAAGAAGGAGATGCATGTTCTTAAGCAGAAGACAGATGTCTTTGACAAACTTAAGAATTGGAAAGCCTTGGTGTTCATGGAAGAGATGATGGACAAAGATCAGTGGAGAAGGCTGAATAACTCTGAGCAAGGTAGTTTGGATAGGGTTTTGATCCAAAGAGAGCTCGCGAGTAAAAATCCATCACTCACTAGAGAACACAGTTACCAGCGTCGGTCAGGTGAGAACTAATGTCAAACAGGTAGGTACCGACGTCAGTCATGTGTAGACCAGAGTTGGTGGTGTCAGGCAGGGAGAGACCAAAGTCGGTTAGAATATCGACATCAGTGACCAGAGGACACTGATGTCGGTTAGGGAACCAACATCAGTGATCAGGTGGATTCAACATCGATCAGGTACAGACCAGGGTCAACCAAGAAACAAATTTTGGGCAGACAACAAGCTGTTAAGGAGTCTCAAACGCCAATGTGGAGGACTGAAAGGGTAAGTAAGCCTCAAATTCATTATTCCCCTTCTTTATACTAGTTGCTCACTGTAGAGTAGGAAGGATCCAGGAAACAGTGGGAGCATGGCATGATTGAGGAATTTGATTCCTTGGATGCAGAACCAAATGGGAGATTTGGTAGAGTTGCCAGTCAGATAAAAGCATTGAAGATGAATGGATTCCTTGGTTAAAGAAGAGAGAGGATGGACACGTGAGACGAAAGGCTAGGTCATATGGTCTTGAGGAAGCTACAGGACAGTGGTACAGGTTTGACAGGTGTATGACAAAGCATGGCTTTAGTCAATGTCATTGTAACCATTGTGTTTACTTTACCAGGTTAGATAATGATTGCAACATTATCCTATTACTTTATGTAGTGGGGTCACACATGCAGGGTTTTGCTGAGCTAAAGGTAAAGTTAGTTTAGTGGTATGTCATGAAGAATTTAGGAGCAAAAAAATTCTTTGGCATGAGTTTTTCTAGAGACATGAAAGGTCACAGGTTGATTTTGTCTCTAGATGATTGTGTGGATAAGGTAGTGGTGAGGTTTAAGATGTAGGATGCAGGACCGGTTTGCACACCTATGGATAGACAGTTCACAGAATAGGGTCCCAATTCACATGATGAGGTTGAGTACATGTGTATTATACCTATTATTGCCCCAGTAGTGGGTGTTGTCAGCAAGTTTATAGCCAATTCGAGAAAGAAGCACTAGAGAGTAGTTCAGTGGGTTCTCAGGTATCTGGGAAGGACCAACAACAAGTATACATGCTATGCAGGGTCAGGGACTTCACTACATGAGTATGTAGATTTAGATGTGGCAAGTTATTTAGATGACATGTGGATCACCACAGGATGTGTGGTGGTTGGTCTTCACGATTGATCTTGAAGAGGGATACAAGCTAGGAAATAAATTAGATGATGTACAGGTACAGGTGTAACTATTTATCTCCAAGTGGGAGATTGTTAAGTTATGGAGCTTAAAGCTTCATCAGGATGCAAATAGGAGGAGGTTGCTGAGTTCCAGGCAACTGACATCAATCTGATCAACCGACATCGGTCATCTTCAGTGTTCGCAGTAACCGACATCGGTTATGGGTTGGCTGACATCAGTCAGACAGGGAACTGACGTTGGCAGCCTGTGTGTGCATGCGTTTGCATGCGTCTCTGGAACTAGTCTATTTTTGGACAGACAGTTAGTTTGCATGGTAAAGACTAATTTTAGTCTTAGAGCTGCGGATATAATTATTGTAATTGGATGTCTCATTATTGTTTTTATGGGATCTATTTAAGAGATACATGGGCTGTATTGTAATGTGTGCTAGATAAAGAGAGCAAGGTTAGCTCCTTCAGAGGGAAGAGAGCAAGGTTAGCTCCTCATAGTGCCACAGTGCCAAGTGTGTATGATCAAGTAGATATACAAGTGTGCAAGATCTAGTAGAAGATCCATAGGGGTGCTAGTGTGGAGAATCAAAAGGGTTCTTCATGTGTGTAAGATCTTAGTCGGTAGGTGTGCAAGGCCAAGTTGATCTGCGGTATAGAAAGATTAGGTGAGATCTACATGTGTAAGTAAGATCAGTTTGATTTGCAGGTTGTTGCAAGTTCATGGGAGATCTATTTGGAGTGCATTGTGTACTCAGACTTGGAGTATGTGTGTATACTCTGTGGTATTGGCAGTATTGATACTGACTGGTGGAGGTGAACAACAACTCTGTGTTTGAGTTGTTTGTTGTGACCGTGATTGAGAGAGAGAACTCTTGAAGAGATTTATTGTTTACGCCCTAGAGGTGTGGGAGCCCTAGAGGAGTGTGAAGAAGATTATGGCATATTCTTTGTTGTATTTCCTTCTGGAAGAGTATTAATACAATTGGGTATTGTCTCTCATATTTTGTGTTATTTCTGAATTTCTAGTTACTTGTTACTTCTGGTTAAATTTCATGTTTAGTTGCTTATACAAAGGTAATCAACTGTGCTCTTTAAGAGCAGGGGGTCCTGAAATGGTAGATTAAGAATTATAATATCTCTTCAAATAGAGCCTTCTACTAGCATTACATGAATCTATTATGTTCAAAACATTTTCTTTCTTCACTGAATTGTGTCATACATTAAAGGAAAGAGAAGTGAAACTCATTTCAATGGGCAAACTAAAGTATACAAGCATTATAGACACAACAAACAAGAGTAATAACAAAGTCCCATATAAGATAAAAGTCAATGATAACAATAATCATAATCAACCAATAGTCAATGCAGCTTTAGAGCCCCGTCAATGTGTGGTTTTATCAATGCCTCCTTGGTGTGCATTTACCAATCCACTAGTTTCTCTAGCTAGAGTTTTACAATAATGATTAGAATGTAACATCATTACTCTCCTTCTTATTTGGGAATTTAACCCAACAAAGCCTCTTCCATGGGGATATGACCAATAGACATTTTGTGATTTTCATAGGGCACCAAGCCACATTATAAATAGATGCATCAGTTTGAGACATAAGATACATGACTTGATAGATGATAACCTACTTGATTTTGTCACTTTAGTTGAGCCTACATAGGCTAAGCCAACATAGGATAAAGCTTTAAAAATCATCTTAGATCTATTTACACAACATTCTAAGCAAGAGAAAGGAGACGCATCAGATGTTCACCACACATACCATGCACATCCTCCACCAGTTACATACCAGGCACCTTTAGTTGAATCACATCCTTTGAGTGGTATGATAGGTGTGTGTGAGTCTAGGGTTCTAACTAGACCTTTGATATCCTTCTTAGATCAGGATATTGTTAAGGATAATTTAGATTATAATGTACTCTTTATCAAAGCACATATTTATAGTCAACCCATTCATAGTGTTCTCATTGATAATGGTTCTAGTGTCAACATGTGCACCATTAAATTATTGTAGCATTTGGGCTATTCAGAGTAGGATATCACTCCAACAAATATAATTATCAATAGATTTAGTGGGAACATACAAAGTTCATTGGGTGAGATTGTACTTCCTTTACAGACTAGGCCAACACATGTGACCACACATTTCACTATAGTTCCTAGTGTAGGTATTTTTGATATGTTACTTGATCACCCATAGATCTAAAAAAATTGAGTAGTACAATCTATAGTTCATATATACATGAAATTCATTCACTCTAATCAAGTTATTATAGTTGGTGTAGTTCCATATGAGTTACCACTCCCCACTTTAGATCCATCTCTTTTGTAGTCACCAGTTCTAAATTTTACACCAATTTTAGTTTCTCCACCAGTTACAGTTCTTCCATTGGTACAGATTCAGACATAGTTGAGGCATCCATCACTAGTATAGAGGATTCATACACCTCTACCACTTCAAGACTCTAGACAACTTCTAATTATGGTATTCACACCCAGAGGAATGTCATTAAGATCTCATGCATCTACACATCGACCACATGTTCAAAGAGATTATCCTACTTCCATATGGGTCCCTAAAATCCCTACAGTTACATCCATTTCTTAGAGTTATAGAGGGACCCCATAATCAATTTCTACTTCAAATATTTTAGAACATATACAATGCATACAACCTTTAACATCATAGTCTTAGCCTTTCCATTGTGCTTCACAATCATCGACAATACCTTTGTTCGATATAGGACACCATGACAGGGAGTCTCATCTGAGACTCATTGGTTAGTATAATTTATTCTCAGTCTTTCCTATACAATTATTATTTCAAAAATACAAAAAAATATAACATTTCAAAATGCAAAAACATTCAAATATATCTAAAAACATAAAAACATTTTGATTGTATGCATCATCCATGCTTTACATTGCTACTACTATGCTAGGACTTACATTTGCTATTACATGTTATTGATTATTGATTTATCTACATTACCATGATTCACTTGATCTTATTTGAGTGTATGCAGTGACATCCAGATCTTTGATTGCTTCACTCATGAGGGCATCCTAATTCTACATTTGAGACACACATCGCTATACATACCCATTGGGGGCGTCTTCTACATGACTACACCATCCAGGTTAAGTCATTCCTACACTACACACTCTAAGTTATGATGCTATTATACATTACTTATTAGATTACATAGATTACTATGTCGACATTTCACTAGTATCTAGCATTTGTATATCTCTTTAGCATATACTTATTATTTTATTAACATGTCTTACACACTTTTACTCTTACTTTAATTAGTTAGATATTACTCTATATTTCTAGTTATTATATGCTTTCTCTTCTTGCTTATCATAGCTTGTTGGATTGTATTTATAGTTCTTTTTTGTCTCCTGTGTGTGCCTTAGAAAATTTTGTAATTTCCTTTGCTTCTATTCATGCATGTGTGCCTTTGGACATTTGCCAATGTCCCTTGCTTGTAATCTTCCTTATGGCTTTGGCCTTTGAGCTAGTTTTGTTTGTTTCAATTGTAGGTGTATGTGGTATTTGAACATGCCTAGTATGATTGTCTTCTAGTATGAGTGATATGTGCCCATGTCCCTTATTTTCTTGGCCCCTTGGTCACTCTTATATGCTTCTTAATTCTTGCTCCATGTGCTTGTTGATTGATTACTTTTTTGATTGTTGCACTGCCATGATCCATATCATGCATTTTCCTTGCTTTCTTAGATGACATGATGGACAACATGCTCCATCCCTCTTTGACAAATAAAAACTAACATCTAACATTTCTAGTTCTAGTTAAATACATTACACATGTTATTACTATCTAGGCATACCCCTATTGATCTAACAATATCTCAATACAAATATTGCTATATTTTGAGATATCTTGTTGATTATCATTGCTATATCATGTATATTTCTAGCTTAACACACTAGTAGGGATTCTTCTTCTAAGGGTAATAATTATAGTACTTATTCCTACCATCAAAAGAGGGGGAAATAAATAAGGGTTTTGTCATAGAGATCAAAGCTCCTACATGGTTGAAACAATAATTTTTAGATCACTCAAAAAAGAATCTAGACATCAAACTAGGTAGAATAGACCAGATAGGCATTAGAGAATCTAGAACAGTCATCAGATTTGGCCTTGGAAAATAGTGACAAAGTTGGAATATAGCACTAGACAATAGAGTGTCCTATTTTAAGCGCTCTTGTCCAGACAAAAAAAATCAATTTTTCCAAAAATAGACAAAAAGGTGAGTTCAATCATAGGTTTGTCAGTACAACACAGTCTAGATTCAATATATTTTAGTACAATTTTTACTTAGAGAATCTAGATATAAGGGCCATCATGTGTGGCATGATGGCTCTCACTTCTAATTTTAGATTAGGTAGTTGATATAACTTATAGATTATAATCCATGTTATAGACACCAATTATTTAGGGAAATATGCATGGCACTTTGGTTCTCCCCTTTTTCTGTGTTTAGTTTATCTTCCAGGCATTTCTTAGTAGTTGTGTGTCTTATTCCATCTATAGGTGGTTGGTATCTTTTTAAAGTTTTTATTTCATACAATCTTAACTTCTTGAGTACTTTAGTTCCCAAGTTGGCTTCTATATAAGCCTATTGTACTAGTTTTAGAGTGGCTCTCATACAAGCCTAGTCTTCATCTTTTCAAAATGGCCAAGAGTGGCCTAGTTTCTAGCATACATTCAACTATCCATGCCAAAATTTTTAGATTATAGTACATTTATGGGATTTAAGATCCATCTCATGGGACATATATTACATATTGGTATCACTTTATAGCTTCACTACATGGGGCAATGATGGAGCCAAAGGTCTAGCTAGCCTTTGTATTCTTGATCCACCTATTCAGAGGGATTAGACACACAATCTAAACATCAATTAACATATGCATGATTCGTTAGCTTCACTTAGTAGGTGATGATGGAGCCAAAGGTCCTAACTTTACATTCTTGAGCCACTTTTCAGGGAATTAAACACTTAGCTCTATTTGCAATATAAATTTTGATACAACACACACTCATCACAATAAAACATCACAACAAGTTTTGTATTGGTTCACATACCCAATGAGGTGTATTCATTCATTCATTCTCTTCCTCTCTCTCTTACCTAGCTTTTGTACGTTCTTATTTTAGATATATCATATCTAGTAAGAACTGATCTACTCTATGTTTTTCATTACAGATTCACACTTCACATCATACTCTCTCTATGCACATACAACATAACACAACTTCATGAGCTTCACCTTTACATGTTAGTTTAGGTATGCTTTCTATTTTTCCTTTATCCTAGTATTTTGCTTTGCTGCATCACTAGAATAAAGGGGGAGTAAATGTAGTCATATAAAATATGAAATTTGGTTACTTGAGTATGGCTAATGACACCCAATCCATAGGTCCTCCTACTTGCTTGCACAACCCTTTTAGGCTCTTATTTTATTTATTTCCAATCATCCATAGCCTTCTAGACTTAACCCTTTCAGACCTAAGTATCTCTCTCAGGCACAAATCCATCCCCCTAGGTCTCATTCCCTCTGGGCAATAACACCCAAATTGGACAAGAGTGCTGAAACCTAAGGTGCTTAGTTTTCAACATTGTTATCTAAGTGCAAAATATGTTCTAATGGTCATATTTTCTCAAATCCTTATCCTAATTCATGTCAACCTAACATGAATTCATTTAACCCATGATCATTAAATCCCCTATAAAAGACCATTCAAAGTCCATTTAGAAGGGTTGACACTCATTTACAAGAGAGAAGCAAGAATACTAGCAAAATCACTCAAGCACTTATCCCTATTCTCTACATACAACCATTCAAAAGTATTTTAAACTTATTCAAACCCTCATACGAGTCCCTAGTCACTCCAAGTACACCTAGTTTCATATTTATTTGCATTTTCATCACACTATTACACTGAGCACTTCAATGGGAGAACTACATATAGCTTGATCCCTCCTTAGAGTATTGGTATGTAGGTAGCATGCCCACACATAGGGTGTGAAGTGCATCCAATGTATCCTTTACACACTAACCTCTTTTCCCTATTTGTTAAAGTTTCATTTGATTACATAAAAGACACAAGAACATAAATAATTATATTTATAGAGAGTTATATTAATAGTAAGGATCTAAAATTTGATACATAAGCTCACATAAATGCTACAAATAAAACTCAAAAAAATAATATCTCTATGAGAATTTTGGATAACAACGGTAAGACCAAGACTACAGTGCTAGACAATAGGGTGTCTAGTTTTCTATGGTCCTATCCAACCAAGAAACAAACTCTAGATCTCAATTTGTGATAGTGTCCTAGTCCTATTCCTCCAATATCAAAATTTGTCTCAGATATGAAAACCTAAAATAAGCTAAGTTATATTTTCTCTTATTATTATTTTTAGGAAAGGATAAAATATAATTAAATCACACAAATCAATATCTTAATTATGCATATTATTTGCTAATTTTATCATATTATAGACCCTTTGTTATTGAGGAATAAAATACTTAATTTCCCAAAAAATAACAAAACATTTGGTTTAGTTTAGCCAGGGGCTGACCTATACCCTTAATATGTTTTACCAATTTGAGTACAGGGTCAATGGGTCCAACAATGTAATGTAAATCATTAAAAGGGGTTTTAGGCTTAGGAAGGGGCTAACGAAGGTGGTAAATAGTTGTAAGAGGGTGAAAGAGAGGAGACAAGGCTTAAATAAGTGTATAAGATATGGTTGTGTAGATAACAAGTGGTAGTATAGGGGACAACAATCTTATGAAACACCAATGGTCTACTCACCCATTTATTGATGCATCCTTTAAGGCATGCACTCAGAGAGATTGAGACTCGATGGGTTGTTGCAAGAGAGAAAGCATCAATGATTGATAAATTTTGAAAATATTATATGTATATAAGATCCATGTCCATATGACATTCCCACACTAAATATGCAAACTAGTATAAATACCAAATATTTAATGAGTGTGGAGAACATGCTTCCAAAGCATGCCCCCACTATAATTTAAAAACTTTGAATGTGTGGAAGCCATGTCCATATGACATGCCCCCACTAAATCTATAAATTGGTGAAAAGTGTGGAGAACATGCTTCCCAAGTATGTCCCCACTAATATTCGCCCCTTTTATGTGAGGGAAAAATAGTACTTAGAAGTTACCTCACCTCAAAGGAGGAAGATAACCATATAACTATATATTTTATGATTGAACCATATAGTATGTAGAAAAATGTGCATAGATAAATGTATCATTGAAGCACGTATAACTATTTTGATTATGAAGATGGAATCCAAAGTGAGTTAGATCAAGAATTAGTCAAGAAAACTCAAGAAAAATGCATAAGAACATAACTAATTAAGCTAACTCTTTCAATGGGATTTGCAAATGACAATTAAGAGCTATTAAAAGAAAGCACATACACAATACCTTCCCAAGAGCATCCCATCACCCAAATGTAGCTCAAAACATTATTTTTCCCTTGATTTGGTGCTCAAGTATTCATCAATGATGAATGGAAAAGCTCCTCCATCATCTCTTATGCACCAATGAAACTAGGCTCATGATATTTGAATCAATGTTATACCTATCTTAAAGCTAGTATATTGCAAATTAAGCATTATAACACTACATAAAGAAAGGTTGTGGAGATAATTTTGCCTATTAAGTTTACACAAATAAAGCTTAAAAATATAAGTGAGAGGCATCCTATTTATAGATTTTTGAATTTGATTATAATCAACCATGACCATCCATATTGAGATCAAGATGTGTGGCCATGAATTAATTTAATTTTAGAGATAATATCCATAAATATCCTCATCAATATTTAGAAGGAAGGGGCATTAAAGAGGTATGGGAGGCTCTAAACCTGATATTTTTTGTATTTATGGCTTATGGATACCACCCCATAAATGACGTCATTTGATGATGTAGATAATAGAAATCAATTTCTAATTAAAAGATATTCAATAAATTCCATGCATTTTCCACTTAAGCCCTTGATTTGGATTAATTTGCCTAAGTGAGATTAATCAAATTTTATGCAATTCTTTGGAAATTGATTGCAAATTTTAATCAAAATGGTCAAAATGTCATATTAATGGGTTGTAATTTGATTAGAGTATAATTATAAAAAGATGTCAGTTACGTATAGATCAATACCCCATTTAGGACATTATGAATGCAAAATAACACATGCACATGTCATGTGTTTCTAAATTAGAAGATTTCAGTGGTTTAGAGCGTCCAATTGCATTTTTTCCATTTTGACTCGAAATGATTTGAGAAAAGTTAATAATCACATAAAATGCATTGCCCCATTCAGGGATACATTAGCCTAAATAAGTAATTGTATACAAAAATCTTGAACCATTTAGCATGTTTAAGTGATTTTGGTCTAAATTATGCATTTGAGTGAATTTAAACTTAAGCCCTTGATTTGGATTAATTTACCTAAGTGAGATTAATTAAATTTTATGCAATTCTTTGGAAATTGGTTACACACTATTAGTCAAAACTGATCAAAATGTCATATTACTGGGTCATAATTTGATTGGAGTGGAATTAGATGAAGGTGTCAGTTGTGTATGGTCCAATATCCTATTTAGGACATTATCAACATAAAATAAAACATGCACATGTTATGTGCTTTCAAATTAGAAAAAATTAGTAGTTTAGAGCATCAAATTACATTTATATCATTTTGACTTGAATTGACATGAGAAAAGTTAGTAATCACATAAAATACATTACCCCATTTAGGGATACATTAGCCTAAATAGGCACTTATTTATGACAAGCTCGAACCATTTAGAATATTTAAGTGATTTTGGCCCAAATTATGTATTTGAGTGAATTTTGAGTATGACAATTTCAACACAATGGTGTTAGGAATTGGATGTCTACATTTTCCCCCTATTTGAGAAGGTGTGGTGAGACATTTAGGCAAAGCAAAATATTTTCAAAGAAAAGAGCTGCCAAAAAGAATTTGGAAATGAAAATGAACCATGATGCCCCATCGAGAGGATATACTAGGATGAAAGAGAAGGATGGACTCTCAAAAAGAGAGAAAGAGAAATTAACCAATGGATGAGATTAAATCCATATTGAGCTAATGCTTGTACATGTTGATTATTAGAAGGATACAATCCAAAAATACAAGTGACACACTTTGAACACACCTAAAATAAGGTACAAGCTATGCTCTTAGGGAATGATTGATCCTGAGACAAGTTGCACACATTGAAATTACCAGAATGAGGGCAAAAGTTCATAGAGCTTGGAATTAGAAGAAAAAGGAGAGCACTATTCTAGAGAAAGGAGAATAATAATGTGCCCCAGTATAGCAAATTTTATTAGTTGATTAAATAATTTTGCCCTAGTAGGGCCAATTTTGATCATTGATAATTGATTTTTCCCCAGAAGGGCTAATTTGATTTGATGATTGGTTCTGAATGTCATGCCCCTGTAACACAAATTGGAAAGCATACTCAAGGATATAACCTAATGCATAGATTAAATATGAGTGGGCATAGACATAGATGCGAGGGTTTAATGATTAAAACAACCAAAAACCAAGTATACAAGGATGCATGAAGTGATGAAAGAGATGAAAACAAGAATAAAAGGTGGCTAAACTGACCCAAGATACATCATGTATCCAAGCACTACCTACATAGTCTAGATAGACATCAAGCCAAAGTAGTTAATCCAGAAGTAAAATAAAATAGAATGAAGAGTAGAAGAAAATGGACCACTGTTCAATTAGACTCATAGTATATGCCAAGAAATGCATGTATTGCATTTAAGCCATTGGTGTTTAGTTTCATTAGTTCATTGAGAGCTGATCTTTGCAACTGCAGTGATTTTGAGACTTGGATCCAAAGCACTTGGTGCTTACTATAACAAAAATGAAATTATGCATCATAAATATGAGGAACCTTTAATGACATTGTATTTCAATTGCGATGAGCCAGTTTAAATGTGAATATTTATAAATAAGGATAATGATAAGAACTACCAATACCAGAGTTACAACTATTTACATTTAAATAAAAAAGGGTAAAAATAAAGAAAAACCAAAACATAAATGAACCTAACTTAAAATCAAGATATGAACAATCAAGACTTAAGTAACAACAACAATGTAGAAAAGTGAAGCAAAAACAACCTAATAGATAACATGAAATCAAGATATGAATAATCAAGATCCATGTGTGGTTACAAAATGTTCATGAAAAACCAAACAAAAGAACATGATCAAACAACAACACAAAAGACCAAGAATAAACAAGAAAAAATAACAAAGGAAGAGAAAGGAACAAACAACAAGACAAAAACACATGGAGAGACAAGAAAAAACAACAAAATAATAATAAAAATTAAATAAATACACACAAATATGAGTTAGTCACAATGTTAGTTTGATTAGAAAGTAATTGCTCATATACGTGTAGTAGAGGCATTACTTTCTACAATAACGTAACAAGAACAAATGACACAAAATTTCCTCCAAGTGATATAGAGACAATAAGAAGAAAATGGGGTGAAAAAGAAGAAAAGGAAGGAGGTGTCTAAGTTGACTTCAGATGTACAAGACAAGTAGACGTTACCTACATAGTTATATGGATGTAAGGTCCAACATGAACTTCATGCCAAATGTAGTTCTCCTAGGAAATGGGATGAAATAAAAGTAATAATAAGAAAACATGATTAATGTTATAGAGGAAACAAGGAAAATGGACTCGTAAAATGATGAGAAAGTTTAAATCAATGCTTAAAAAACAACAAGATCTTGAAGATCAAAACAAACAAAAGTGCAAGGCAATGTTTTTGTTTTTTTTGGATAAGCAACATAAGGGAAATATTAACAAAATGTCTAGGGAATGACCTAGTTGAGGAGATGCACATCCATATACAAGATCTCAAACAATAGCTAAAACCGACTGTAGTGGGGATCATGAATATAAACAATAATACAAGGAAGTAACTAATCAAGGAGATGCACATCCAAGAGTATAATTTCCAATAATAGCTAAAACTAGCTACAATGTCCCATGCTCTCAAATTGATGAGAGCAAGAGAAAAGAGGGACTTAGTTAACCTCAACGTGAATTGAGTACAACCTACATAGTCCCATTAGGACCTCAAGTCATAGTGATTTTGCCAACACAAAAGGTAGTGAAAAACTGACTAGGTCACAATAATTTTGAAAATTTGGGCCAAATGAGAAAGCAAATGATAATAGTAATGGCAAGGCGATGTGACAATGCATGATAAAAAGACATTATTCCTAATTTTCCCATAAGTGGTTATAATTAGGAAATAATGTTATAATACTGATTTTCCCAAAGGTGGTTATAATTAGTGGTACCAAATAAAATACTAATTTTCCCATAGGTGGTTATAATCAATGACACTAGATAAAATATAAATGAAAGATAACCTACCAGATCAATTGTCACACTACTTTCATAAACCATCATTTAAACACAAACTTTTAAAACTAACGAAATTGGATCAGAATCCCCTCATAAAAGATATGGGAAAAACCAAATGAACTAAGATAAAAAAGGGTCAGGGAGGATGGAAAAAAACAAGATTTGGTCAATAGTAAAGAAATGGTATAATAAAATGGCATAAGGCATGGTGTTAAGAAAATGATAAGAATATAATTAGCTATAGTGGCAACATGATTTCCCTTAAGCAATGATTGCTCATAAATGACAAGAGCGTGAACTTAGTTTGCTCATAAAGTGTTGAGAGCATTCAAACTTAAAAATTTCTCATAAAATGGTGAGAGTGTGGATAAGGTGACTGAGTTGACCTCAATATAAATTGAGCACTACCTACATAGTCTTGAAGGACCTCAAGTCAATGTAGTTCAAACAACATTATAAATAGGACACAATGGTATAAGATGAATAAAATGAAATGGTCTATAGGGTTACCCCCAAGAGATAAGTCAAAGAAAATGGTAGGGTAAATGGAAAATGAAAAATGGTTCTATCACTCCTATTGATGTGGAGATGCTCTTCCTGATCCGTATATGAAATAACAAGAATACTCAATCATAAAATTGCTAGCCAACACCTCGTTTGAATAGCTGCTCTATCAAGAACATGCTATATATTTAGACTTCAATGATGTTGTTGTGTTCTTTATTGGTCATTGATTTTGCTCCCTTAAAACATTGAGACAAGATCACGTCATAGCCTCTGTAAAGGAAAGTGCTACCAAGGATGGTAAATAATGTTAGGTACATGATAAATGATATAAATTGGTAGTGAAAATGTGGATGATAACAAAATGTATAATGGTTGGGAAACAAATAAAGATTAGGATTTTCAAGCACACATAATGTTTATGATTTTAGATTCAACATAATTTTGGTTATGGTGGGGATGAAGACTTTTGAAGATGCTCTCGCTAGGACCACCAAATTTTTCTATTATTTGATCTTGAGAGTTGCTACAATCTGATTATGTTGTAGATTAGAAGTTATACTAATTTGATCTTTACTAATGTCTTTGTCAAGCAGTCAGTGAATAAATTTTATGCTTATCTATTGGCACCTTAAAGAGTTTTTCACCAATGAATTTGTCTTGATTATCCCATAACATCTCTTAGAAGGTTTCCCTAAGGGATGTTAACATTTGACTTTGATTATCTTCTAGCACCTTTAAAAAGGTTTCACTAAAAGATGCTGAGTTTGAAATTTGATCGTCCCCTAGCACCTCCAAAAAGGTTTCACTAGGAGATTTTTATTCTTCTACATGAATGTGGTATTGGTCCCCCTAATATTCTATAATTGATATATCACCATGGATGCAGTTTAACAAAGTGTGATTCTATCAATCCCAATCGATGCTTGTGAGAGGTGGAATGCCAATATAATGGCTATAATAGGTGGGGATAATGGGATGATGAAAGGCAACATGATCCTTATAGAACATACTAGGAGTACCCATGTCGATGCTAAAATAATCATCCTCAAAAATCATAGAAGGATCAAAAATATATTCAAATTCATTTGCAAGGCAAGTGTAACTAATATTGTAACAACCATGACTATAATTTGATTCTGAATCTAAGTTTGAGTCAAGGAACTCTAATTCCAATGTTGAGACTGATAGTGATTTTGATTTTGATGGATGTTGATTCATAAAGGGAACCTAACACCAATTTTGATTCTTGATCTGATGTGGATGTTTATATAATGTTGTTTTGCTGAATGCTAAATTTTAGATAAATAATGGCCTATGATGGCATAATAGGCTTTATAAAAATTGATTCATCCAAGAAGGGTTCAACATAGACTGGTTCATCTAGGTGAAACTTCTGAAAGAGAGGGAGCCACTCGAGAGGTGACTTGACAGGAACTATCCTATCAAAATGAGACTCCTTAATGCGTGGAAAAAGATCAAGAGACAACTCCATAGAGACTAGCTTGTCAAAGGGGTAAGGTTCTTTAAAAATAGGATAATGTTCAAGGTAATGATTTGCCCAAAGGTAGTTATAATCATTAAGAAGTGACTTAATAAATACTAACTAATCAGGTTGAGACTCCTCAATAATAGGTATAGTATCAATGGGTGATTCGTCATATGTTGACTCATCACACATGGGTGTTTCAACAATAACATCATGATCTTGGTTTACAATTATTTGCAAAATATTAGCTTTGAACACATTTTGGTCCTCAAAAGATGGTTATTGAAGAGGTAATGGTTCTTATTGAGGCTTGAAGATCAACATAAAATCTATAAAATGGGGTACTATTGATATAATGTGAACAATGGTTTGTGGTTCAATAATGGGCTCTCCAAAAATTAGACTATCAAAAAAGGGATCAACAAAATCTGGTTCATCAAATGGACATTCTTCAACAATAGGTTCAATAAATAATGAAGATGGGCCAAGAATGATAACCTTGGGGCATTACTGAGCTTGATTGATCATGCAAGCCAAAAGAAGAGGGCTTAAAATGGTAAATTTTGTGCACTACAAAGATTGATGACTCACATAAGTTGAAGGAGAATATCCTAAAATGGTAACCTTTGCGCAATGTGGAGCTTGATTGCTCATACAAGCTAAAGGAGGATAACCTAAAATGGTAACCTTTGAGTGTTATAGAGTTTGGTTGTTCGCACAAGCTCAAGAAGGATAACCTAAAATGGTAACCTTTGAGTGCATTGTGTAAATCAAAGGGGAAGGACATGGATGATGTATAAAAATTAGCAAGGATTGGATTGGTATTAAACAAATAGGCCTAAAGAGGGAAACATCCTTAAATAAGACAGAGTGCTCTTGTCCACCATACAAATTCTCTTCCACATAGCTAGGGATGTAAGAGACCCCACTACTAGTGTACCTTTTCATTATGTCTAAAATATTGTTCTCTATGTTCGCTAAGATTTAGAAAATGTTTTACCAATGTTAATAGGGTGTGTTTTGATTTTCTCCAAACAAGTGACAAGGTAAAAAGAGACTATAATATAAATAAGGTGGCATAGTAACACACAATTAGAAGAAATGGTTGTAAAATTACTCAATTTGGTGGGTTGAAATCATCAAATTAGAAGAGGATATGATAACTAAAAAACATTTAGTGTAAACTAGTACACCAAACATAGGTTTAAAGATATGTTAATACCATAAAAGTTAGGGACAAATTCAATGAGCTGATACTAGAAAATTAGAATAGAGTCTTTTTGATGAGGAAAGTAACAATGCAAACTAAGAAACTCAAGATGTGAAAACACATAAGAATTACTAAGTATAAAAATAAAACCGAATGGGTAGCACAACATCACCACATGGTAATAAGAAGTATAAAATGTGTTCTATAACTTAGAGCATGAGTGATACACTAGATAACCTAAGTTTACAATGATCAAATGATGATGATGAGTTTATAAAATGATCTTCAACCCAAATAGGAAATTGTACCTAAGTTAACTCAAACCAAGTGCAAATGGTAAACCAATTAACACGTTGGCCTAGAACTTAGAAAGGTGAGATTTTGAATTTGAATTAAAAATGAAAAACTTAAAGATTTTTGGAAAATGGTTTAGACTCAAATGGACAGTATAATAATGCCATTTAAATAAGGCAATCACAATGTTTCAAATGAGGATTTTGAACAAGGCAAAAGATGATTTTGATTTGATCAGGATAACACCTCCTTGTTCAAATAAAATAGTGGATAAAAATGTGTTTCATTGATGTGTTTTGGTTAAAAAACAAGTTTTAGACTCAAATCAAAACCATGCAAGTAAAGGAAAATACCTAATACACTTAAGTATAGTGTCCAAAGCCCTAAACTAACAAGGTTACTTTGTATTAATGAATTCTATCTATATAGGTGCTCTTGGGAGGATTTTAAGTGTTAATCAAAAAATTAAAGCATATGAAGTAGTAGGGTTTTTACACTCCCATTCTCCCAAGATATTTTATGATGACATGGAACTTTGGACTACTCACTCTACATCAAAAATATGTCTATGACAAGTGGGTTGTTCTAAAACTAATCTAGATGGTCCCAATTGTGATTAACACTAGAGATGCCTCACATCAATTTAGTTCATACCAATTAATTTACTATGAAAGGGTCTATTATTTTGCATAGAGAATCCATCTATGTATTTCTTAGTGGATTTCCCTGGTTAACCAGACCTAACTCAGGTTTTCATTATGATTAGAGAGGTTAGCCACTCTACCCCTTGGCAATCATAGTATACATTCTTAATTTATATACCCCACCATGGAGCAGGGTTGAAGAAATTCCAAGAGATGAAACCCCAGGTCAAAGCTTCCCTAAAGAACTCGTGAGGAGGCTATGAACTCTCGCTCACAAGCCAAATTGCATAAAAATGAAAGATGAAGTGAAAAGACTTTAAAGGTTATGTTTAGATCACCTAAACCTTACAAGTTTTGGGGATATCCTCAACAACATTCTTTTCACACGTTGGAAAAGGCATAATTTACAAGGAAATAGGACTTTTGGTAACCCAAGTTCCCTAAAGGGGATGGGGGAGAGCATACATGCATCCTTCATTTTTGAAAAACACACAAGTATAAAGTGATCTAGCATAAAACAAAACACTTCAAAGAATTTATAGTTTAAGTGAACGCTCATTTTATGCACCAAATTGAGATGTTTGTAAAGTTTTTGGCCCCTTTGCCTTAGTTGTAAACTTTGAAAACTTTCCCAAAATAATTTAAGTAAAAAATTCTCTAGATTCCTTTTAAGCACCAAAGGGGAAGTTCAGGACTTAATCATGTTCAAATTCGACACTTTTCCAAGCTCGTGTCTTATAGATGTTAGAGGGTTTCCTTCTATTTTGAAGCACTTTTGTCAATGAGATAAGCAAGATTTGAAAACTTTCTTTCAATTTTCTCTATTTTTATTACATGGATATTGATGTTAGTCAATAGTGACTGATGTGAGTTTCAACAAGACTGATGATGGTCATAAAAGAATTGATGTTGATCGATAAAAAATGATGCTGATTACCTATGAATCATTAGGCAAAAAATGTTTTGTTAAATTTTTTTTGTTAACCCAAGTTAGTATAAAATCTCCAGAAAAAACCTTTAGATCATGCAATAAGTTTTTTAGATAGAGACTCAAAAATTCCAAAATAACAACTTGTAACATTTAAGAAAGCTCAAAAATCCAACTTTTCTACCATGTTCTACCCTACATAGGGAACTAATGCCAGTTAGATAAGACCAATGCTGGTTATAGAGAACCAATATCGGTCACTGTGTAAATTATGTGTCAACAAAAGCACAAAAACATAGAAAAATAATGTTAAAATTTATTTTTTATGGATTTTTAAGGACTTTTTAGAAAATCTAAGAATTCTAAAGTTGTTCTCCTTGCTTGTATGGGATGCGTGGTCCCACCGGGCATGCCAATATGTAGAGATGGAATCCAAAGTGAGTTATATCAAGCATTAGTCAATAAAACTCAATATAAATGCATAAGAACATAAGTAAGCCAACTCTTTCAATGGGGTTTGAAAATGAAAATTAAGAGATTTTGAAAGAAAACACATAAAGAATACCTTCCCAAGAGCGTCCCATCACCCAAATGCAGCTCAAAATGTGATTTTCCGCTTGATTTGGTGCTCAAGTCTTTAGCAATGATAAAAGGAAATGCTACTCCATCATCTTAAGTGCACCAATGAAATTAGGCTCATGATATTTGAATCAAATTATGCCTATCTTGAAGCTATCTTATTATAAATTAAGCATTATAACACTACACACAAATGAGTTGTGGAGAGAATTCTGCATAATACGTTTACACAAATGAAGCTTAAAAATGGTGGTCTTAACCCTCCTATTTATAGAGTTTTGAGATTGACCAGAATCAATTATGACCATCCATCTTGAGATCAAGATATGTGGCCATGAATTAATCTATTTTTAAAGATTTAAATGATAAATATCCTCATAAATATTTGGAATGGGCATTAAAGAGGCATGGGAGGCCTTAAACTAGATATTTATTGTTTTTATGGTTGATGGATGCCACCCCATAAATGAAGTCATTTGATGATGTAGATAATAGAAATAAATTTCTAACTAAAATATATTTAATAAATTCTATATATTTTTCACTTAAGCCCTTGATTTGGATTAATTTGGCTAAGTGAGATTTGGAAATTGGTTGCACATTTTAATCAAACTAGTCAAAACATCATATTACTAGGTCATAATTTAACTTGGGTATTATTATAAAAATATGTTAGTTGTGTATGGAAAAATACCCCATTTAAGACATTGTGGATGCAAAATAACACATGCACATGTCGTGTGCTTCTGAATTAGAAGAATTTAGTGGTTTAGAACATCCAATTGCATTTTTGCCATTTTAACTCAAAATGATTTGAGAAAAGCAAATAATCACATAATATGCATTTCTCCATTTAGGGATAAATTATTCTAAATTGACACTTTTATATAACAAGCTCAAACCATTTAACATGTTTAAGTGATTTTGGTCTAAATTGTGCATTTGAGTGAATTTTGAGTAAGATTGATAATTTCAACATAATGGTGTTAGGAATTGGATGTCTACAGTGATGACATGTAAGATTAAAATGCATGATAAATAACATCTAGATAATAATAGTACAAGATCAACAAGCAAACACATACACACACACATAAGAGCACTCAAAAGCAAGCCAATAAATAAAGGTCTTAGGAGACCACAAACAAGGGGCATGTTCAAATGTCACAAAATAAAATATACATGACTTATTTAAATGTACATAAAGAAAGGAATGACATATTCAAATATCCATACAATAAGCAATGACATATTCAAATATCCGTACAATAAGCAATGACATATTCAAATGTCCAATAAAGCAAACATAAATACAAGGGCTATATACAACAGAGCATATTCAATTGCTCGAACAAGTGAGACAATATCAAGGTAAAACACTTCAAGAAGTGTATAAAGGAAAAGCATAAGCAACCAACATAAACATATTTTATTCAATAAAAAATGCATAATGTCTATGAATTAATCTTAGATTGGATAAGATAGATCACACCTACACTTCTGATTGAAATACACTTGTTAAATGGGAGCATGACCAATATGGGGATCTGCTAGACCCGATTAGGGGATCACTTGTATCACTTGTCACAACATATCATGATAGGATGGGTTATAAAGCCTATAGTCTAACATAATCACACAATAACCCCAATGAATTCTTAAGGTTTAAAATTTTCATTCTATTTTAATATTAAGAAAGCAAATCTAATCTAGTGCACACCAAAACTTGTGGCACAAAGTGGGGGTTAGAAATAATAAAACAAACATCTAAACTAAACATGTATTAGAAGACATATACTCACATAAATGTATATATAATCCTAAATAAATGGAGAGAAGAATACAAATGCTTTGTTTATCTACTCTTACAAAGGAGAAATAAAGTTAGGAATACTTACCTTTGAAGACAAACCTGCCAAGCCTCAATCTCTCCCTTGGCCAAGGTGCTTCGCAAGAAATTGTTATGGTATGTAAGGCTAACCAAGATAAATTAGCTTTAGGATAAATAACCTATCTAAGCATCCAAAAAACTTATCTAAAAGACAATATCCATATCTTCAAAAAAAGTATAGAACCTTAATCTTTATTCCTCAAGTAGAATGGTCAATAAGCAGATGTTTACTTGCACTTCTTCTCTAATAATTATTCTCTTATGAAATAGTGGGAAATGAACTTGTATATATAGGTGGATCTTGACCTAAATCCTTTTGAGAACATTGGTTGTACAGGGTTGACCCCATCAACCCATTGTGTTTTCAAGGATAATTCACTAGGTATGTGTTAGGTCAATTGAAAGGCTAACAAACCAAGAAAGTGAAAAACACCCCTAAATTGTATTGGGTCAACCCAATCAACCCAGTAAATTTGATAGTCCAAAAGGTTGTTAAGATAAGAAAAGGAGGATGGTAAGAGGAAAAAGACTGGAGGAGGTAGGACTAAGAAGAAAAAACTTAAGGTAAATGGTTTTAGGAGACAAGTGTGTAGATGGCAAGTGGTAAAAGGGACAACAATATTATGAAGTACTGATGGTTTGCCCACCCCTTTCTTGGTGTACCTCTTAAGGAATGCACTTAGATATATTAAGAATCGATATGTTTTTGCAATATACAAAGTGTCAGTAATCAATAAAAGGTTGAAAATATTATGTGTGTACACATATCATAGTAGCTCATGGATCAGATGTGTTAGCAAAAAACATCAAGTACATAGTATAAAAAGTATCATAGAATGATAATGTGATGTGACCATAGAATTATATAACTTGGAAGTATCAAGATCATAGAATATGGATGTTCCCAACATCTTGGTAGCATGATTAGAGGGAAATCCCAACACCCATAAGTGCATACAATCATGTATCTATGTATGCCTATCAATGTATATGTAGAAGTAAATGATATGCTATCCCTCAACATGGAACTAACACATAGATTCCAAGGAGCCAATAAAACATGTAGGTACCAAAAATATTTTTGGATTTTTGAATGTTTTGGTATTTTTGAAAGCTTTCTAATGATTTAAAAGTTTCAATCTAAGAAGTCCTCATCATCAAAAGATGTAGGACCATTTCTCAAAATTTTTAAGTGTTATTTATAATGATGGATTAACTCTTCTTTAATATGTTTGTCTAATGGCTTCCCTGAAGCTAATGGCATGGATAGATAATTGTATCCATAATGTGGTATACAAATCCTTGTATCCATATCAAGAATGATAACACACATATTTGTATTATCCCACTTGGATTACCATTCAAGTAGCCAATCTTGTCCAAAATTTAATTTAAAATGGGGGTCATGATATAATATCCATAGGGTTGTGATCACCACACATGTACCATAAATAATAGGTAACTAAATGTATCCATTGGATTCTAACATTAATGGAGAGTATATGAGTTCATCCATAGTATGTCCCAATTGTTTGAGGAATGTAGTACCATAAGTTGTATCCCATTTGATCTTATCAAATTGGAGATGGAGGCAATATACCCTATCAATATTATTAGTAATAGTCAAATATTAATTCTTTGGTCATTTATAATGATAGTTCTCATTTGAAATATAGGAAAGATTCTACCTTTTGGTAGGTTGTGAAGCCTTTGTAGAAGATTCCACATTGTTGACATAGTATATTTGAATTTGACCCATGCAAGGTTGGATCAATGTTTTTAACCAAGAGGGATGAATTGAGTAACAAGCATTTAAATAATCATATACTATGATTGTGCTCCCCTTATCTAGATTTAGTGTTGTATCTTCTACAAGTGGATTAATCTTATATATACTACTACCAGTGGGTTCAAATAAGTTATGTTAAAGGTTATCAAGTGGATCAAATTTTAGTGCACATATTTTCTCATCTATCATATCATGAGCAGTATCATCATCATTATCATAGTAATTGGAAACATGCCCATATTTTTTCTCATTATTGACCAATAAAGGAAGCTCAAATGAAGGAGATTCTTGTGGTTTTAATGTCTCCTTTGATAATGTTTCCTACTCTTGATGTACCTCTATGTGCACCTCAATATGTGGTACCTTATTTGTATCTTGAGATAGAGGATCCATTGTACTTGACTCACCTATTTCATAAGTGTGTATATATTCAAGAGGAATGCATTATTTAGGTGGTATCATTGTAGGAATGTGCTTGGTTTTGGATTGTATCATTTTGAAATTTTTGAAAGGTTCATCAATGGTGAGCATTCTTAATAAAGTACCTTCATGTATGAATTTTACACATCTATGAAGTTTAGATGAGATAAATTCCATTGAATGTATGCAATGTCTACCCAAAAGTTCACTATAATGTAGTGATTGAGACACTACCTAAAAATTAGTTGAAACAATTTTTGGTCCCAATGTCACATCCAATGTAATTTGACCAACTAGAGAAC
Source organism: Torreya grandis (assembly GCA_037957365.1). Taxonomy (NCBI): domain Eukaryota; kingdom Viridiplantae; phylum Streptophyta; class Pinopsida; order Cupressales; family Taxaceae; genus Torreya; species Torreya grandis. The sequence goes on along the minus strand of JARHVA010001634.1, from coordinate 1,378,758 downwards.
TATGTGAATTATCAAACCCTTTGATATGCATAATCAAATTATTAACTAGATTGGTGATAATGCCCATGTTGTAAAAATTGATACTACAAATGTTTAAGCCCAATCCATTATCAATGATCACCCTTTTGATGGCCTTATTTTGTATTGTCACTTATATGAATAAAGGTAATTCTTGATCAATAATATCTTTGGATGGTAATTCATTTGGATCAAAGGAAATAAGTTTGGCATTGTTCTTGAGATATTTCATGATATATGCAAAATAAGCAAGCTTAATATTATTAGGAATTTGAGTTTCAAAAAATATCTCATATAACATATCCTTGTAAACATTAGATAACTTTTGGAGTTCGAGTATTGAAATTTTATCATGTGTATTTCTCAATTGGTAAACAAGGTCATATCCTTTAGATATTATCACAAGTTTAAACTTATGAGGCACCTATTATATATTAATAGGTGGTAAAGTAGGTTGAGTAACCTTACCTCTTTAATTATTACCAAAATGGACCATAAAATATTATAAAATTCATGGGTGAATAATGGGTGCAGGATGGTAACTATCACTTGAATAAGTATCAGGTAGAAAAATGGTTAAGAACATGCACATTGGTATCTAAATACTGGCTCTATAACATTTCAAGCATAATTATGAAGATATACAAAATGTTGTCTTTGTTTTAACACTCTTTCATAATGTGCATGAATTTGCTTAATAGTGTTTATAGGAGAAGTAATGTAGCAAACCATTGCAACTATAAGGTATTGAAACATGAAATAATTTAGAGAGATATCCATAGCAAACATGATTATAAAATTATATCAATTAAAAATAAAAAAAATAAATATCATAAAAACCTAATTGACCTAGGGTTTGATGTTCAAAGATCAAGTTCACCAAATGTTTAAACCTAATTTGGATGTAGATCCTCTTAGGTAGATAGGGTTGAGGAATATAAATGATAGGGCATAAGGGTGAATATCAAATCTATAGCAGGCCAATTAAATGCTAAATTCAGATGTACCATACACTAAATTTATAAAATAGAGATAAAATATTAATGGAAAGTACAACTATGATAGATATAAAAATGACATAAAATAAGGTACTTAGCTAGTTTTGATGCTAATCTAGATATGGATTTGGAATACACTGAAAATAGGTAGAAAGATAGTTTTGGAATAGTTTTCAAATTCTAGATCTTGTGCCTTTAGCTCGCTAAATAGTAACGTCAACCTCAGATGGTTGAACCGATACTTATTTTTATCATTTATGATAATGTATTGTATGATATATCTAGTGAAATAAATTAAACCACATAGATACTTATACATTTGGATTCACCTTCACTCTAGTGCAATCAGATATGGATCATAGACTATTGTTCCTTATGAAATGAGTAAACCCTAGTTTTACATATTATAAATGACTATTGTCAAACAATATTGCACCCTATAGGAGTTTTTAAAATCCTAATCTAATATTTTGGAAACATTGGAATACCTCTAGGCCTGTGGGTTACCTATAGTAGAGGTAGACCTCTAGGTTTAAGGGCTAGCTCCATATATTGACCTTTAAGTGCTTATCACCTACACTAACTAGTTTCTTATGTGAAAATGGGTAGAAATATGAATGAAAGTAAGCCATTTTAAGGGGGTGATATACCATAAGTATTTCCACAAGATCATCATACTCTTGCACTAAGAGGTAAGACCTACAACACTAGCTTTAAAGTCTTAGAATATTCTAACATTATTATTTCAATATGTAGGTAATATGCATGTAAACTATCCAAGATAAGTGAAACATAAATTATTTTTATAAAATAAGGATAATTTTACACTTGAAACCAAACCCATAAACTTTAAAACACTTCATATGACTTGCTAGAGTGGAACAACTTATACCAAACATGGAAGGATTCAGAGAAAATAAGGATGGATATCAATCACTTGACTATTCACTATACATCTCTTCACACACTTTGAAAAGATAGTTTATGAACTCAAAAATATATTTTATGTATTATTTAAAGGAAAAGTAAAATAACAAGCCAACAGGTATTTACCATACATGGTGTGGAATTAAAAAACAAGAGCCAAAATGGCTAGTACTTATATAATGTGAGAGAGGAGAGAGATAAGTGGATCTCAAGGGTCAAAAAGCCACTTTTAAAGGCATGATAATAAGTTATTTTATATATTATTAGAGTATGAAATTAACCATGCAAGGTTTCTTTGGAAAAATACTCCTCCAAGGCATTAAAACTCCTCAAAATTGGCATAGGACCCTTTAGCTACATTCTTACAAACTATCTTCATCATTAGGCCTCTTTTTAGCACTCCAAAAAAGACTAGGGAGAGATTACACATGTGAAATATGATGGGGGTATTAATAAAAAGATACAACATGCATTAGATGTGTCCCTAATCACTAATCTTCTTTTGAACAAGTGTTCTCACTGCCTACAGTCACCATCATCCTTATTTTCACTCATTCCTCACACTTATCATTCAAGTGATCTTCAATTTTCCAAAAAAATACATAAAATTGGTGTTATGACACTTTTTAAGAGTAAATACATTAGTAAAAACTTAAAATGTCTCCTAATTAAAGTTATGACCTTCTCACTTGGTGATCATCTTCCATTCATTATGCTAGTTTGGACTGCTTAAAGTGAAGTGATGGGTGTCGTTATTCCCTTCATTTAATCAACTCTCTCTGTTGATGTCATATTCAATCAGGGGTGTGTCTAAAGCTATATGCAACAAGAAGAATCTTAGTGATTTAGTAATTGATTGTAGGTATTTGTATATTTTCTTTTATTTTGGGGGATCTTTAATGTCTTAAGGACTTCTTGGTTAAAACCTTATTGAAATCAAACTATGAAAATTTGATGGAAATAAACACACTTTGTAGAAATGAATTTGCTGGAAATAAATACACTTTGTAGAATTAAATTTGATAGAAATAAATACACTTTGGAGAAATGAATTTGCTATAAATAAACACACAATTTGGAATGTTTGGAAAATGTTTGCAAGAAATGAAAATTTAATCTAAAACACCTGCAGGGACAAATCTACAATAAATTTCAACTTAAAGAATTGAAAGCATTTATAAATTTAATAGAGCTACCTATTTTCTTTTGAAAATAAAATATAAATATCGACAAAATGAAGATCTTGGTTCTTGGAGGAGTGGGCCCTTGCTCCACCTAGAAACAAGATTGAACAACTTAGTTCTCTCTCAAAATAAAAATGGCTATTTTATTGATAAATTGTTCTGTTTTACAAAAATGTACTAATATATCCTTATCCTTATATTCTTCAATAATTACCTTCTTTTTATATTCTTCCAAGTCTATATATATATTCTTCTTCTTGTGGTGCATGATAGCCGTAACTATTTTATGGATACGATGGAACTGAATCGTGCCCAGAATAGATGCTAAATAAAAAAATATGGCTGGATGTCTAGCTATGTGATAAGTGTCTTGGATCTGCAAGTATGGAAATCAAAAATCTGCTCTTGATTAATGGGATCATTGATTTGATAGATCGCCGGCCATTTGGAATAGATCATTATCAGTTCTAGAACTTTATAAGAGTTTTGAAACTAAAAGAAATCATTCCATATCTAACCACAAAATTTTTGGAGCTTATCTGCAGGAGTACTGGAACTAATTCAGATAATTTTGAAGCTAAATAATAGAGTTTCAAAACTTAGTCTAAAAATCTGACAGAACTTGTAATAGCGTGGTGGAGTTTCAGAACTAAGTTGTATTGATTCCAATACTTCCAAAAACATGTAATCTGAGTCATATTTGTTCTTCAACCCGATGATGACCTGTTTGATTACAAAACTTGAATTTTCCAAAATAATTGTTAGGAATTACAGAGCTTTTAAATGTTAGAATCACAATCAACAAAAGATGGATAATTACATCTTAACTCATATCATATTAAAATAAAAGTCACAAAATGCAGTCAAACTTAATAGAAAGAGAGAGCAAGATGAGGTCATTTATTGTACATTTAATGGGCATATCCTGATGATATCCTGACCTCATCATTTCCCCCATACTTACTTGTTTTTAAGTCCCTTTACAAACTTTACTCTTCAAATTCGAGATTGTATATTCTGCATTCCATTTGATTGCTTAGATCAAATGGCTGGAACTGAATATCCTAATGCTTTGATTCAGAGGTACTATACCCTGCTCCTACTTCTACTTTTCTTTTCCATTCCTCAAATTGAGTGGGATCTTGAGGTTCTCTATTTTTCCAAGGAGATATGGGGGTGAGAAGTAGAGGTAGCCTTGTCCACATTCCTATCCATATGCGCAAGGGAGTTTCATTGATCCAAGGAATTATTGTGCATAAAGCTTTTGCCCTTTCTAGACTCCAGCTCAAATTGGAAGGGGATATTACTTCCCTTCTTTTCAATGCCACTAGGATAAATTCCCATCTTTCAAACATGCGTCATAAATATTATCAAAATTTTCCCTTTCATAAGAGGTGAAGGCATTAATGCTTATCTGTAAATTTTCAAGATAAGATTCCTTGAACCTTCCATTAAATGCATGAGATTGCAAATGTGAAGCAAAGGATAATGGGTTGCCATAATGAATTCTCATACAAAGACCATATGAACTAGCTTTTAATAGATGCTTTGACTCCCTCTCCTTTCATGCAATTTGATTTTGAAGAACAGAGACAAATGCATTAAGCTGGATTTCCCCTACATACAAATTGATCATAAAACCTGAATTCTCTTCTAGCATGAAATTTCAGAGGTAAAATTCATAGAGAAGATTTTTCTATTCTACATTGGCTAAGGAGTAGGCTACTGAGAAATCAAATTCATATTTTATTTCATGTGGAAGGCCACATGCTATCCTTGCCAACTACCAGCGAATGAATTGTTCCTCTAAAAACATACTATATGTTTCTATACGATTTTTGCTTTCACATTCAAAAAGGAAATGAGAAACTAATAGAAATGGTCTAGGGTTAGAAGATACCTGGATGAGGTCTGCGCACCATTATCCAGACATTGAGGGGACTCCTCTTTGGTTGTGGAGGATGACACCTGTAGAATAAAAAGACTTGAACAAGAAGTTGTTAGATGGCTAGATGGTGGGCTGCCAAGCAAAAGCTTGATCCCAGAAGTACAAAGACTTCCTTGAGGGATGTCAACCCACTGATTGATAAAAATAATGTCTGATAAAAGGTAGAATGATAAAAGACTGAAATGATTAAAAACTGAAATAGAAATAGAAGCAAATGCTTACCTGAATGCTGTTGTCGGTCTGGTCATAGTCATTGATGTCGGTGGTCCTGCCGACATCGGTTGGTCAAGTCTGCCGATGTCAGTTAGTCTACTGACATCGATGAAGGCAATGGTCTTTGCGGCCAGCATCGATCGGGGCAGTAGTCTTTGGACGAGGTCTGGTCGGGTTTGGACGGGCTTATGGTCTGTGGACGGGTCTGAAAAGGGCTTTGGGTTTGGTTGGAGGTAGTCTGAGAGTCTGGTTGAATGCTCTGTGCAGGGTTGTAGGGCAGAGAGTATGGTTTGAAATAGGGGATCAGATATAGGACAGGGTGACAAGGAGATAAGGATTCAGGTCTGCTCTGGCTGATAATAAGAAAGGCAGCAACTAGAAAACTAATTACTAATAGTGTAAATTTTTGGAATGGAAACACAGAGGAAATACTTACCTGTGGCTTACTGAAGAATGTTGCAGACTGGTTGTACCTATTGCTGATGTTGCTGGTGTAGAGGACCTCCAGTAAGGTGGAATGACTGATGCAGAGTACCTATTGTTGTTGTGGCTTGTTGTGTGCTTGAGAGAGAGAGAGAGGTCTGAAGATTGGGGAGGACTGGAAGATTGGCTGATTGAAGATTGAAGATCAGATTGAAAGAAGGTCAAGTTCGAGAGATTGGAAAAATGGATCCACATTCTGGAGGTGAAATGTAGTTTTGAAGGCAACCAATGCTGGAAAAACCATCGACGTCGGTGGACTACTGACCGACATCGGTGGCTAAAAGGCAAGTAGAAAGGCTAAAAATAGCCTTCTGTTTGTTTTCCCAACTACCAGGTCAACGGGTCAGGGGAAGAAATGGTCGAAGGTGGATTAAAATGGACAAGAGGATAGAAATAGGGGTCTAGGCATTTAAGACTTGGCATGGGTAGTGGAGAGAATCCAAGGAGGGCATTCAAGGGTGGTGAGGTGTCATGGGGAGAGAGGGAATTTAAAATAGATGATTATTTTAAATTAACAAGACATAGGTTAAGAGTGGTTAGAAGTTAGAAAGGGACCAAGGGGACCAAAGGGGAGAGAAGGGGAGGAGGACCAATGAGTAGACACGATTTCGGTGTCTACATTTGCCCCTTTTTGTCTTGTTGGTTGTTCTGGATGAACTGCAAGACAAAAATAGGAGTTGGTTGCCCTAGGTGTGGGATGAGGTGTTCCCCCCTCAAAGCGAGAGTCGATGGAAGGGAACCTGAGATCGAGTGTCAATTTGATAGAGAGCGGATGAAGATGGTGAAAGTGTGAGTGTGAATGCTACAAAAGTTGGGATTGCGTGCATACCACTTCACGAGATGGTCAAGTCAAATTGTCACAGGTTAAGGGTCGAGGAGTGCCAAAATTGAAGTAACCAGGCCTCAATATTTAGTTGTAGCTGACCAGGTTATTCAATCTAAACTATAGCTCCAATGGTCATCATGTTCCAGGTATCTCAGGCTCAGGAAGTGCTCCTAGAAACATGAAAATGTCACAAGTAGTGGAGATCAACCGGCTTGCGATCCTATACTTGTGAGGGTCAAAATATAGGCTACAGACAATTTTGCTAACTAGTCATGAGGTAGCATACATGAAAAAACAACCAAGACAATGTTTGTCTTGAAAGTGGTCAGAGTCTGCAGAGATAGTCATGATTTCCAAGGTCAATGGTCGAGGTAGGTCGAGATAGATAGCTGGTCAAATGAATGGACGGACAAAAGAATGTGGCCGAGCTAACCTCAGAACACTGAGTGCTGCCTACATAGCCCTTGTTATTAGGGCCTCAGGCCAATGTAGTTCTCCCTAAAAGGGAGGAAAAGGGTCGATTATGGACGAAGTTAGTTGAAGTCAAGTCATGGTCAAAGGGAGGATAGAAGGTTTGTCCATCAGAGAGACGAACAAATGAGGGTGGTCAAGCTAACCCCAGAAGACGTCATATCATTTGAGTGCTGCATACATAGCCCTGGTCTTAAGGCCTCAGACCAATGTAGTTCAGACTAGGAGTCAAAGTGGTCGATGATTGGTTTGGTCATTTGTTGAAATGATGAGGATAAGATGATGTTACAACCTTTTCCATATTGTGTGATGGTGTATTCTGTAACATTGGTTGAGGGGTCTTTCATCCCTAGAAATTTTCCATATTCGTATTAGATGTATGCTAAAAATGAATTGAGTCTATTTATGTTTCAGCAAGTAATGGTTTATGCTTAACATAAATTGTGTGGTCAATAGTTTCCATGTGTATTGGTGTCCATAGAAACTATGTGAAATGGACTATGTCATGTTGGTGGTCTGAAAATGTTTGGGTTGGTTTGGTTTGAGAAAATGATTTGGTTGAATGTGACCAAAGTGTGAAAAAAAAGTGAAAGGCAAATTGCTCTTTCATTGACATGGACCAGAATGATAGCATAGATAGGGGTTGTTAGAACTGAGAGCCCCATTCATGTATTACGTCGTTGACCATGGGTTGTGTTAGAGAGGTAATCGAATCACTTTGACATTTAAGTGAGCTCAAAGTCCCTTGAGCAGGTGATGTGATAGGACAGGATAGGGTAACCCTTTTTAGAGCAGAGAAAACCTTGCCCCTTTTATAAGAGACCCAGAAAATGACTACAAGTCAAGTCCATGACCATTTTTTTTTTTTTGCAGACTGATCAATGTGGGAAGTCCACATAGAGATGTCATTTTGCTTTGTGGTCATTTGTTAAGCTGATCAATGGGGGAAGCTTCTAAGAAAGTGCTGTGTGTAGCAAGATTTAGTCATAGCCATCCTTCGAGGGAGTGGTCTATATTTTTGCTTTATATATAAGGGCTTTGAATAGCTATCCTTCGAGGGAGTAGTCTATTAGCTATAACAATGATAATACAACTGTCCTTCGAGGGAGCAGTCTGATTTTAGAGTTGTGACCTTGGGTATTTTGACATCTTGATTTATTTTTGATAGAATTTTGATTCATGGACAAGACTGTAGAATTTCAAGGGCTCCCTTTTATTAGGACAAAGCATCCATACTGTATAAAAGGGTTATAGAGGATTTGTTTAGGAGAATAGGGTTAAAAGGAATGAGGATTAAGAGGATGGAGAATTGCTCAAGGGACGAGCTCAAGTTAAATGTCAAGTGAACGAGTACTCGACTAATAGTAGAATGGTCACAGATGCAAGGCATAAAGGGGCTTAGGTTCTGATAAGTCCCTGGTCCATGCTTGTGTGTTATGATGTGGTCTGAGCCAACTTGGAGCAAACTTGTCTCGTTTACTTCTTTCCAAATTGGTCACGTGTTGGAGATGAGTAAGAAGTTGGTTGGTATGGTCGTTGATTGGTCAAGATTGGTTGAATGTTTGGTCGAGGGTCAAGTCGATGGATATTTGGTTGATGATTGGTCAATGGTTGGGTTGAATGTTTGGTCAAGGTTTGGTCGAGATTGGGTCAATGGCTTGGTCAAGGCTAGGTTAATTGATATGTGGTCAATGCTTGGTCGAGGTCGGTTGATGTTTGGTCGATTGTCTGGTCATTGTTTAAAAGGTTGGTTGATGATTGGTCAAGGTGTGGTTGAATGTTTGGTCAAAGATAGGTTGAATGTTTGGTCGAGGTCGTGTCGATGCTTGGTTGAGGCCTAGTCGAGGTTTAGGATTAAAAGAGTGATTGATATTTGGTTGAGACTGGGTTGAAAGGTTGGTCGAGGCTTGGATGAACGTTGAATTCCCCCAGCGGCTAGGGAGAATGTTTGGCAGATTGGTCAAGGTCGGTTGAGGCTTGGTGGTCAGATTGACTGTGTTGATTTTGAATAATGGGGTTAAAGGTAGTGGCTTGGGACCATAGTCTGTTGATGAGATGTCGATGAGGGTGAAGAGGTTTGGGAGGCATGTGATGATGTTGGTGATTTGGTTAACAAGTGGTCAAGAGGATCCTTAATGAAAAGGGTATCCTTTTTTCGGTGTTGATGAATGGCCGCTTTAAGAGCATAATAATGCTCAGTGTCATGTCCCAGAGTGCAGTGATAGTGACAAAATTTAGTGTTGTCGAACCAAGATGGTCTTGATATGAGAGTTGATGAGTGTGAGGAAGATGAGGAGGTCTGAGAGGCAAGAGACGGTGTTGAAGGTTTGTTGATAATGTGGTCAAGAAAAAAGGTGTCTTTTTCCAAGCATTGGTGAACGACAACCTTGAGGGCACAACAATGCTCAGTTTCGTGCCCAGGCGTGCGATGATATGCATAAATCTGAGTGTCATCGAACTAGGGTGGATTTGGTCTGAGAGATTGATATGGTTTAAGAGGCAGGAGATTGATGCGAGAAGACTGCAATAATTGGCATAACAATAAGGCATAAGAACTTGCTAATGGGTTTGTGTGTCTTGTTGCAGTGGGGGTTGATGACTTTGGTTTGAGAGGCGTAAGAGGCATTGGTCGTACCATCATTTTCATGGGTGGTGTAGCCACATGTGTAGATAGAACTTTGGTGGTGATAGGTGTTGGATGCTTGGGAGGAAATATATGTCTGATGGGTTGAGAGAGTAATGGAGGCAATTTGCCTCTGTGAGGTATGGGAGTGGGAAGCACTCCTATTAAAGTGGATGGATGCGAGCCCAAAATTGAAGGTAATGATGAAGGTGGGGGAGGAGTCCTCCGGTGTGGTTTAGTGGCCTTATTTGGTTTGGGTTGAGGGCCACCATTGTGCGAGGTGAGGTTAGATACGGGTTTGGGTTCAGATGTGGATGGAGGTGAGTGAGATGTAGCAATCTCAGGCAAAAGGCAAGAGGAAACTGTGACTGGGTCCTCCTCGGTTGAAATGGGTGAAGAGACTGGTTCTTCTCTTGGTGGAGAAGAAATAGGAGAGTGTGGCTCCTTAAGAGGATAGAGGGCAGGGATGATGGTGCCTTCTATGGTTGAGGAGTAGGCAAGGTAGGGTCCTCCATTGGTAGGAGGAAGGATGAAGGTGGGGCTAATGGCATAGGTATGGTCAAGGTATCCTTCAATATGAGAGAGGTCGATGGAAAACTAATAGGAGAAGAAAGCTCTTTTACTTGTGGAGGAGGTTGGTCAGGGACAAGAGGCGAGACCGTGTTGACCGTGCATATATTATGGTCTTGGGGGTCATTGGTCATGGTCTGGATATTGTTTTGACACGAGGGATGGTTAGGAAAGGGGTGTCTAAAGATGTTGATGTTTTGATTGGGTGGGGCGTTCGGGTTGTCCAAGATGAGATCACCTTTATCTATCATGTCTTGGATAATGTTCTTGAAGGTTTGGCAGTTGTTGATGTCATGGCCTTGGACATGGTGAAAGTGACAGAAGTCATTCTCCCTATACCATGTAGGGAGGGCTTTTGAGGAGTCAAATTGAGGTGGTCGGATTGGAGGGAGATTGAGGACCCCCTGCTTGACGAGTTTTTCCAACACGAAAGCGTATGACTCTCCAAGTGGAGTGTATAGACGCTGTATGTAGCGTTGTTGGAATTGTTTGGTGATGCTTTGAGATTGGTCAGTTGTTGTTGAAGATGGTGATCTAACGACCACAGTGTCTGCCACTCCTTTGGACTTGGAGTGGGAAGAAGAAGGTCTGAAAGAAGAAGGTTCATCGGCTCTTGCGTTGGTATTATGTAATTTGACCTTGTCTTCTTCAATAGCACAGAGTTTGAGCTTTCAGACCATAGTGAAAGCTTCATCAAAAGTGCATAATGTTTGAACCCACAAGGTGGACGAGATGTGCTTGGCACATGCTCGAGAAAAGAGCTCAGTGAGCTCAGGTTGAGGCAAAGGGAAGGAGAGTTGGTTGATCAAGCCTCTCCAACGGGAGATAAAATCAACTATTGATTCATCATCAAACTGCTTGATAGAGTAGAGGTCTGTGATAGAGACTTTTTTGGTGATATTGTTTGAGAAGTGGTCAAGGAATAATTGGGTGAGTTGAGTGAATGAGAAGATAGTATGACTGGTGAGAGAGCTGTACCAGTCAAGGGCAGGGCCAGAAAGTGACATGGGGAACGTGCATAACAGTAACACATCATCATGGGCTATAAGATAACAAGCATGTTTGAATGCTCATAGATGCTATTGTAGGTCTTCCTTACTCTGGAAGTGAGTAAATTTGGGAAGTTCCCACTGATTGGGATACGATCAGATCAGGATAGAGGGATGGATGGGTTCGTTGTAAATTTGGTCATATGAAAGGACATTGCTTGAATCGGAAATGGAGGCCTCAAGACTAGACATTTTATCCATCAGCATTTTGATTATGTCTGCTGACGGATTGGCGGGTGGAGCGTCCCTAGGTTGTAGGGTGCTTGAAAGGTGCTAGAAGGGACATACAACGTAGTTGGTTGCGCTTGTAGGGGCGCAACATATGTATAACTAGTCATTGGGATAGAAGTGGAGGCCAAGGGTGGTTGTGTCATGAAAGTAGAAGGCATAAGTTGACTAGATACTGCCAAAGGTGGTTGTATGGTGGCATTAGCAAAAAAGGAGGTAGACACTCCTACATTTATAGGTGCAAGAGTGTGTGGAGTCAAGACAATCAAGTTCTAGTATGATGTATAACTTGGCTGAATTGCATGTGGTTGAGGGGGTAATGAAACTTCGATGGAGGTCGATCCAAAAATAGATGGGGAGTCCAAACTTTACGTATTGGCCATGGTTGGGTTAATGGTTGAGGCAATAGTCTGAGTCATAAAAGGCTGGGTAGCGGATGATGTTGATGTCATCACCGCTTCACCTGAAAGTTCTCGCATTTGGTTTCTTGCAAGATAGTGTTGGAGAGCCTTGACGTTGTGGTCAAGGAGTTTCTCAAAGTTTAGGCCCCCTTCGGGGACAATTGAAGGTTGATTGGGAGTTGGTCGGGGAGGAGTTCGTTTGGTCTCTGAATGATACTCCATTAAAGGACTAGATAAAAAGGGCGAAGGCAGAAGTGGTCGTTGCCTCGCGTGGTTGAGAAGAGTTCTGGTTTGACTGCGTGTCAAAACCATTCAAGGCAAGAAGGGTCAGGTTTCAGAAACTATGTTTTTCAGTCTCAGAAAACTAGAATGGGTGTTGGACAACAAGAAAGTTGGGTTTTAAGTTTGCTGTCTTGAGAAGAAAAGATTTGGACAGTGACCGAAGTCGGTTGAAAAATCGATGTCAGTGAAATAGGTTGCCAATGTCAGTCAGATAACCGATGCTGGCAAATACAGTGGCCGACGTCGGTGGTAAAACCAATGTCGGTTACTATGTTTTTCCAAAAACTCAAAGAATTTGAAAGTTTTTGGAAAGAAGAAAACGTCCTTACTAGCTCAAAAAACTAGATAGGAACAAAAAAATAGATGGAGACAGGCAGAGCCTAAGCGTTAAATCCTAAGAATAACTTTTAGAATCATGTTGGCTTATGCCTTAGAGTGTGTGTTTGGGAGGTTGGCTTGTAGAGTGGGTCCTAGAAGAAGTAGTCTAAAGTTGGTTTCGGGTTAGTTTCGGTGCTCAAGGTCTATGTTAGGTTTCGTACGTGGCCTGGTGCTAAGGAGTAAGCTCCCCTCACTTCACGAGCCCAGTGATAAGCTGGTCTCGCTTAGCCAAAATATACTTCCCCTAGAGATTATCCTCTGCCAGAGAACATAGTGGGATTTTCCCTTGGTAGTGAAGTCCAAGTGGGATTGCCAGGACGGGTAAGGTATCTGCTAGGTGATGAAATCCTAGTCGGACCTTGTCTCAGGTAAGTTAAGATGTTTGATTTTGTGCAAGTGGTTAGGTTGTGTAACATAAGTGACCTACGCTTAATTCATGATGCAATTTTAATTACTAGATGTGTGGACTAAGTATGCATTTAGATAGAAATGAGATGCAATGTATTTTAAGCCTAAATTGAAGTGTGAGTTCGGATGTAGACAATTAGAGAAAAGGTTGAAGAGTATGATCTTGACTAGTCTAAGATGCAAGAAAGAAAGGAAAAGAATGATTCTTTTTAACTTTGCTAATAGTGTCTTTTGAAAGAGATAGAGGAAGAAGATGCAAGGAGAAACCTAATGCACCTATATGAAAAGAAAGAAAAGAACCCAAGGAAGACCCTAGGGTCCCACCGGGCGTGCCAAAATGTTTCTATACGATTTTTGCTTTCACATTCAAAAAGGAAATGAGAAACTAAGAGAAATGGTCTAGGGTTAAAAGATACCCTGATGAGATTTGCGCACCATTATCCAGACGTTGAGGGGACTCCTCTTTGGTTGTGGAGGATGACACCTACAGAAGAAAAAGACTTGAACAAGAAGTTGTTAGATGGCTAGATGGTGGGCTGCGAAGCAAAAGCTTGATCCCAAAAGTACAAAGACTTCCTTGAGGGATGTCAACCCAATGATTGATAAAAATAATGTTTGATAAAAGGCAGAATGATAAAAGACTAAAATGATTAAAAATTGAAACAAAAATAGAAGCAAATGCTTACTTGAATACTGCTATCGATCTGGTCACAGTCGCCGACGTCAGTGGTTCTGCCGATGTCAGTTGGTCAAGTCTGCCGATGTCGGTGAAGGCAGTGGTCTCTGTGGCTGGTGTTGATCAGGGCAGTAGTCTTTAGATGAGGTCTGGTCAGGTCTAGACGGGCTTGTGGTCTGTGGATGGGTCTGAGAAGGGCTTTGGGTCTGGTTGGAGGTAGTCTGAGAGTCTGGTTGAATGCTCTGTGTAGGGTTGTAGGGCAGAGAGTATGGTCTGAAATAGGGGATCAGATATAGGACAGGGTGACAGGGAGATAAGGATTCGGGTCTGCTCTGGTTGATAATAAGAAAGGCAGCAACTAGAAAACTAATTACTAACAGTGTAAATATTTGGAATGGAAACACAGAGGAAATACTTACCTATGGCTTGCTAAAGAATGTTGTAGACTGGTTGTACCTGTTGTTGATGCTACTGGTGTAGAGGACTTCCAGTAAGGTGGAATGACTGATGCAAAGTACCTGTTGTTGTTGTGGCTGGCTATGTGCCTGAGAGAGAGAGAGGTCTGAAGATTGGGGAGGACTGGAAGATTGGCCGATTGAAGATTGAAGATCGGATTGAAAGAAGGTCAGGTTTGAGAGATTGGAAAAATGGATCCGCATTTTGGAGGTAGAATGCAATTTTGAAGGCAACTGATGTCGGCAAAACCGCTGACATTGACCGACTACTGACCGACGTCGGTGGCTGGAAGGTGGGCAGAAAGGCTAAAAATAGCCTTCTATCCATTTTCCCAACTGCCGGGTCCATGGGTCAGGGGAAGAAACGGTCGAAGGTGGATTAAAATGGATGAGAGGATAGAAATAGGGGACTAGGCATTTAAGACTTGGCATGGGGTAGTGGAGAGAATCCAAGGAGGGCATCCAAGGGTGGTGAGGTGTCATGGGGAGAGGGAATTTAAAATAGATGATTATTTTAAATTAACAAGACATAGGTTAGGAGTGGTTAGAAGTTAGAAAGGGACCAAGGGGACCAAGGGGGAGAGAAGGGGATGACGACCAAGGAGTAGACACGATTTCAGTGTCTACACTATATACAGGAGACGGTCTTCTGCATGCAACCAATTTCTCACTCATCATGCAAACCATTTGTATTTTCACAAGATATTTATATTTATCTTTTTCCTTGTAAAATTTTTCTTCTCATTCCTTACTTTTTTTCTTTTCTTCCTCTATTTTGATTTTCAAGTCCTTATTGGATGTCTTGACTACACTGAGTTTTCTACATGTATCATCCCATAACTGTTTGAGTGGTAGATAAGTCAATTCAGTCTATGCAGAGACTATTGACACATTAGTCTGTCTCTTGGGAATTTTACATTTTTCATTTCTCCATCAGCTACTTCTTAATCTCTGCTAATTCCTCAGTCTTGGCTATGAACTAGTTTATTAATTCCTTAAGGAGCATTTCTTTCTATTCTAATTTGAGTTTGAGGAAATTTAATTCCTCATCCTTTTCCTTGATAATGAGCTCTACTCTAGACAAAAATAGAGCCTATTTAACCTGCTGATTTATTTCTTTTTCTAAAATTTCTTGAGGAGTTAAGCATTCTTCTTCCACCAAAGGGGATTTTCCTTTCCTTTTCTAGGATGCCTATTCATCTTCTTCATGTGATGGTGCTGCTGACTCATCCATTCTTTGGAAAACTTACTCCTCAAATCTTTCATCTTCTTTTTCTTTTTCTGTTTGGCTTGGTCTAGGAGGAGTCATGGCCATGCTGCCTAAAATATCAGCAGCTTCAGTTTCCAGCCCTTCTTGTTCTTCCTTCTCCTCTAGAATTTCTTTAGACCTTTTATGACTTCTCTTTCTTTGAGGAGCCTCAAAATGTGTAGAAATGGGTCTCCTCTTAGAGCTTCTTCTAATTTTCACCTTTTTCTTAGGCCTAAGTGAACCGTCACTGTCAGAGATAGATATTAGTTCTCCTGTAGCTTCTGTAGAAAAAGGAATTTCTTGAGAAGGCACAATAAGGTCTACAATTTTATCTCTTCTTTTAGATCTTCTTATTTTTGGTATTTCCTCTTCCCTTAGTTATTTATTTTCCTTAGTAGTGGTATTAGTTTCCAAATGAATTGAAGGGGCATGATGAGTTGCTATTAATTTTCTAAAAATACTAGGGTTCTGCCTAAACTTGCCAAGAAAAATTTCCTACATTTCTTCCCCATTTTTTTTGAAAGGAAATGGTGCTGGCATACTAATTGCACTAACCTATGATGTCTAATTATTCCTACACCCTAAGAATACCTCTGGCCATTGTATGGATGGAGTCAAAAAGAAATCCTAGAAAGTTTACTATATATTCTAGTTTTTCAGCGCCATATATAAGGTATATGAGGATTTTCAAGACTTCCTTTCCTACTAACCCAAATTGTCCATTATAGGTTAAATAATTAACTATCCAAAATTATACTCTGTCAAAGGCTTTGGGCAAGCTGGCCCTTCTGACTCCTTTGATATTTTTCTATGTGTTGTAAATATACTGGGGTTCGGCTTCCCCTTCTTTTAGCAGAGTTTCAACCAGGGCTTTTAATGTCACTTTGATAGGGTTTGGGATATGCACCATTGGTATTCTAGATATCTCACTTATTACATTCATATAAAAAGGAATGAAAACCTTCCTAACCTTTGTCCTTGTTTGCTCTAAATTGATAACAAATTCTCTTACCAATTCATCATTATATTTGGGGAATTTCCTTAGAAACTCTAGCCATCCTACCTATTGAAAGATAGTTTCTAATTATTCATCTACAAGGAGCTGGGTATCATTCTCTAGTTTTGACTTCTTTTTAATCCCCATGATTCATTCTTCTTTAATCTTATGCAGGTTAGCTGAAGATTGCTTCTCTTATCGGTGGAACTGATGACTTTGGTTGTGGAACTGGTGAATTTAGTTGCGGAATTACTATACTTAGTTGTAGAACTGGTGAATTTGGCTATGAATTTACTATACTTAGCTGTGGAGCTGATGAATTTAATTCATTGTATCTCCCGTGAAGTTTTTCTATAGCTAGTTTTTACTTTATCAATTCAATAATAATAATGATTCTTTATAACTATGCCACTAATTTATTCTATCATCAATATCCTTCTTATGATTTCCCATTTTTAATCATGATGTACAATAGATGACTCATCATAATAATATTTTTAAATGAAGTCTAATCACACATGCAAAATTTCAATCTAACCTTTAACAAGTTAAAAACATAATTACCATCCTTAATGATGTAATTCCTCTGTTATGGTGACTCATCATTCCTAAAAAGTGAAAACAAGGAAAATAGTTAGAAAACAATTATAATTCCAAAGAAGTTTTTATTTTGAATTAGCCATTTATTTGAGAAGATCAACCGCCATCACTGGTTTTCAATTGATCTTTGAGAGATTTTTTTTTTTTGGAAAAGAGAACGCCATTTACTAGTTTTCATCCTCTTCCCTTTAATCTGGATCTATTCATCTGATTATTTGATCATTTTGGAATAACTGAGTTCTTCCATATGATCAAATTCTTTGTTTGCTTCAATCTGCTTCAAGAATTCATCTTTAGTAGGAGGCTTCCTATAAAGTTTTAGCCTGTGTCCATTGACCAAGAGTATTCTTCTACTACCATCAATGGGAAGTAACTAAATAGAACCATTGTTAGATAGCCGCTCAATCTGATAAGGTCCCAACCATCTAGTTTTCAATTTACCTTTGAATTGTTGGTACTTAGAATCAAATAGTAATGCCTAGTCTCCTACTTTGAATTGCCTTTCCTTGATATGTGAATCATGCCATTACTATTTTTGATCTTGGATTATCTCTATCTGGTGAAGTGCTTCCATTCTTAATTCATCCAACTCATTGAGTTGAAGGATTCTCTTCTTTTGAGCTATATCCAATTCAATTCCCACCTTAGTTGCTGTCCTCAATGTCTGTAGTTCAAACTCAATAGGTAACAAGGGATTTTTCCCATAGACTAACTCATATGGTGAAAACTCTATTGAAGTTTTCCAAATTGTATTTTAAGCCCAGATAGCTTTAGGTAGTCTCTTTACCCAATCTCTTCTTTCTACTTCAACTAGTTTAGTGAGGATGTTTTCTAATTCTCTATTTGTTACTTCAACTTATCCATTTGCTTATGGGTGATAGGGAGATGACTTCCTATGATTGATCTGATACTACATTGTGAAAGCCTAGATCATATTGGACATAAATTGTGGTCTTTGGTCTAAAACTAAGCTTCTTGGTGCTCTAAAATTTACCATAATTCTATGCTAAAGGAAATTAACAACTGCTTCTTCAGTGGCATTTGTTAAAGCCTACACTTTTGCCCACTTTTTCACATAATCAATACACATAAGAATGTGCTCTTTTCCCTGTGAAGGAGGATTAAAGGGTCTAACAAAATCCAATCCCCATCTTTCAAATGGTTCAATCACTACTTGAGGTTGTAGAGGCATTTCATTGGTAAAGGTTGGCTATCCCATCCTTTGACAAGGATCACACCGCCTGATATATCTCTTCACATCTTTATATAGAGATGGCCAATAGTAATCAACACCAAGAATTTTGTGAGCTATTCATTTCACTGAATAGTGTCCTCCACTTGGTTCATCATGACATGCCTATAGGATGTCAAATATTTCATCTTCTCTTACACACCTGTGTAAAACCAAATCAAGACCATATTTAAATAGCATTCCATTTAACCATTTAAATTATGCACTGGTTTTCATTAACTTCTTTGTTTGTTTTTTAGTGAAAGGAGGAAACTTCTCTGTTGTAAGATAATTTGCCATGTCAACAAACCATGGTGTATCAGCTGAAATAACAAATAATTGTTCATCTGGAAAGTTGTCCTTGATTAGATCCTGCTCCCCTATAGTAGTTAGTCTTGACAAGAAATCAGCTACCACATTAGATTTGTCTAGATTGTTATAATGGTAATATCAAATTATTTTAGAAGTAATAACCATCTAATTATTCTACCTCCAACCACTGGTTTATTCATCAAATATTTAATTGCTGAGTGATCTGTATGTACAAATATTTTGTACCCTGTAATGTAATGTCTAAATTTATTAATTACATAGATCACAACTAAAAATTCTTTTTCAGTGGTAAGGTAATTTCTTTCAGTGGGAGTAAGATTTTTACTAAGATAGTAAATAACATACATTTTTCTTTCTTCATCTTTCTATCCCAAAATGGCACCAATTGAGTTATTTGAGGCATCAGTTTGGATGTGAAAAGGTTTCTCCCAATTAGGTCCTCTAAATATTGGGGCAATTACTAATTTCTCTTTAATTTCTTCAAAATCATGTTGACACTTTTTATTCCAAAGAAATTCACAGTCCTTGATAAGCAACTTAAACATGGGGGCAACAATTTTAATAAAATCCTTGATAAAGTTCCTATAGTATCCAACATACCCCAAAAATTATTTGATATTTGTGGGGGTTTGAGGAATAAGTAAGTCTGAAATAATCTTGATTTTGTTTTGGTTAACCTAAATTCCTCTTTTTGAAATATGATGTCTTAATACAATCCCTTCATCAACCATCATCAAACATTTCTCATGACTAAGAGACAAGTGATGTTGTTCACATCTTGTTAATACTCTGTCCAAAATTTTCAAGGCATCATCAAATGTATCTCTATGCATAGTAAAGTCATCCATGTATACCTCTACACAATCATTTGTTAGGTCTATAAAAATTGCTAATACAACTCTTTGAAAGGTTGTTGGAGTATTACATAGTCCAAATGGCAATACCCTCTAAGCAAAGGTACCCCATGGACAAGTAAATGTAGTTTTGTCCTGATCCTCAATAGCAACTCTAATTTGATTGTATCCACTAAAACCATCTAATAAGGAAAAGTACTATTTACCTGAAAGGTTGCCTAAGACTTGATCTATGAATGGTAAGGGAAAATAATCTCTTAGGGTGGCTTTGTTTAGTTCCCTATAGTCAACACAAATTCTCCATTTTACATTTTTTTAAGAACAATTACAAGAGGAGACACCCACTGGCTATCTGAGATAGGGTAGATAAAACCTACTTGTAATAGTTTTTCAATTTCTTGTTTGACTATATCCCTTAAGGCTAGATTAATCTTTCTCTGAGGTTACCTAACTGATCTAATGTTTTCAATATAAATGTGATGGGTGTATATACTTAGATGAATTCCCTTCATGTCTCTATAGTCCTAAGAAAAAGCTTTAGTATGATCCTTCAGAACATCAAATAGTTTGGCTTATTCATCATTATTTAATGAGCTATTAATATTCAAAATTTTACCTGGTCTAATATCAACATGTTTGGTTCCAGTATATGATGACCTGATTTGTTGAAAGGGTTCCATTAAAGTGTTTAGTGGACATGCATGTGGTAGAAACATATGATATGTAGCAACATCTCCAAAATTTCTTTGAGATAGAATGCTGGACAAGGGATAACAAGAAGAGTTATGATACTTATCTTGTTGTAGGTCAAACTCCTTGTTACTATTGTTTTCTAGAAATTCTTCATTATCTCTTGATATCTATAAATCTAAAGCTACAGATCTTTACTCTCCCCAAGATAAATCTCATTCCTCCAGAGCAAAATTATCTTCATTTGTAGGGAATTGTTATTGGTGTGGTTTCAGAACTAACTGTGATGTTTCTGAAACAGGTTTTGGAACTAATCCTGACTACTCCAATGATAATTGGTGTACATTCAATGGAGGATGAACCATCTCTTCTATTTCCATTACATGATCCTGTAATGTTATCATAGCCAAAGAAGATAGATTTTTCTCATTAATATCAGGATTATCAACCCATAATTTCTCTAGATTATCAATAAAAGGTCATGCATAGGGATATAATGAAATTTGATTAGAATTCTTACCATTTGAAATAGTCATATCACCTAACCTATGTCAATTAAGGCAATAACTGTAGCTAACTATGGTCTACCCAAAATAATGGGATAACCAAGTGTTTTACCTTTTGGTTGCAATAGAAGGAAGTCAACTAGATATTCCCATGACGCCACCATTACTACCACATCTTCAATAACTCCTTTTGGTTTTGCTACAAACTAATCTGTCATTTGTAATATGGTGTTAGTAGGTTGTATGTCTTATAATGGTAATGTTTTCAAAGTGTCCACTATCATTACATTGATAGTTGCTCCCAAATCAGTCAAAATGTTATGTATATCCTTATTCTCTATAGAGACAGAAATAATAGGGCTTCTAGGATCTCTATATTTGGGAAGTAGGAGTTTTCTTGCTAATAAATCAGCAAGTTTCCCATCTACCTTAATAGTCCTGGGGTACTACTTCTTTCTTCCAGATTTTTTAAAACATAACAGTTTGATTAACTTGATCAACTCTAGAATATCCTTGATTTTTTGTAACAATGATATTTCAATATTCAATCTTCTTAGTTCCTCCACCAATTTAGATTCATTAATTTATATGGTTTCTTTAAATCTTTCTAGAAATGGAATCTCAATAGATTTTCTTTCTGGTTCCTAATCTTTTTCTTTTTCATCTTCCTTAGGTGCAACCAGACTAGGGGTTTCAGCTTCTTTTGTCATCTCAGTGATTATAACTGGTGGACTACTAACTATTTTTCTAGATCTAGTTTGAATGTCTTTACAATCCATTGCATTTAGATTAACTATTTTTTCTAGTTCTATTTTGTATACAAGAGTTGTTTGTTTGTTTCTTGGGTTTGATACTAGTTGTGCTGACATTTGTGTTTGGACTACATTTTTAGCTTGTGGATTTTGTGCTGGAGATCCCATTATGGCTTGTTGGTTTTGATTTAGATATGTTTTCCCTTGCACATAATTACTAGGGCCCCATCTAGGTTGTGGCCAAGCATAAGGATTTCCTTGACTAGCCCAAGGTTGCTGATGTCCTTGAGTATACCAAGATTGACTTGCCCAATCTTGAGGATGCCATGTTAGTTGAAGAGCCAAGGTGGCTATCCCCAACTTTGTGGTACTTTTTGAGTTGCCCATGGCATCATCCAAGGATTAGGAGCTGGTCTTGGCATAAACTGCCCTTGGTTGGGTTGTCTCTAAACAAAATTCAATTCTTCTATGGTGGATGATGTACTAGTTTATTTGAGCTGATTTTTTATGAGTGGAAGAAGAGAACAAGCATGAGTATCATGTTCTTTAGATTCACAGACAAGACATACTTCTATTTTATCCAAAGGACATTCCCTTATTGCATGCTTTGTCCTGTATTTAGGATAATACATGGCTAATGGTTTAGTTTTGGCATTTGCTTTAGCTTGCAATCCATCCATAGTGGAGGTTAATTAAACTAATATGTCTATTTTAAAGTTTGCCAATTAATCCATCAATTTGTTCATATCTGGAATGGAATTTTTAACCATTTTTCCCTTTCTAGGTCCACCCCTTGTCCTTGAATAGTTTCTATAAATTTCTATGATTTCATTCATTCTTAATTGAGCAATGTTTCCACCACTAATTAAATCAAGGGTTTCCATAGATTCATCATCCAGACCTTTAAGAAAGATGGTTTTGCTTAACTCTTCTTGAAGTACAAATCCATATCTATCCAAATAATCTTCCATATTTTCATCCTCTTCCTGTTTGATTTTGAAAAATTCTTCCTTTTGATTTCTTCCTCTACAATAACCTTGATATTTGTCTAGGAAGACAGTTTCCATTTGTTCCCAATTGGTAATAGAGTTAGATGTTAATCCCATAAACCACCTCATTGCTACATCCTTCAGATTAGATAGAAATAACTTAAGTTTTTGATTATTTGTCTTGTAATCATAAGTCTAACATAGTACTTTAAACTCAAACAAAAATTGGTTAGGATCCTCAGATGACATTCCTCTAAATGTGGGCAAGTGTGCAGGTGAAATGTTCTTCATAGTGGTTTCATCATCCTCCAACTGAATGGGATAGGTAAAGGTTCTCTTCCTGCTTCTCGTGCCATCTCTCTAGTATTTTCTAGTCCCTTCTCCTAGTCAATGTGGTATGTGATCTACTCTGGGGATGGTGAAAAGTCAGGAGTAGGTGGTTGACTACTTAATTGAGAATCGAAACTTTCCCTTAATGGATCTTGAGAAATTATCCTCCTCCTTAAAGTTATACTTACTTCTGGTGACTGATCCAAAAATTCTAAAGATGGCAACTCTGCTTCTTGTCTTGTAGGAGATAATGGTGCCTCCAATTCTTGGTTAACTTCCTTATTTAAACTAGAAGATGATGGAGATTATTGTTCAGATATTTTTAGGAGAAATCTACCTTTGGAGTCTCTTGGTCTACTCATAAATTTTATGATAACTTAGGGAAGATTTATTCAATTACTAAATATATGATTATTGCTCTTGTTGACACCTAAGTAGAAAATTCCAACGAGTGAGTCCTTGGCAATGGTGCCAAAAATGATGGGTGTCATTATTCCCTTTATTTAATCAACTCTCTCTGTTGATGTCATATTCAACTAGGGGCATGTCTAAAGCTATATGCAATAAGAAGAATCTTAGTGATTTAGTAATTGATGATAGGTATTTGTATATTTTCTTTTATTTTGGGGGATCTTTAATGTCTTAAGGACTTCTTGGTTAAAACCTTATTGGAATCAAACTATGAAAATCTACTAGAAATAAACACACTTTATAGAATTAAATTTTCTGAAAATAAACACACTTTACAAAAATGAATTTGTTGGAAATAAACACATAATTTAGAATGCTTGGAAAATGATTGCAAAAAATGAAAATTTAATCTAGAACACCTATAGGGACAAATCTACAATAAATTTTAACTTAAGAAATTGAAAGCATTTATAAATTTAACAGAGCTACCTATTTGCTTTTGAAAATAAAATATAAATACCAAAAAAATGAAGATCCTGGTTCTTGGAGGAGTGGGCCCTTGCTCCACCTAGAAACATGATTGAATAACTTAGTTCTCTCTCAAAACAAAAATGGCTATTGTATTGATAAACTGTTATGTATTACAAAAATGTACTAATATATCCTTATCCTTCTATTCTTTAATTATTACCCTCTTTTTATATTCTTCCAAGTCTGTATATATATTCTTCTTCTTGTGGTGCATTGATAGCTATAACTATTTTATGGATACGATGGAACTGAATCGTGCCCATAATAGATGCTGAATTAAAATATCGCTGGAAGTCCAGCTGTGTGATAAGTGTCTTAGATCTACAAGTATGGAAATTGGAAATCTACTCCTGATTAATAGGATCATTGATTTGATAGATCATCAACCATTTGGAATAGATTATTATTAGTTATAGAACTTTAGAA
Organism: Torreya grandis; assembly: GCA_037957365.1. Taxonomy (NCBI): domain Eukaryota; kingdom Viridiplantae; phylum Streptophyta; class Pinopsida; order Cupressales; family Taxaceae; genus Torreya; species Torreya grandis. The sequence continues at coordinate 1,354,721 of JARHVA010001634.1, read as the reverse complement.
GAGTTTTGAAACTAAAGGAAATCATTCCATATCTAACCACAAAAGTTCTAGAGCTTATCTGCAGGAGTATCATAACTAATTTAGATAATTTTGGAGCTAAATATAGAGTTTCAAAACTTAGTCTGAAAATGTGATATAACTTTTAATAGTGTGGTGGAGTTCCAAAACTAAGCTGTATTGATTCCAATACTTCCAAAAACATGCAATCTGCTTCATATTTGTTTTTAGCCTGATGATGACCTATTTTATTACAAAACTTGAATTTTCCAAAACATTTGTTAGGAATTACAGAGCTTTTAAATGTTATAATCACAATCAACATAAGATGGAAAATTACATCCTAACTCATATCAGATTAAAATAAAAGTCACAAAATGCAGTCAAATTTAATAGAAAGAGAGAGTAAGATGAGGTCATTTATTGTACATTTAACGAGCATATCCTAACCTCATCATGAAGGTGATTAAAGAGGTAGTTGTGTGATTGACTCAAGAAATAAATAGATATAAAGAGTTATATTAGGTCCTATTTGATCTCCCAAATTGATCCTCATCCTTCAAGAATCCCCTACACTTAAAAAACACTAAAATCTATCAAGAAAACCCATTTTGTACCCTATCCGTACAATTAGGGTATAGTATAACATGATGGGAAGGAGCCTGAGGGAGTTATCTATGATTCAAAAATAATTTCCAAGTCATACTAATCCTCTTGGATGCATTTATATCTACTTATTTCTCATTAGGTCATGAACAAGGGTTTTGGAGTGTTTTGAGTAGTTTTGACCCTTAAGGATTATTCATAAAATCCTGATGTTCAACCCTAAGAAAAATTACAATATAATATTTTTTTGGACACTATTTAACATATCCCAACTCCTTGGACCTCCATTATTAGCATCCATACGTATATGAGATTACAAAAAGGCCTTCTTGAGCTCTTCCCTACATTCTATGTAAGCTTAAGGTGAAAAAGGTTATGGTTAGACAAACTATGATGAATATTACAACTTAATGGCTCTCACACACTTCATATATTCCTATAAAGGTGATAAAATGCATTAAAATTCCCACTTGGTGTTATAAGTGAGACAACACCCACTTTGGGCTTTAGGCCTAGTCAAGGCCTAATAGGCCTAAGCTATGTTGTTGTCTTAACACCTGTTATACCAACCCTATCAAAATTGTGAGGATTTAATTATCCTATTTTATGTTTAATATAACCCTTTATACCTTTATTTTAATGTTCTTAGCCTCCTCAAGATGTCCTCTTATCACCCACTAGCCAAGTCTATAGACTTGGCTGCCTAGGAGTGCCTTCTATCTGAGATAGAATAGAGGGTGTCTCCCCTATTTGATCAGGAAAATAAAGGATATGAGGATATTAATTAGGTCATGATGGTGTTCTATATCAAATTTTAAGGTTTGACCACCTTTTAAAATCCATTAACACTCCAATTTTGTAAAACATACTTTTAGGCTACATAATTATGCACATAACTTGTTTGCAAGGTTAAGCTTATTGGCTTATCTTGATCATTTGGTCTAAGAACTATACCCTTATGAGAAATTTATTCAAAAATTTAGTCCATCATAATCTTTTCCAATTCCTAACTTGTACCCTATACTGACCTAGGCTTAGTTTGCAGTCAACTATGACTATATGCTCACTCAGAAAGAGGCATGCCTGTAGGTGAACACTTATGTTAGACCCTAGTTTTCAATGCCCTTAGATCTTATTAAATTTTTTAAACTCATTTCATACTTTATTGAGTTCATTCATATTTGTCTTTACCCATATATCTAGTCAATCTCTAAGTTACATATGCTTAGCCTCCTATCAGCCTAGAGTCTAACTGTAGGTGATCATATTGAAAGCAAGAGAGGTCTTTGTAGGTGTTTCTTAAGGTCAAAAATTATGTCTCCACTCCCCAAATATTATTTGATATCATGGTATCTTCCTCATCTCATTAGAGTCAATTGACATGAGTTATGCAACTCTCATGTACTTGTTGCATCATAGGGTCATTTAGGCTCAAGGCACTATAAAGATTACTGACATTCTATAGTGAATGGATACATAAGATACAAGCCTTCCTATACTCTACTTATATGATCAAACAATCAAAATTTCTTGTTAAATCATTGCCCCTATGATAGGGCTCCATTATGGAAATATTTAGACCTACTTAGACTTCATGCATTTCACTATGGGAGGATCAAAAGAAAGATGAAAGCCCTATTTTGGAGACTTTAAGGTAATGTATCCTTAAAGCAACCTTATTGAATTAAGGACATGAATTCAAAAATATTTTACATCCTCTCATTCCACCATGATTATCATGACATTATCCATGTGTTCAAACCTTAAAGACTATTCAAACAAGTTCAATCATCTAAGGTTTCACTGTTACCTCCTCTATTTGAACCACTCATAGGTACATATACAAAAGGTCTATAGCTGACAACAAGGTGTGTGACTATATGCTTGGTAATTTAGTTCATAAACCAATATTAATAATCCACCATTAATGATATGATGCTCTCCATAATTTAAGACCTTAATGAATATGCAAACAAACTTCAGACACCTCATATCGATTGTTCACCCCTCTATTAGGACACCTAAAGGTGTATAAAAGTAGTATACAAGGCAAAATTGTAGGTATGGAGAATTGGTTTACCTAAACCAATATAAAACTATTTTAGATGGATTCATAATGTTGCTCTCACCTCTGGAGATTTCTTATTACCTTGAAAAAATTTCATCACATTACCATGATTGTGCAATGTTCTCTACCACTTGACTGTGTATGATAGCCATGTAGAAAGTTGATTGTATTAACATGATATTTATGAATTTTAGGCTACATATTCACAAAATATATTGTTCATCATGAAGTGTGAGGTAAAAAAACCATATATTAACTTGCATTTTCATCTATATGAAGATCAAACTAGGATTTAGGCTCCTTCAACTGATGAAACTATCTACAGACTCAATAGGTGTTCTCAACTAGAGACTTGAGATGTTTTGCCTATCTTTCTCTCAAAACAAGTACAAACCAAGTCAATAATGAACCAAGTACAACCATTGGTTTATATGCAACTAGGCAAACAATAGAGAAACCTACAGGGTGTGGGAATAAGCATTTAGAAAAAGGCAACCAACTTATAAAAAATGGTTCATAGAGTGTAAATAATCAATCCTTGAAATCCTGCCATGAAATTGAATTAGACCAAGATTAATATCTACAACCTAGTGGATTTGACTTGAAACAATTCTTGCTATCTTTATTAAACCAAAACTAGTTACTCATTTCTACATGCCTAGTGGAGTGATGGAAGAATGAAATAGTTTTGTGCCATTTTCAAGTGTTTAAAAGATGAAAAAGTGTCAAATTTAGTTTAAGGAAGCTAAAGGGATACTCTATAATCCTTACACATGTGTCACACTCCTTTAGAAGCTATACAACTACCAAAACTCCCTCTTTTTCTAATTATTTCTTGATTCCAATGTTGTACCTAAAATATTCCAATTAGGACTATCATGATTGACAATAATATAACATGAGGGACATTGAGAAACACTTGGACACCTTTTTATACTTAGGGAAACCATACAACCTTCACAAATGACTCAAATTTGACACCTAGGATGACCTAAGACATAAATGACTAATAGGTGAACATGATAAAGCTAGTGACACATTTAATGACATTGATAGGACCTTGACACACCATATAAGGACCTAATAACCCATATATAATTTATGAAATATAAGGGGTTGACCTATTTTGACTTGGTCAAAATAGGTCAACATTCTTGGTGATTTTCAAGGGTGGTATGCTTGCTATACCAAAGAATGGTAGCATATTCCTATTCATTGGGATATGGAGTAACACACACACACACACACACACACACACACACACACACACACACACACACACACACACACACACACACACACACACACAAACACACACACACACACACACACACACACACACACACACACACACACACACACACACACACACACACACATATGACACTAAATTTTCCTTTAAAAATACACCAAAACACAAGAAAAAACATAAACAAGACACAACACAATACACCACACACTTGTGCTTCATGAGCACTTATGGAACACACACACAAACTAACTAACTCAAAAACAAACTAACTTGAAAGAAATGCTTCCTCCTGGGTAAAAGAGGAAGTTTGAAACCTTTATTTATTCATGAAATGAATGAGTGAATGAGGCATGTTGTTTTTTAGGCCTTGACACTTGTATCTCCAATTCCTTCATGCTGCTTGTCAATCTCATTAGCATGATGTTCAATGAAATCAAGGTAGTTACAAGTATATCAACCATGGAGGAAAAATCTTCTTTAATTTAAACAACCTTAACCTTATAATAAGATTCCTCAACTACAACCTCCAATGGTGGTTCAACCAGGCATACCTTCTTGACTTTCATGGTGTTCTCAATAAGGTCATGTTTATTTTCAGCTTCAAGTTCCTCAAGCTTATCAAGGATATTTGCATAGTCCACCCAATCTTGGTCATTATATTTCATGGAAACCTATAACTCTATCTTATCATGTACTTGGCTCTCAACTTGGAAAAATTATTCAAGCCCCTAAAAAAAGATTCATTTATTACTACCAATCATCCTTGCTTACCTTATCCTTGAGAGCCACCATCTCTTCAACTTTATCTTCTTGGTCCTAATTTTATTAGTGTATGAGGTCATCAAGATTTTCCTCATTTTTATCAAATACATTTGAGAGTGGTTCAACATTAGGTTGATGTGTTGAGTGCTCTTCAAGGATAACATCTTCTTGCTTGGTCTCATTTGATTCTTTTATGACTATAGCTTCTTAAATAGTGATTTGATGTTCATATTCATTCTTAATAAGACCTTCTCCTTTATTCTTGATGAGATACTCATATTCATGATTATTAGGATCATCAACAATCTCATGATTAAATATACACCTATTAGGAGGAGGAATAGTCTTACCTAGCTGCTCAAACTCTTGACCTATGGTGTTGAACTTCTGCCATAGATATTCCTCTTCATGACTGTCATGTTTAAGGGCTCTTTCATCATGGACCTCAACTAACTTAGTAGATATGGAGTCTTTCTCAAACACCTATCCCTTCATGCTTTATCCAAATTCTTTATGGATGGTTACAACATGACCTTAAACATATTTATTCTCATTCAAGAAGATAGAGTTGCACTTGTGTTCACCAAGAGGAGTCCCTATGGTGATTTCTTCTTCATAGTCACTTGAAGCATCTTCTTGACCATTTGTGGATTGAACTTGCTTCTCTTCACTTTATTCCCACAAAAGGGGTTCTCCTTAAAGAAGGGATGAGGTGGGAGGGTGATGGGTAGGCTCATGGGTTGGATATGGAGTATGAGGTGTGGTGGAGGGCTTGTGAATGGATTTGGGAAAAATGACTTCTTGAGTGAGCTCATAGGGGAATGACAAGTTAGGTTGGTCAATAGTAAAGAAGATTTATTCGACAAGAGTTTCACCTTACCCATAGCCTCCTTTAGGTTCTTCAACAACTGTAGGCTAATTTTTAAGCTCTTTATCTTCCCACATCCTTAGCCTATCTATTGAGTATTAGACACACTTATTTTCCAAGTAAAACTATTCTTTGATATCCCATTGGGTTTCCTCTTCAATCACCTCCCACACATCCATCCAAATTTGAAAAAAACTTATTAACCATTCCATGAGATGGTTAGGGAGTACATCAAACTCATTGTCCCATGTTCCCATGTTATCTTCACTATCTAATAGGCTTGGCATGAGTTCCAATAAGGATTTTATATGAGATGGGGTTGATGGAGAAGGAAGAGGGTATTGATGGGGACTGAGGCCATCTTTAATTTTTTGGATTTGAGCTTGTAATAATTCATATCCTTCCTTGTAATATCCTGATGTACAATTAATGGGTTCATCTGATTCCTCATGGTAAGATTGATAAGAATCCTTTTGAGGTTGATAGGTATCATGGTATGGTTGGTAGGGGTCATATTCAGATTGATGGGAAGACACTCCTTGATAGTATTATTTAAAAACATGATATCTATATGGAGTAGGAAATGGAAGAACATAGGGATTCCATGGATCATATGACTAATAAAAAATTTGATAAGGCTATTGAGGGGTATAACATGGTTCACAATAAGGTTAATAAGGAGGTGCATAGTAGGGATTTTCATCATATATATTCATATAAACCTCATGGGTCAAATGAAAAACACTAAATGATCAAAAAATTCAATAATCAATACCTGGGATGCTCATAACCAGAAGATTTAATTTAGAGTTGCCATTGGTGTTATCTTGCTTGCTTCCAAAAGCTGCTTAGAGGAAAGACACACCAAAAATATTTCCATTCTCTTGGAACTTGGTCCCTCTGAGCATGCCAAAACTATTGTCACCAAATATAATAACATTTATGAGGTTTTTCAAACCTAATATAAGATTTGGGAAACATTGGAATACCTCTAGGCTTATGTGTTGCCTATTGTAGAGGTAGACCTATGAGTTTAAGGGCTAGCTCCCTATATTGATCTTTAAGTGCTTATCACCTACACTAACTGGTTGATTGTGTGAAAATAGGTAGAAATATACATGAAATTAAAATATTATAAGGGTGTGATACACCATAAGGACTTCCACAAGATCATCATACTCTTGCACTAAGAGATAAAACCTGCAACACTAGCTTTAAAGTCCTAGAATAATCTAACATTAGTATTTCAATATGGAGGTGATATGCATGAAAAATATCCAAAGGAAATGATCCATAGATCAATTTCAGACACTAAGGATACTTGTACACTTGAAAATAGACCCATATACTTGACAACACTTTATATGACTTGCTAGAGTGGAACAACTTGCACCAAACATGGAAGGATTGAGAGAAAGCAAGGATGGATATCAATCACTTGACTATTCATTATACATCTCTTCACACACTTTGAAAAGATATTTTATGAAATAAAAACTAGATATCATGTATTATATAAAGGTAAATTACAACCTCAAACTAGTATGGATTTGCCATATATGGTGTGGAATTAAAAAACAAGAGCCAAAATGGCTAGTACTTATAGAATGTGAGAGAGGAGAAAGAGAATTGGATATCAAGGGTAACAATTCCACTTTTCAAGGCATGAGAATTAGCTATGTTGTATAATATTAGTGTATGAAATGAACCATGCATGGTATCTTTAGAAAAATTTCCCTTTAAGGCATGAGAACTCCTCAAATCTGGTGTAAGACCCTTCAACTACATTCTTGGAAACTATCTTCATCATTTGGACTCTTTTGAGTGCTCCAAAACAAACTAGGGAGAGATTACACATGTGAAAAATTATGGGGGGTGGGTTAATTACAAGTTACAACATGCATTGGATGTGTCCCTAATCACTAATCATCTTCTAGACAAGTGTTCTCATTGTCTACAGTCACCATCATCCTTCTTTTCACTCATTCCTCACACTTGTCATTTAATTGATCTTTATTTTTCCAAAAAAATGCATAAAATTGGTTTTATGACACCTATCATGAGTCCTCTTATCCTTAAATCCATCAGGAAAATCTTAAAAGGTCTCTTAATTAAAGTTATCACCTTTGCACTTGGTGATCATCTTCCATTTACTATGCTAGTTTGGATTGCTTGAAGTGAAGGTGATTGTAGAGGTAGTTGTGTGATTTAATGAAGAAATAAATGCATATGATGAGTTACATTAGGTCCTATTTGATCTTCCAAAGTGATCCTTACCCTTAAATAATCCCCTGCACCTAAAAAATACAAAAACCTATTAGGAAAACCTTTTATGTACCCTACCCATACAATTAGGGTACAAACCAAGATGATGGGAAGGATCCTGAGGGAGTTATCTACAAGTCCAAAATAATTTCCAAGTCATACTATCCATATTGGATGTATTTATATCAAATTATTTATCATTAGGTCATGAACATAGGTTTTGGAGGGTTTTGAGCAGTTTTGACCCTTAAGGATTGTTCATATAATCTTGACATTAACCCTCATATAACTTCCAATAAGATAATTTTTAGGACCATATTCAACATATCCAAAATCCTTGGACCTCCATGCTAAGAATCCATATATATATGAGATTCCAAAAATGCTTTCTCAAGCTCTTCCCTACATTCTATGTAAGCATGAGGTGAAAAAGGTCATGTTTGGCCAAATTGTGATGAATATATATAACTTAATGGATATAACACACTTAATATATTAATTTTAAGGTGATAAAATTCATTTAAATTCTCACTTGGTGTTAGAAGTGAGACTACACCCACTAAGGGTTTTAGGCCTAGTCAAGGCCTAGTAGGCCTGAGCTAGGTTCTTATCTTAACACCTTCTTTGCTTGCCCTCTCAGAAATGTGAGGCCTCCATTATGATAGTTTATGTGCAATTTAAACCTTCACACCTTTATTTCAATGTTATTATCCTCCTCAAGATGTCCTCTTATCACCCACTCACCAAGCTTGTAGACTTGACTGCTTGGGAGTGCCGTCTATCTGAAATAGAATAGAGGGTGTCTCCCCTATTATCTCAAGAAAAAAAAGGATATGAGGGTATAAATTGTGTCATGAGGGTATTATTTATCAATTTTTAGGGTTTGAATACCTTTTAAAATCTATTAACACTCTATTTTTTTAAAACATACTTTTAGGCTATGACTACGCATCGAGCTTGTATGAAAGGTTGAGATTATTGGTTTGTGTTCCTCATTTGGTCCAAAAACCATATAAAAGTGTGGTATTACCATTATTATAAAGGAATTCACCAATTTATTCCATCATAATATTTTTTAATTCCAAACTTGTACCCTATACTGACCTAAGCTTAGTTTGCAGTCAACTATGGTTGTGTGCTCACTCAGAAAGAGGCATGCCTGTAGGTGAACACTTATGTTAGAACCTAGTTTTAAATTCCCTTAGATATTTTTGAAACTTATTAACTCATTTCATACTTGATTAAGTTCATTTAGACTTGTCTCTACCTATAGGTCTAGTCAATCTCTAAGTTGTATACCCTTAGCCTCTTATTAGTCCACAATCTAGCTATAGGCGATCGTATTGAAAGAAAGAGAGGTCTCTGTAGGTGTTTCTGAAGGTAAAAAATATGTCTACTCTTCTTAACTATTATTTGATATCATGGTGTCTTCCTCATCTCAATATATTCACTTGTCATGAGTTATGCAACTCTCATGTACTTTTTGTATCATAGGGTCATTTAAGCTCAAGGCACTGTAGATAATACTGATGTTCTATAGTGAAGGGATATATAAGATGGAGGCATTCTTATAATTTTCTTACATGATAAAAAAACCACACTATATTTTTAAACAATTGTCCTTATGATAGGGCTCTGTGATGGAAATATCTAGACCAACTTAGACTTCATGCATTTCACTATGGGAGGATCAAAAGAAAGATGAAAGCCCTATTTTGGAGACTTTAAGGTAATGTATCCCTAAATTAACCTTCTTGACTTAAGGCAATGAATTAAAAATTGTTTTCAATACTATGGTTCAACCATTATTATCATGACATTATCCATATTCTCAAACCTTAAAAAGTGTTCAAACAAGTTCAACCATCTATTGTTTCAATGTTACCTTCTTTGTATGAATCACCTATAGGTGCATATGTAGAAGGTCTTTAGGTGACAACAAGGTGTGTGACTATATGCATGGTAAGTTAGTTATATAAAAAATATTAGGAATCCACCATTGACTCTAAGGTTCTATCCATATTTTAAGACCTTAATGAAGATGCAAACAAACTTCATAAACATCATATCAATTGTTCATCCCTTTGTTAGGACACCTGAAGGTGTATACCAATAGTATAAAAGGAAAAATTACATGTATGGATAATTGGTTGACCTCAACCAATCTCAAACCATTTTATATGGCTTCATAATGTTTCTCTCACCTTAGGATATTTCTTATTAACTTGAAAACTTTTCATCATATTACCATGGTTATGCAAGGTTCTCTACCACCTGACTGTGTATGACAGTCATGCAAAAAGTTGACTATGTTAACATGCTATTTATGACTTTGAGGCTACATATTCACAAAATATATTTTTAATCATGAAGTGAGAGTTAAAAATAACACATATTGATGCATATCATGTACAAATAAATCATCTTGACCTCTATTTCTATTTGCTCTCCCTTAAGTAATGCTTACAATATCACTTCTTTATGTAAGATTCTAGATTTCACATGTCAATCTATGATTTCAAAAGTCTTTGTTATTTTTATCAAGTTTAATAAGGTATATTTAGTATCTCAATACCATTCATCAAATTACCAACTCTTTCTAATACTCAATGCCCCTCTTTCCACAATTCTGCTTACCTTTTTCATAGTATTTATAATGGTTCACTAGGTCAAGTCTTTCTTGAAAACTTTCCAAAAATTATTGGATTATAAAATGGGTTATAATATTTTTTATTTAGGTTCTCTATGAAAATATTGAACTCTCATTCCCATACCAACATTCTCCAATTCTCTACTCACACTCTTACACAATCTGCATACAGTTGTTACACTCCTACTAGCACCATTTTGCTCAAAATCCTCTATGTATGAACATGTATATTTTGTAAATGGAAATATGAAATTTGTTTCTAATACCCTTTTAAAAAATTTAACTAACCTTAAAATTTCAAGGTCAAACTCAAATCTTCAGTCACTCTTTTAGTTCTTTCCTTGGTTCTAATTAGGTCTTTATCCCTGTCTGCCACTTTCAGTCTTCAATTTAGTACAAAAACTTGGTTATATGTCCTAGAAATGCTTTAATAAATTCAAGAACTTGAATATTTACAAGAATATTTTTTTTGGATAATTTGACTAGTTAGATTTGAAGTTAATCAATAAACCCTAGTTTAGGGTTTGTACCACCCTAAGAGAACTTGAGAGTAGAAAAATCCAAACTATGAATGCAATTAGAGGTTTCAAAGAACCAAACAGGGTCTATAAGGTCTGTATGGACCTAGATAAACTTTCACAATCATTAGTTGTTCACTTTACTTCCATTTGCTTGTGCTACAAACTTGAAATACACCTTTTTGAGTATATAAACTGTGAGTTTCCAGGTCTATATCAAGGTTTTTAAAACAAACTCCTTTGGTTTGATTAATCACTGTTGGGTGAATATTTTGTCACTAGCTAATTGATGGGAAAAATATGTTACTTCAACCACAACATAGGGAGATTGGTCGGCCAAGTGTGCAGGTTTACCACATCAAAAGGGGACAAATCTCTCCTCTCATCAAGGGGAGGTCCCCTATAAATATGAGGAGCTATACACTATATATATAAGTAGAAAATAACACTCAAGGGTAGGACAACACCATCCATCTCTCTTTTTTCAGAGATGATGTTCAAAAACATAGGATAATTCTAGTGAAAACACTGAAGGCACTTCTCTTCTTTCAGAAGTGTTCTGCAACAAACAACAAGAATCCTTTCTGGTAGTGATAAGTAATAGGTAACAAAGGCACAATAACCAATAGAATGAAGTGTAGCACAAAGTCTCCACCTCAACTACACAAAGAGTGAAATATGAAGGACAATGGGGGCACAAAGTCATCCCAAGATCCTTCACACAAAAAAAACTGAAAACACACACACTAAAAACAATTGTGGTAGCACAAAATCTCTCCACAGTTGGATTCAGGACACCTTGATTACTTCCAATAGTTCTGCTTATTTCATTAAATGGACAAGAACACATTTAGGAAATAGACATAAGAATAATCTCCTAAATGACACATGCTATTATAGCACAAAGTCGGGAAGTAACCTGCTTTCTCATTCATATAAAGAAATATGATCAACAATCTGAGCTCAAAGTCTAAGTAATCGCCTTTCAATTTTGGTAGAGTTTTGCTTTTATAACCTAAATATCTATTTTGCATAAAAGAAGAGATTACAATATATAGAAACCCAGAAAGACTTGGTGCTTTGTTTCATGGAATGGCCCATGCTACATTCAATGCCTTGATTGCATTTTTAGTTTTGTCAAGGGGCCATGCTGGAACAGGGTGTCTGCCTTAACTGTGGCATGTCAATTCATCTCAAATGTCTTCTCCTCAGCATGGGTCATCTGATCTTTCTCCCAATATGTACATGGTTGTCCCCTCACTTTTATTCCAAGGGAGAAAAATAGGCCGTGCCTTTTAATATTTGTGGGCTCAAATGTCTACTTGGTGGACTGTTCCACCTACTAGAAATAACTCCTACACAGATATTTCTGGTCTTTCCCTCTTTCTTATTTCAATTTGAGATCTTAGGCTATATTTTCCCTTTCTACTAGCTCTTTCGGCTCCCTCTTCAGCTGGTTACTGAGTTTATTTTCAAGTTCTGTGCCACATTTGAAAATCAACATATATTTCATTACCCTAAATTTGACATCCGTGGGGACGTCATTGGTCATTGGTCACTTGAACCATTTTGAACCATGAACCTTTAAACCTTTGAAATTTCATTGGTTTAATGGTTCAACAGTTTGGGTGGTCTTATTGGCTCCTTGGTTCCATCACTTCTTTGGTTCATTCACTTCTTTCCTTTGCTCGGAGCTTTCTTTGAACCGTTGAACCTTTGAACCTTTGAACCTATGAATTTTTTGGTTCAAGGTTCAATGGTTCATTCTCTTTTTCAGAATCCTTTATTTTTTTGAGTCTCTTGAGCTTTGAAATTCCTTTGGATTTATGTCTTTGGAACCCCCCCGAAAGGAAGGTGTCCCTTCGGGCCTTAAGAAAAGTCCATTTCCTGGTCACCGAGAGCCCCCCATAAGGGTACCTGCCCTTTAGGGTCCTTCAGGTGGCCTTCTTCTTCAAATACTTCAGACAAAATGTCTGAAGGAATTCCTTCAGACATTTTGTCTGAAGGAAATCTTCCTTTGCTTTTGCCGCTTTCTGTCGGGCCTTTGAACATTCCTTTAGAGAAAATGTTCAAAGGAATTCCTTCACAAAAATCCCTTTGAAAGATATCTTTTTGTTCCATTTGCCCTCTGCAAGGGCACTTGTCCTTTGGGATTTGGGACACCTTCCTTTGAACCTTCTGATTAAATCGATCGATTGAACCAACTTATGGTTCAACAGTTCAATGGTTCATTCTTTACTCTTCGAGGCCTTCTTTTCTTCTATGTCTTTCAAAACCATTGATCTTGCCAAAGCCATTGAACTTTAAACTTGCTGAAGCACTTAAATCTTTAAGTCTGTCGATGTCATTAAACCTTTGAACCTGTTGAACCTTTAGAAGTGGGGTTCAATGGTTTAATCCTTTGTTTGAAGCTTGCCGATGGCCTTTTGGTTGAACCTTGGCATTGTACCAACCTTAAAATTGCCTAAGTGTTGGGAACTTGTTTCTTTGTGAGAGCTCACCTATTGAATTCATTGAACCTATGAGTCCCTTAGCTGAAAAAGCTTGAATAATGAAGAATTTGAATACTCAGAACATTTTTTGAGAAGGGAAGAGAGAAATTTGGCTTGCAGGACCAAAATAGTTCATATGTTGTCCCCAAAAATGAGTGAAACATTTTGGGAACAACAATCAAAAGATCCAAATCTCATTCAAATGATTCAATCATAATTAACTTTACATGCTAAGGTCTAATAAATCCATGCTCTATTCATATCCCTTTAAGAATCCAATTGCACAGTTCATTATGACAATAGGCAAGTACAAAAAATAGGGTTTTGTCAAACACAAAAAATCTTTACCTTTTCAATATAATTCTTGGAGATTTAAGGGATTCCTTCTTGGGAATTAATCCACTATTATGGAACATCAGTTCCTTAAATACTTTGTCAATGTAAACTCAATGACTTGTCTCCTAACAACCAAAACATAGATTGTATATGCAAAATTCTTTATAATAGGGTATACTCATATAATACCTGATCACAAAAGTATTTGAGCACATTTCATTAAAAAAATTGATCTGTCAGGACTTACTAATATCATTAAATAATATTTAATACCATTAACCATATACCTTCTATTACTAATTGGAAAACATAGACTGCATACAAACTGATTACACAGGATCTATTTTGTGATCACATTCAATTGGGTTTTTTTTTGTGTTCTTAACTCTTCAAGGTTCATTATTACTAACATACATGAACTTCAATCTATCAATCCATCATCCAAACTTGGAAACAAAACATCTTTCTCATTCCTTTATGAAAATTACACATGCAATCATCAAGTGACCTCAATAATAGGGTCTGCCAACTTTTATCCCTCCATGACAATAGAGATTATAAAAACCTTTTTAAACTATCTTTATGCCCATACATTTCAATACATTTTCATTCCCATTCAACTATTCAAATGGATTTTGACTCACACCAACACAAAATTAACTCAATACTCCTAACAAGGGACTTATAACTAATTCTTGCAACTTTCCCTCTGAATGGTCTCTTGTTTACATCGCACTTTTTTATGATTTTACATAATATGACTAATTTTTACCTTGACCTTATGAATCATGATCATGTTATGAAATCATATAGTGTCTAAATACCCTTGACATGTTACACATCTTCCACTTTCACAAATTACACATAAGTCCTTATACAAGGCTTAATAAAATTTGAATTTTTAAATAGGAACTTTTGGTGGGAAAAAGTATAATTTGAATTCTATGCCTCTTTAGACCTACTAGACTCCTCCTATGGACTTCAACTGACCTCTATTACCTATCAAAAAACCTAATAAACTTCTAAAACACCAAAAAATAATCAACTTGGGGTCATCATGGGATGCTCCTACATCACATATCAACTTGAATTTCAATCTTATGAAGATCAAACTAGGATGCAAGCTCCTATAACTGATGAAACTATTTGCAGACTCAATAGGTGATCTCAACTAGAAACTTAAGATGTTATACCTATATTTATCTCAACACAAGTACAAACTAAGTCAATAACCATGTGATAAGATTATTCACATGCCCTAGAACCAAGTACAACCATTAGTTTATATGAAACTAGGCAAACAATAGAGAAACCTACATGGTGTGGGAATAAGCATTTAGAAAAAGGAAACCATCTTATAAACAATGGTTCATAGAGAAAAAACCATCAATCCTTGAACTCCTACCATGAAATGGATGTATACTAAGATTAATATCTACCACCAAGTGGATTTAACTTGAAACAACTTTGGCTGTCTGTACTAAACCAAAATCAGTTAGTCATTTATGCATGCCTAGTGAAGTGATGGAAGATTAAAATGGGTTTTTTCCATTTTTAAGTGTTTCAAATCTGACCAAGTTTCAAATTGAGTTTATTGGAGTATAAGTGACACTCTAGAAGCCTACCACATGTGCCACACTCATTTAGAAGCTGTATAACTACTAAAACTTCCTCTTTTTCTAATTATTTTCTTGATTCTAAAATAGTACCTACAAGATTTCAGTTATGACTAACATGTTTGACAAGAATCTAACATGAGGGATGTTGATAAACACTTGGACACCTTTGTCTACTCAGGGGAACCATACAACCTTCATAAATGACTCAAATTTGACTCCTAGGATGACCTAAGACATAAAGGACTAAAAGATGACCATGAAAAAGATAGTGACACATTAAATGATATTTATAGGACCATGAAACACCATATAAGGTCCTAATATACCCATATAAAAGTTTTTAACTATAGGAGGTTGACCTATTTTGACTTTGTCAAAATAGGTCAACATTCTTATTAATTTCCATGGGTGATATGCTTACTATACCAAAAACCAGTAGCCTAATCCTATCCATTGGGATATGGAGTCACTTATTAAAATATATTACACTAAATTTTCCTTGGAAAATAAACCAAAACATAAGAAACAACAAGAAAAAGACACAAAATAACATACCACACATTTGTGCTTCATGAGTACTCATGGAACACACACACAAACTAACTAACTCAAACACAAAATAACCTAAAATAAACTCTTCCTACTAGGTTAAAGAGGAAGTTTTAGACCTTTATTGATTTTTGAAGGTAAGGAGTGAATGAGACATGTTGTTTCTTAGGCCGTGAAACTTGTATCTCTAACTCCTTCATGATTCTTGTCAATCTCATTGGCATGATGTTTAATTAAATCAAGGTAGTTACACATAGATCACCAATGAAAGTGAACTCATCTTGAATTTTGACAACCTTAACCTTATCATAAGACTCCTCAACTGTAACCTCCAATGGTGGTTCAACTAGACATACTTCCATGGTGATCTCAATAAGGTTAGGTTTCTTTTCAGCTACAAGTTCCTTAAGCTCATCAAGGAACTTTGAATAGTCCACCCAATCTTGGTCATTATCTTCCATGGATACCTCTTACTCTATATTCTCATGTAATTGGCCTTATAATTGTAAAAATTCTTCAAGCTCTTTAAAAATCATGATTTGGTACTACCAATCATCCTTGCTTTCCTTGTCATTGAGAACCACCATCTCTTTAACTTTATCTTCTTGGTCTTGATGTTATTGGTGTATGATGTCATCAATCTTGTCCTCCTTCTTATCCAATACATTTGAGAGTGGTTCAACATTAGGCTGAGGTGTTGAGTTCTCTTCAAGTACAATATATTCTACCTTGGTCTCATTTTATTCTTTCATGACTGTAGCTTCTTAAACAACTATTTAATGTTCATCTTCATTCTTAACAAGACCTTCTCCTTTATGCTTGATAAGATATTCAAATTCATGCTTTTTAGGATCATCAATAACCTCATGATCAGTTATATACTTCTTAGGAGGAGGACTAGTCTTAACTAGATACTCAAACTCTTGACTTATAGCATTAAATGTTTGACATAGATATTCCTCTTCATGAATGTCATGTTCAAGGGCTCTTTCATCATGGAATTCAGCTAACTCAAAAAATATGGAGTCTTTATCAAACACCTCTCCCTTCATGCTTTGTCTAAATTATTTATGGATGTTTGCAACATGACCTTTACCATCTTTCTTCTCATTCAAGCAGATAGAGTATCACTTATGTTCACCAAGAGGAGTCTCTATGGTGATTTATTCTTCATAGTCACTTGAAGCATCCTCTTGACCAACTATGGATTGAGCTTGCTCTTCTTCACTTAATTCCTATAAAAGGTGGTCTCTTTTAAGAAGGGATGAGGTAAGAGGGTGATGGATAGGATCATGGGTTTGAGATGGAGAATGAGGTGTGGTGGAGGACTTGTGAATGGATTTGGGAAAAATGACTTCTTAAGTGAGCTCATTAGGGAATGCTAAGTTAGGTTGGTCAATAGGAAATATTCTTTATTTCACAAGAGTTTCACCTTGACCATAGCCTCCTTTAGGTCTTTAACAATTGTAGGCTCAATTTTAAGCTCTTTGTCTTCCCACATCCTTAGCCTATCTATTAAACATTAGACACACTTCTTTGCCAAGTAAAATTATTCTTTTATATCCCGTTAGGTTTCCTCTTCAACCACCTCCCACACATCCATCCACCTTTGAACAAAAATTCTTAACCATTCCATGAGATGGTTAAGGATTACATAAAAATAATTATCCCATGTTCCCATATTATATTCACTATCTATCATACTTGGCATGAGTGCCAATAAGGATTTGATATGAGATGGGATTGATGGAAGAGGAGGAGGGTAATGATGGGGATTGAGGCTAGCTTTAATTTTTTGGATTTGAGCCTGTAAGAATTCATATATTTCCTTGTAATATCTTGATGTACAATTAATAGGGTCATTTTATTCTTCATGGTAAGACTGATAAGAATCCATTTGAGGTTGATAGGTATCATGGTATGGTTGGTAGGGGTCATATTGGGATTTATGAGAAGGCACTCCTTGATAAGATTCTTTATATACTTCCTTATAGGATTCTTTAACAACATGATGTCCATATGGATAGGGAAATGGAGGACTATAGGGCTTCCATGGATCATAGGATTGACAACAACTTTGATGGGGCTTTTGAGGGGTATAACATGGATTATAATAAGGTTGATAAGGAGGTTTATAGTAGGGATTTTCAACATAACTATTAATATCAACTTCATGGGCCAAATGAAATAAAAGAACTGATCAAAACCTTCAATAATAAATACCTAGGCTTATCACAAATAGAATATTTAATTTGGAGTCACCATTTTTGCTATCTTGATTGCTTACAAAAGCTGATTAGAGGAAAGACACACCAACAATATTTCAACTCTCTTGGACCTTGGTCCCACTGAGCATACCAAGAAAATATTTTCATAAAATATTTCACCCTATAGGATGTTGTTTAATCCTACTCTAATATTTGGGCAACATTGGAATGCCTCTAGGCATGTGGGTTGCCTATAGTAGAGGTAGACCTCTAGGTTTAAAGGATAGCTCCATAGATTGACCTTTAAGTGATTATCACCTACACTAACTGGTTGCTTGTGTGAAAAGGGGTATAAATATGCATGAAAGTAAACTATTCTAAGGGGGTGATATTCAATAAGGATTTCCACAAGATCATCATACTCTTTCACTAAGAGACAATACCTACAACACTAGCTTCAAAGTCCTATAAAACTCTAATATTAGTATTTCAATATAGAGGTGATTTGAATGAAAACTATCAATGTTAAGTGAACCATAAATCAATTTTAGATAATAAGGCTACTTATAAACTTTAAAATAGACCCATATACTTGAAAACACTTCATATGACCTACTAAAGTGGAACAACTTGCACCAAACATGGAAGGATTAAGAGAAATCAAGGATGGATATCAATCACTTGACTATTCACTATACATCTCTTCACACACTTTGACAAGATATTTTATGAACTCAAAACCAAATTTCATGTATTATTCAAAGGTAATTACAACATCAAACTAGCAGGGCTTTGTCATACATGGTGTGAAATTAAAAAATAACAGCCAAAATGGCTAGTACTTATAGAATGTGAGAGAGGAGAGAGAGAAGTGGATCTCAAGGGTTGTAAAGGAGTAGAGTATGAAATGAGCCATGCAAGGTCTATTTGAACAAATGTCCCTCCAAGGCATGAAAACTCATCAAAACTGGCGTAGGACCCTTCAACTACATTCTTGGAAACTATCTTCATCATTTAGCCTCTTTTGAGTGCTCCAAAATAGACCATGGAGAGATTCTACATGTGCACTATTATGGGGGGTTATGAACAAGCTCCAACATGAATTTGATGTGTCCCTAATAATTGATCTTATATACAAGTGTTCTCATTGCCTACAGTCACCATCATCCTTCTTTTCACTCATTCCTCATACTTGTCATTCAAGTGATCTTCAGTTTTCTAAAAAAGTACATAAAAGGGGTGTTATGAAACCTTTCAATAGTCCTCTTATCCTTAAATAAATTAGGAATACCTTAAAATTTCTCCCAAATGAAGTTATCACCTTCTCACTTGGTGATCATCTTCCATTCACTATGCCAATTTGGATTGCCTAAAGTGAAGGTGTTTGCATAGGTACCTATGTGATTGACTTAAGAAAGAAATGGATATGAGGAGTTATATTAGGTCCCATTTGATCTCCCAAAGTGATCATCATCCTTTAATAGTTCCCTTAAACACCAAAATATTTATAGAAATCCTATTTTATACCATGTCTGTACAATTAGGGTACAAGACAACATGATGGGAAGGAGCCTAAGGGAGTTATCTACAAGTCCAAAATAATTTCCAAGTCATAATATCCATCTTGGATGAATTTATATCCACTTATTTCCCATTGGGTCATGAGCAAAGTGTTTGGAGGGTTTTGAGTAGTTTTGACCCTTAAGGATTGTTTAGATAATCCTGATGTTCAACCCTCAAAAAAATTTCACTATAATATTTTTTAGGACCATATTAAACATATACAAACTCCTTATACCTCCATGATAAACATCCATATAGATATGAGCTTCCAAAAATGCCTTCTTGAGCTTTTCCCTATATTTTATGTAAGCTTGAGGTGAAAAGGTCATATTTTGCCAAACTATGATGAATCTCTAAAAATTAATGGATATCAAACAATTTATATCTTCCTATTAAGGTGATTAAATACATTTAAATTATCACTTGGTGTTATAAGTGAGACTACACCCATTTAGGGCTTTAGGCCTAGTTAAGGCCTAGTAGGCATGAGCTATGTTCTTATCTTAACACCTTCTCTACCTACCATATCAGAACTTTAAGGCCTCCATTATGATATTTTATGTTAAATATAACCCTTTAAATCTTTATTTCAATGTTATTATCCCCCTCAAGACATCCTCTTATCACCCACTCACCAAGCGTGCAGACTTGACTGCCTGGGAGTGCTCTCTATCTGAGACAGAATAAAGAGTGTCTCCCCTATTTATTCAGGAAAAAAAAGGATATTGGGGTATAAATTATGTCATGAGGATATTTTATATTAATTTTTAGGTTTGTAACACCTTTGAAAATCCATAAACACTCTAATTTTCTAAAAATACTTTCAGGCTATAGGATTGTGCATAGAGCTTGTATTCAAGGTTGGGTTTATTGGGTTTTCTTGCTTATTTAGTCCAATAACTATATAGAGGTGTGGTATTACACTTTTGAGAAAGGTATTCACCAATTTAGTCCATCATAATATTTTATAATTCCTAAATTTCACCCTATACTGACCTAAGCTTAGTTTGTAGTCAACTGTGAATGTGTGTTGACTTAGAAAGAGGCATGCCTATAGGTGAACACTTATGTTAGATCCTGGTGTTCAATTCCCTTGGATATTATTTAAAATTATAAACTCATTTCATACTTTCTTGAGTTCATTTAGACTTATCTCTATCCAAAGGTTTAGTCAATATCTAAGTTGTATACCCTTAGCCCCTTATCAGTCCATAATCCAGCTGTAGGTGATTATCTTGAAATCAAGAGAGGCCTCTGTAGGTGTTTATCAATGTCAAAACTTGTGTCTTCAATCCCCAAATATGATTTGATATCATGGTACCTTACTCATCTAAATAGAGTCACTTGCCATGAGTTATGTAGCTCTCATGAACTTGTTGCATCATAAGGTCATTTAGGCTCAAGGCACTATAGAGAATACTGACATTCTATAGTGAAGGGATAAACAAGATGGAGGCCTTCCTATACTCTACTTACATGATCAAACAACTAGAATTTATTGTCACAACATTTTCCTTATGATAGCGATCCATGATGGGAATATTTATACATGCTTAGACTTCATGCATTTCACTATGGGAAGATCAAAATAAAGATGAAAGCCCTATTTTGGAAACTTTAGGGTAATGTATCCCTAAAGCAACCTTCTTGACTTAAGGGCATGAAAAAAATCATTTTCCATCTTATGGTTCCACCATGATTATCATGACATTATCCATGTGCCCAAACCTTAAAGAGTGTTCAAACAAGTTTAATAATATAATGTTTCAATATTACCTCCTCTATCTGAACCACCTGTAGGTGCATATGTAGAAGGTCTGTAGGTGATAAAAAGGTGTGTGACTATGGCCATGGTAAGTTGGTTATATAATTTTTATTTTTATTTTTAGGAATCTAGTATTTAGTTCCTAAATAATAAGGGGTCTAGAATAAGGGGAAAAATCTAGTTTAATAGGGTAAAGTATAGATTTTTATCAAGTAATTTACATGAGGAAGAGAAATAAAATTATCTAAAAATAGGCTGAAATGGATGATTCAGGAGCTAAATATTGAGATGCAAGACTAGGTCACTATCTAGAATCTAGATCTAACCTTCATTTTTTATTGGATAAGAGTGATGAAAGTGGATAGGAGTGGAACCAACACTGTAGTCCACCTTTGCCACTATTGTCTTGAGGATCTAAGCTTTCTAGGTTTTGTTTGCTAGGTTTGTGTGAGCCTATGTACAAAATTTTGAGGGTTGGAAGTCAAAAGAGCTCGCTATAGGTCCATTTCAATATCAAAACCCTATATCCATCTACACACATGCAAACAAAAAATGAATCAAAAGTAAAAGGGGGAAAAATTGGGTTAAGGGAAGAATGATTACATGATCTTAGAACCCCTACTATCCCAATCATTGCCTACATTAACCTTCAAGTTAGGGTCTCATATCAAATGTAGTTCTCCCTTAGAGAACATGCATAATCAATGCACATGTTAGATGCAAGAATGACTTTTTCCCAGGCCCTTCCTTGATCAAGCATGAAATTCTATGTGTGATGCAGAATGTTGAGCTATACTATTGACTATTTTTTATTATGTAGTGTGACAAAGTAGTAAGTTATAGATATAAAATGCCTTGTGTATCCCTTTATATAAGAGACTCTTTATTTCAATTTGGAAGATTTAATTGCATTTGGAAGACATGGGAAAACTTAGGGATGAAGCTAAGAAAGGGGTTGGGAATGATCAAGAAAAATAAACCATTAGAGTTAAAAATGACCGTGGATAAGAGCATTGGAAATAGACACTAGTGGCACTGACATTGTAGTCCAACCCCAACACTCTTATCCTATAGTCCTATGACCTAGAGGGATGGAAAGAGGATAAAAACATGACTTGGTTGAGGTAGAAATATATTTAAAAGGCTTAAGATGATTAGGAATAGGTAAAAAGGTGACTCAAGCATAAAACAATACCTAAATGAATAAAATAAAAGATATGGCTAAATGCAAACAAATATCATATTCTCCACTCAGAGTCTCCTATGGAAGGACTGTGAAAAGACATGATATGTGTGGTTGCTTTACCAATTTAGGGTGTATACATTTACCCCCTTTTATTCTAGTGATGTAATGAAATGAAGTACTAGAGTAAAAGAAAGAAAATAAAATGCATACCTAAACCTACCTGTGTGGATATAAGTGTGCTAAAAAAGGGTCTAACTCACTTATTGGCCAAGGAAGTGGATGGAGAGCTAAAAAGTTCCTAGAGAAATAAATAATACCTAAATTGGATGCCCCCTATACTAAACCTAGAAGTGAAATCTGTATAACATGAAGGAGGGAAATGCTTGCCCACTATGCTAAATCTGACTGGAATGAGGAATGTTCGAAGGCCCAAAACTAATGTCTACCTTATGTCCCACATAAACTTGAGTAATCTAGAATGTGTATAAAATCTATATGTTGTGGAGAGAAAAGTCTATTATGCCCCCACTTTGAATAATTTGAACTAGAACTGAGAAGTACTCAGAGGCCTAAAAGTAATGTCTATCCTCTATCCTAGACAAACTCATGTAGTCTAGGTCTAGGTAATGCTATGGACCAACCATTGTATACAATCATATGGTCTAACCTGGTGACAACTTAGGTAAAATTGGGTGTAATCTAAAACTCTAGTAAATGTGCAAGAAGAGAATGGCATGACTTACCATTCTAATCTGTATAATCCTAGATGATGAACATGAACATCTGTACCATGCCCCCAAATCTATTATGTTTGTGATGTGTATGTATAGTCTAGAAATCTATATAACCACATGTAAAATGAGATATTGTGCCATGTCCCATGTGCAAAACTAGAGATCAAAATAATGTGCTTTACACTATGCCTATAATTTGCTATTTGTTCTTATAACTATGTCATGCTATATGAAGTAATATGTGTGAGATGTGTAATATGTACATGCCCCCAAATATAGTATTTGAGTCTAAATCTATATTGAAGTCACTGTGAATCCATATAATCTAAACCACCATATCTGACTAGTCTATATGTAAGCTAAAATTACTATGGATTTATATGATCTAAATCACTATATTTGAATAGTCTATGTATCTATGAACTGAAGGTATGCCCCTCTAAATGTCATGAGTAATTATAAATGACCCATGAAGTCTGAATCACTACATATCTTGACCGATCTAAGCTGAATCTGATAATTTGAATGTTGGAGGTGTATGAACCATGGCGTATCCATTTATAAAAGTGGATAGACATGATAGATAAGTGTAGGAATAGGAATAGTAGGAATGATGCCCCCATTTTGGGGAGAGGAATGAGATCTATGATAAAGGAGGTTGAGCCAAAAGTGATGTCTAATGGCGTAAGTAGAAATAAGGTTGGCTTATTGTGAGGAGATTGAAATTTTGCTTGATTGATTAGGCTGAGTTATTTGATAGTTGAATGAATATTTGATTGGTTAAGATCAAGTTGTATGTGTGATCTAAGTAATTTGACTCAAGAGAGGATGGATAGTATTGTGTTAGTTCCAAAATGAAAACAAAATGAAAGAAACACACTAACTAGCATAACATCTCTAGCCCTAGACACTATAAAGAGCTTACTTAACAAACATGAATAAAACACACAACTAAAATGCAAAATAAATCTTGTTTTACCTTCCTTGGATGCTCCAAAATGCTTGTTGTAGTGGCTTTCTTAGTTTGTGCTCATGAAGTCTTCATCAAAAGGGGCTTGGATATCTCCTCTTCTCTTTGGCACCTTGTGGCTTTGGATTGGCTTGGCTTTGAATTAATTTGACATGATAACACTTATTATCAAGACTTTGAAGATATTTGAGTATAATAAATTTGCACCAAAAATAGATTAGAAATGATGTGGTAAGCCCTCCTATTTATAGATTTTTGAGAATGTCTAGAATCAACTTGAACTGTCCATCTTGAGAATGAGATGTGTGGTTGAAGATTAATTCAATTTTTGGAATTAAGTTTATAATTATCCTCATCATGACATTGGAATAAGGGGAAATTAAGAGGCATGTAGGTCACCATGGAAGGCATTGATGAGGCATGGAGGGCATGAATCCTGATATTTGTGGCATTTATGGCTTAAGGATGTCTTCCCAAGAAATGATGTCACTTGATGATGCATATATTCAATATTCATTTCCAAAAATAAGTTTTCAACAAGTTTTTATGGAATTATTACTTATGCCTTGATTTAGGTTAATTATCTCTTAAGCATGATTAAGCACTTTATGCACAAATCACTCTAATTGATGTGAATGCCTTGATATTAGTCCAAAATTTGACTGGATTGGAATTGGAAGTCACTATCAGATGAATTAGATCCATTATCCCATTTAGGATGTTACTAAAAACAAATAACAAAGGCATACATCTTGTGTAATATATTTGATTGGAAAGAGCAATCCAGAGCATGTAGGTGTAAAATTAACATTTTGACTCAAAATGATCTGATCAAAGGTAGCTAGCCCATAAATTACATTGCCCCATTTAATGACACTTTGGCCAAAATTGGCACTTGAATATGTTAGGTTCAAATATTTTAAACATGTTTTAGTGTATTTAGGCCAAATTGTGCATTTTGGGTAGAAATTGGTCAAAATCCTGGTTGGAGGTTATTGGTGGCTAGATTTAGGTGTCTACAATTTGCCCATATTTGGGAAGGCATTGCAAGCTATAAGCACAATAATGTCTTCTCAAAGAATGAAAATGTCTTGTATGCCTACAATTGCAATGATGATAAACTAACTATATGATGCCCCCTCGAGGGAATGGTTGGCACAAGTAGGTTGGCAAATGGTCCCTCAAAAATAAAGAAGTGAAATGAGGGGACCAAAGAAAGGAAAGATGATGGGGGTTAAAACACAATGATATTAAAAAATTAGTCAAAATCATTGAGAATGAAAGTGGGATGGTGTATAATGGTTTGTCCAAAGGTGGTTATAAGAATTGTACCCTGATAGTGAAAATGTAGTATGATAACATAATGATTTTCCTAAAGGTAGTTATAATCATTGAGAAGATGGAGTTGCCCCAGTTAGGATAGATAAATAAGATAATAACATGACCCTGTATAGGCAAAAAATGTAAAGTGGTAACAACACAATGATTTTTCCAAAGGTAGTTATAGTCATTGAGAAATGTAGGTAGGACGATGTGCAATTATTTGCCCATAGGTAGTTATAATCAGAGGACCCCAATTATGGAAAACATGATAAACTTGGTTGAGGATGATGAAAACTTAACACAGAGGGTAATAATGAATTGAAACAACCTACTAGTAAGGAGATGCTCGTTTGAACTAATAAATGTTGAAATTTTTTTATGGTTAATTACTCTATTTGGGATATGATTAGGATGGAATCGGTATGTCAATGTTGAAGAGATACCGCCATTGTTGAATAAACTTATTGAATCTAAGGTTTTTTGTAGTACATGTCAGTAGGCATCATGGTATAACATCATGAGGACTTGGTTGAAATATGCATGAGGACTGAATCCCATAATCCAATACTCAATATAAAATAATGCACTAATGATAATAACCATGATGATAATGTAAACATATGAATATGGATGGATTCAAGTATAAGTGTGGGTAAGGAATAACCCAATGAACACACATAAACTGAATCAAGGTAACAGTGTTGAAAGTAAACAAACAAGAAAAAAAATAAAAAATAAACAAATAAATAATGAAATATAAACCATACAAACATTGCCCCTAGAAAATAGGTGAAAACTTAACAAATGAAAAAAATGGGGGAATAGAAGAAAAGGATGGGGGTGGCTAATCTATCTCCATATATACTAGGCAAGTGGATGCTGCCTACATAATTCCATGGATGTAATATCTAATAAAAAAATTTAGGCTAAATGTAGTTCTCTTAGGGAATGGGAAGAATGTGATAACTAATGAAAATAAATAGAATGGATGTGGGAGAAGAAGAGGAATGGTCTTGCAAAAGGGCAAGTACGTGAGAGAAAAGGCCAAAAAGGATGGGGAAACTAAATGATAAGTGATTTTCTTATAACTTAGTAAGGGTTCCCATAATCCTCAAGGAAAAGAAGTGTTCAATGTTTTTGTTCTTTTCTAATGATTTTTCAAATGTTTTTGGAATTATTTTGGAGTATCTCAACTTAATTGAGAATGATGAGATACTAAATGGTTCAAGCTCATAAAATGGTAAGAGTGTGGCATAGGTTGCTCAAAAAATGATGAGAGCATGGCTTAGGGTGACTGAGCTGACCTCAACAAGTATTGAGCACTAACTACATAGTCCCAGAGTAGGACTTCAAGTTACTGTAGTTCTACCCTTACAATAGAGGAATTTGACTAGTGTAACAATCAATTCAAACAAAATAGACACAATTGGTAAAAAGGCATAGTATGACATAGGAAGTGGAAAATTGGTACGTCAAGGCTTAATGTGGTCCCTAATTTTCCCATAAGCAATTATAAATAGGACATAATAACATAGATCAATGGTACTAATTTGTCCAAAGGTGGTTATCATTAGTAGCAAGACCGGTGGTAAGAAAAGAATAACAAACGAAGGATACAACTATCAAAACTTTTATCACACCATTCTAAAATACGGTCTCTATCTAAAGTACTTGAACCAAATAATGAAATTGATTAGATACCTTGATGTTAAATCTGTGTAATGGATGGAAAAAACTAAGATCAAACTGGTTAGGCTTTAGAACACATCAGGCTGATAGTTTGAAAATGAAAAGTGGATATGGCGAAGAGGATGGATAAGGATGGTTTTGTACAAAGAAGAATAGTGATAAAAGGGTATAACTGAAATGGTCTTTATAGACAATACACCTTAGCATTCAAGCATAGTATCACTTGAGATGAATAATATTCATTAGCTCAAAAAGTTTATCTTTGTCTAGTGTGGCAAGCCTATTTGCTCCTGATCCATAATCTGCAGTAATGATGAAAGGCCCTATCTAGTTTGGTTTGAATTTCCCTTTATGATTTTTATCAGCTATGGTATTATTTTGGTTTTCTTTAAGAAAAATATCACCAAGTTTAAATGTTTTATAATTAACATGTTAATTATAGTGGCCTTTGAGTCAGTTTTGATACAATTGAAAATTGTTGAGTGTCACTATATGTTTCTCATCAAGTAGGTCTAGCTCTTGCAGGCAAGCTACTCAATAGTCATGATCATCCAGGACATGCTTAAAAGAGATGTGTAGTGAAGGAAATTCAACCTTAATGGGAAGGATGACTTCAGTACCATAAATAAGTGAGTATGGAATGGCTCCTATGGGGGTACAATTATTGGTATGATATGCCCAAAGGGCAAGGAATATTTGTAAGTACAAATCATGACTAACATCATTGCCAATATTTTTGAGAATATTGATAATGTTTTTATTGGATGCCTCAACTTAGCCATTACCTTGAGGGTAATATGCTATAGAAAAATGTTGTGTGATGTTATATTCAGTACATAGCTTGTCTACATCCTTATTTTTGAATGATCCTCCATTATCAAATATAGTGTCAGAAGGGATATCATAGCGGTGAATGAGATGGTTAAAAATAAATTTGGAAATTTGCTTTCCAGTCATGTAAGTGAGGAGTATAGCTTCAATCCGCTTAGTGAAATATTTGATGGAAATAAGGATATGTTTATGGCTGTCAGATGAAGTGGGGTTGATCTTCCCAATGAAGTCAAGTCCCCATGTAGAAAATGGCCATGGTGTTAACATCAGTTTTAGAGTTTTTTCTAGGGCATGAATCAGATTAGCATGTCATTGACATTTGCCACACTTTTTTACATATGTAGTAGCATCTACATCTATTGTGGGCCAATAACAACCAGTACACATGATATTTTTGGACAGGACTGCCCTGCTAGAATAAGTACCAAATATTCCTTTCATGAACTTCTCTTAACGCTAGTGTAGACTCTGTCAAAGTTAAACAACAAAGTAGAGTTCCATCAAAACTATGATGGTAAAGGGTGGATCCAAGTAGAGTATAACAAGTGGAATGATTAATGAAGGCTTTGGTTTGTTTTTGAGATAGGTTAGGTGGTAGAACTTGGTCATGAAGGTAGTTGTAAAGGTCTGAGTACCAGATAGAATTAAGACCAATAATATCATAAATCATGGAAATGATTGAAGGTTCATGAGCTAGTGCTGATAAATTAGTGATGAGGAACTAATAATCTCAAGCTTTACCTATTTATTGAATCAAAGAGCCAATAGTAGCCATGGCATCTACAGTTCTGTTACTAGCCCTTGATATGTACTCAAACTAAATGTTGGTAATTTGTTGTTTAAGAGTGTCAACCATGGCTTTATATGGAACCAGCTTGTCATCTTTGGTCTGAAAATGATCTGTGACTTGATTAATGATTAATTGAGAATCACCATAAAATTGGAGATGATATATATTCCAATTTACTACTTGTCAAAGTCCTAAAATAAGTGCTTCATACTTGGCTATGTTGTTTGTACAAGGAAAGCTGATTTTAAATGATCTAGGGATTAGATCCCCTTGTCGTGTAATAAACAATAGGCCTACTCCAAATCCATGTGAAGTAAATGAACCATCAAAATATAGTTTCTAGGGCTGCTCCTCAAGGGGTGTGTCAATGATGGTCATTATGGATTCATCAGGAAATTGAAACATGAGTGGTTATGTGTCTATGAGAGGTGTTTTAACAAGTTGATCTGAAAGAACTTGTCCCTTGACTACCTTTTGATTGACATAATCTTTGTCAAAATCACTAAGAAGCATGGTCCATTTAACCATTATACCTTAAAAAGATATTTTAGATAGTAGATACTTGAGTGAATCTACTTTTAAAATGACCATAGTCTTATTATTCAACATGTAATGGCACAGTTTCTGAGCTATAAAGACCATGGCTAGACAAGATTTTTTAATAGGTGCATAGTTATGTTAATATGTAACCAAGGTATGGCTTAGGTAGTATAAAACATGATCTTTTCCATTGTCATCATGTTGAGCCAAGAGTGCCCCCAGAGCATGGTCAGTAGATGATAGGTATAACAAGAATGGCTTTTATGACATAGGAGGTAATAAAATAGGTGGATTAAAAAGATAGTATTTGAGTTGTTGAAAAGCTATTTGGCAGTGATCATACCAGTGAAATACAACTCCCTTATTTAAAAGGTGTGTAAATAGATGGAACTTGTCTGCTAACTGAGAGAAGATGCATCAGATTGACTAGATCTTACCCTGTAAACTACATAGTTACTTTAAATTGGTTGGTAGTGGCATCTTAGTTATA
The DNA here is from genome assembly GCA_037957365.1 of Torreya grandis. Taxonomy (NCBI): domain Eukaryota; kingdom Viridiplantae; phylum Streptophyta; class Pinopsida; order Cupressales; family Taxaceae; genus Torreya; species Torreya grandis. The sequence goes on along the minus strand of JARHVA010001634.1, from coordinate 1,324,651 downwards.
GCATGGAATTTAGACAGATTGAATTCAATACCTATAAAAGACATGATGAAGCCAAGTAGTTTGATTGAAGTTACACCAAACACACATTTCTTTGGATTGAGTTTGACTTTGTACTCCCATAATCTTCCAAATATCTTATGCAACATTGCTGGATGGTCAACCCTGGTTTTGGATTTTCCTAATATGCCATCAACATAGTCTTCAATAATATCATGCATCATATAATGGAATATGATATTCATGGCCCTTTGATATGTAGATCCAACATTTTTAAGGCCAAATGGCATTACTTGATATCAAAATATTCCCCATAGAGTGGTGAATGCTATTTTATGTTGATCTTCTGGTGCTATTCTAATCTAGTTGTATCCTAAAAATCCATCCATGAGTGAAAGTATTTCATAACCTAGCATGGAGTCAATGATCATGTTGATATTAGGCAAGGGAAAATCATATTGAGGACAAGCTTTGATGATGTCTCAAAAATTAGTATAAATTATGTTCCCTTCATGCTTTTTACTAATAGGTACCACATTAGAGATCCATTTTGAGTAGTCAATGGATTAGATACATCCTAATTATAAAGGTTTTTACAACTCTTTCTATACCAATATATAAATGTGAGGATACATCTTATGTAACTTTTGTTTTACTAGTTTGGAGTCAAGGTTAACCACAAGGTGGTGTAGAACCAAGGCAAGGTTTAAACCTAACATGTCAGAATAGGCCCATGCAAAGATATCTACAAATTCTCTCAATAGAGCTGTAAAGATGTCATGTTCCTCCTTAGTGAGGGATGCTCCTAATTCTATCCATTTTAGGTCTGATGGAGTTTCAATATTTAACTCTATTATATCTTCAACTAGAAGGGTTGAACCATCTTCTAGGATAGTAGGCAATGACTTAAACTATTGAATTATGTTAAGGTCCTCCGTTAGGACTTGCTCTTCAACTTCTCCTAGGCATGATGAATCTGAGTCCCCTAATGGGAGATCTAGCCATGTGACAAAAATAATTGTAAATTCTTAATGAATTTGATCAAATACTTGTTGTTCAAGGCTAAACTCAGATCCATAGGCAAGTTCATCATTGGTGGTCTCCTAGTCTAAATTTGAAGAAGAATGAACACCCCCATATAATGGCACCTAAAATAGGTTTTCACCACTAGACTGACCTTTATCTTTACTTTTTCCCTGGTCATAAAACACCTCAAAGAGGTTTTCACTTTGGGACCTCAATATTTTACTTATTTGTTTTTGGCTAAGGGTGTTCACTCGCTCTCCAAAATGGGCTGCAAGATCCAATGTGATTGAGAATCCTAATTTGTGATCTCCTAATGGAATGTTGTCTCTAAGGCCTAAAAAGTCATAAAATGCCTCATCATTCTAGAACTCATCAATCAACAGACTAGATTCTTGTTGGTCCCAATATATCATTGGGGATAATATAATGGCAAAGGGTTGTGATGAATGGCTAGGGTAAGGGTACAAATGACATTATTATCAAATAGGTTAGTTTCAGCTAGGTCATCAAAGGTGAGGCAATGATCAGACTCTACTTCATTGTCGACATCATCATCACTAATCACTAGTGATGGAGTTTTAATAAGATATGTGGGGTCACCCCTAGGCAGTTGAAATCTAAGTGTATAAAGTCTTTCATACTTAGTCATGGAAATTGGCTCGATGGTTCCTTATTGATTAAGTTTGAGGCCTCTTCCTTCATAATTTTGATGCTTCATGATCCTATTGGGAATAGGATACTTTACATTTTTATAAAAATTAGCTTGGTTTTTGTTCTATAACCATGATTCATCCCCTTCAAGAGGGTCGAGTTTTAGGCTAAATGCTGGTACAAATGTGATAGGTCCCTTATCTTTGCTCTTTTGTTACCAATGCATATGTGGGATGATTTTAGGTCACCCAAAGGTTTTTGAATTATGAGGAAGATTGGAAATATGAAATGTATCATGGGTCACATACTCTTTCAGTCCATTATCTAAAATGGTGAAATGATTAGAATCTTTAGAAGTCGGCATGTGGGAAAGGGAGTCTATGGTATGCAATTATCTAGTGAAGGATCAATAAGTATAGCCTTTCCTTTATCCTGATTAAAACTTGGATTCATGCTATACTAATAATTATAGCTTTGAAATTTGACCTCAAGATGTTTACAGTGTTCATATGGGTGTAAATCTCTTGGAATATTCACTTCCATCCCTGAGTGGGAAAACTTGATACATTGGTGCAACGTTAATGGGACTACATGAATCTCATGTAACCAAGGCCTGCCTAGAAGCATATTATATGCTAACTCAAGATCAAGCACATGGTAAAGTTTATCATGTGTCAAAGGCCCAATGATAACTAGCAAAATAATGGTGCCTTGTGATTCTCTTTCCTGATTATCATAGGCTTTGATGGTTATTGTTTTTGGATGGAAATCTACCATTGTGTATCAAAGAAGCTTGATGAGCGTTATAAACACTATGTTGAGGCCAGATCCATTGTCTATAAGGACATGTTTCACTTTATACCATCTTATATAAACTTCTATGTATAATGGATTATTATGAAGTGGGCTAAGGGAAGATAGATCACTTTGGTTGAATGTGACTTATTGGGTCAGAGCTAGGTGTCCAACCAAAGCTTGAAATTTATCAGGGGATATGTCACTAGAAATAGTGGATTGGGTAAAAAACTCATTCAAAATGTTTTTGTGGATTATTGATGTTCACAGTAAATCTAAAATAGAAATTTACGCTGGTGTCTTTTGTAATTGTTCCACAATATCAAACTTCTTGTCTTGGTCAGTAGTGAATGGTTTATTCTGAAGCTGAATGGTTCAATGATGGGCAAAGTGGAAAATGGTTATGAGCCTAGGATAGTAATTTTTGACCTCTGAGTTATGATTGCACAATCAAGATTAAATACTAGACCATTATTGCTAATCAATGTTGAGAATGGTGTCGAACCAGATAGGACAAGTCTTGATTGCTGGTGCACTCACATGTGGTCACGTGGCAAGGACAAGTTGTTGATATAAGGTCTAAAAGGGGAAGTCCTATTTTCCTAGTTTGCCTATAAGCATTCCCAGGTCAAAGAAGGATTATCCATGAAATTTGGTTGAATGTTGTGTTTAGCAATGGTCTAGGTTGATTAGTGCTTGGTCTAGGATTAATGGAGATGGCATTAACACTACCCCCTACAATATGTCCTATAACCCTATTGTAGTCATGTGAAACTGCATGGTAGGTTTGTTGGTTATTACCATTCTAAACTTATTTTTGTCCATTATTTTGTCATTGCGGGTTTTGCTACTAATTTTGTTGATTCTACTGGTTCAACCTTTGATTTTGACACTGTTGATTTTACTGTTGCACTAACCATTATTTTTGTTGATTATTTTATTGCTACTAATTATTATGTCAAGGAAAGGGGTTTTGATAAATCCCAAGAGTTTAATTGGAAGTGGAAGCACCATTATCCAATGTTATCTACCCATTCTCTAACATATTATCAATTAAATTCTTGATTTGGACACATCTTCATAGATTATGCCCATTAACCTGATGATAGTCACATAATTCATTTTCATGATACCAATCAGGATAAGGAATGCCTTGCAAATAATGCTTTGGTATAGGCTAACTAATTAGATTAGTAGCAAAAATCTTGTGAAATATAAAATCAATAGGTTCTCCTAGGTCACTAAAGACATGATGTGTAGGCATAGTTCTCTTAGGAGGAGGGGTTTACAATGGTAAAGGCTGCTATATTTGTTGTACAGGTCTTGGTTGTTGTGCTTATGGAATTGGTTAGAGAGGATGCTAAGTAGGAGTAAGCTGAAAAGGTGGTACAAATGATGTTTTCACTATTAGGACATGATGGGATTTGGTTACTCCATTTCCCACAACATTCTTATTGCGGTTGAATTGCTTCAATTTTTTTTGGTTATTGGCCTATGCCGATTGTGATGCTTATACTTGTTGATTTTGGCCATTTCCCTGATTGGTACCTTGATTTTGATTAATTAAATTAAGCTTGATGACTCCTTTATTGATGATCACTTGCTTGATTAACAAACCTTTATCAATGATCTCTTTGAATGTATGTACACATTGTAGTTCCAGATGGTAAGCTATCTCACTATGCAAATTTTTAGTAAACACGGTGGCTAATTGTTTATTTGGTAAACTATGGGTGAAATGACTTACAAGGGCTCTCCATCACTGTAAATAACTTGCAAAACTCTTACCAAAATTTTTTCTTTGCTTGCAATAAGTCCACTAATGAAATCTCATGCTCGAGATTATAAGAAAAGTGCTACATAAACTTATTAGAAAGATCATAAAAATTTATTACTAAATTTTTAGGAAACTTTAAAAACCACTCCAAGGCTTGTCCAGCCAAGCTCCTTAGGAACAACAAAAAAAGGTATATGTCTCTATATGCCACTGGTTGACATGCGATAAAAAATTTGATCAAATGAGCCTTAGGGTCACCTTTCCCTTTGTATTTGTCAAATTTTGGTGGTTCGTATCCTGGAGGAAATGGTATCTACATATACTCCATGTTGAATGGGTAGAAACACACATCATCCAATTTGACCTTTTTAATCTATTTACCAGCTTGAATGGTAATAATTGCATCCTCCATCTATTACAATTCTTGGGATAAGAAACTAGAAGGAACATTGGTTTGAGGGAGAATATTGGTTTGGGTAGATGGTTGGGATGTCACAAGTAGGAAACTTTGACCAGGGTATGATGGAGATACTTATTGGGGTAAATTAGTTTGGTTAGGGAATGGACAAAGAATACACATACATAGATTAGGATGTACTTGAAATTGAACACTTGGTTGTGCGATATTCTAGTTTGAGTTGGTGATAAAGGTTTGACTTAGAGGATTTTGTGGTTGGGATGGAGGGATATAACTATACTGTGCTTACTGTGGTTTAAAAGGGACATGTTATTGACTAATCAAACCTTGCTATTGAGTGAGAACTTGTGGTCTAAGACCCTATCTCTAAATTTGTGGTACATTTTGAACCAATGGTTATCTAGTAGGTACTTGAGAAATATGAGGACCTCCTTGTTGTATGAATCCCTATGGATAAGTGAAAATAGGTTTTATATTCAACATCTGTTGCTAACCAATATTTACACGTTGTTGACTAGTCATTTCTTGGTTTTAAATTGGCATATGAGTCTATGACTAAAGAGGTATGCTTGTCATTACCTAGCAAGGTGGAACATTTGTTGCCCCTAATTGAGGTGGTAATGTATTTGTCCTCTATTGCATTGATACACTAGATTGTGTCTGCTATTGTGGAATACTACTCATTACTTATTAAGGAGTAGGATTTATTACATTCTATCATTGAGACGTGACATAAGCCATTGTTTGATTACCCAATACCAAACATTGTACACTTGAAGAAGCAACTAATTGAGGTTGGGGTGTAGAAATTCATATTCCCTGGTATGATGATCTACTTATGGGATTAACTACAGGCACATGTTGTTGGCTAGTTTTTTACACATTAGTACCACTTTTATCGGGACTGGACATTGTTTGCACATTATCTACGACATTTGGTTCACTATTTTGTGTAGAGGTTGAAGACATTTTTTCAATAATGGGCATATGCATCAAGTTATCTATCAATGTAGTTTATATGAATGGGTTAAAATTTTAATTCTTTTGTCTAGTTAACTCTATCAACACTCCTGTTGAAGGAACTAGGTCAATGAGAGGCTTACTCACCATGTTCATTTGATTGAAATCATGTGCTAGATTTAGGTAGTTTTGATATGCTATCTACATTTGGTTAAAGTGATCTTCCATGATGTTTTTGCCTTGATTAGATATATTAGGATCTTGTTACATTATTTGGACTAGAGCCATACGATTGCTAGAAGAAGCTTGCTGATTGCAAATGATATTATGGGGCACTCTTACTAGACTTGGTAAATTTTCATGGGGAAAGTCTACTATAAACTTGGGCCCTACCTTTATGGCTCTAACCAAAATCTCATCTTTATTCTCTAACAAATATTACTCAAACAAAAATGGATCATACGTGGAAGCTGTATTAGTAGAATATGAATGTTAAAGAACTGGCTCATCTACTGTGGGTATTGTAGCTAGGTATTATGCAATTTGTTCTTGGTCTTGTTTTGAATAAGGTGGTGTGTTAAATAGATATTTAGCTAACAAATCTTGGCTTTGTGCCCCTGATTGAGTATTATAAGAGGGATAATAATCCATCTCATAAGCAATATTATCCGCATAGAGGTCTTACACCATTTCTTCCTGTGTAACTACATTACTAATCCCTGGATTGTACATAAGTCCACTACAAGTGTAGGAATACATGTTGGGATCCATAGTCAATGTTTTATGATAAAAGGTCAAAGGAGTTCTACAAAATCTAAAAAAGACAATATCTAAAATAGATGATGTTCCAACTTGGTCTAGATTTGTTAAAAGGATCAAAAGGTTTATGCAAAGATTTGTGAGGCAACAAGCTAGCGTGAAGTATCTAAAATTTCACTATTCACACAAAGATAAGAAATAAAATACACCAAAAATCAAAATACCAAACTCTAAGGTTGAAGCGTTTCAAATTATTCTAATCTAGGAATTTAAAAGTTGCTATGTATTTTAGCCAAATGCGGTGTCAAAAGCTAGGCTCAGACAAGGCATGCACTAGGACTCTTGGCCAAACAACATCAAAAGCTAGAATTTGAAAATAGATGAAAGTTTTAATCTAATGGGTTTGAAACAGTTCTAACAAACACTAGGAATTTGATTCTTGGACATGAACTTGATCAACTAGGTATAAGGTATGAAACAAAAGGCACTTTTAGAGATAGTTTATTTTCTCACAAAAATGGTATATAATTTGGTTATTTTGACAAATAAGCTAGACAAAAGTGAGCAGTATAATTGTGTTAGATAAAAGATCACAAAAGTATACTTGAATTGGTCTAAAAATGTAGGAACCAATTTGAATTATGTGCAAGAGGGTCTACGAAATAATATTTGAAATGTTTTGGGCAGTGCTACACTACCCAAAAGGTGTGACAAAAAAGTTTGTTTCAAAAAATATCTAAGGTAAAGACATTTTCACATAATTTTGAAAGTGTAACACTAATTTTATTGACTCAAAATGTTGTGGTGCATAGACTTTAAAGTGCAAGTGTTTGGCACAAAATGGCTTAAGTCTATCAAGTGATGACAATGATTATGAGTTTTAAACAACCTTCAACCCAAATTGGAAATTAAACGTAAGTTCCCTCAAGTTTAGTGAAAATGGTGAACCCAATTAACACATCAACCCTATGAACTTATAAAGTTGCAATTCTGAATTTATATTATAAGTGAATGACTTAAAACAACTTTGGTAAAGGTCTAGACTCAATTGGGCAACATAGCTGTGCCAAAGTGGATGATATGACTCTCAAGCTTTTCATGAACTTTGAACAAGGCAAATTGATGATCTCACGTGGGAAACATATTTCCTCTTTGTTCAAAGGAAAATTAGAACTATGTATTTGGTTTGAATTATTTGTTTACACCAAGTTTTGACTTCAAACAAGACTCTAATCTAGGACAAGACCAACTAATTAATCACTCTTATATCCTAAACTGACAAGGTTGCTTAGTATTGTTGGAATCTATCAATATACGTCATTTGAGAGGATTTTAAGTGGTCATCCAAAAGTAAATACACATTATATAGTAGGATTTTTACACCCCCTTCTCTCAAATGACAATACTGTGACATGGACCTTGAGGTGCACCTTACACCAACAATAATTGCACGATAAGTGGGGATTTATCTAAAATCTAACAAGTTTCTAAATTCTCTAAGGGAATCAATAACATAATGACTTTCACACCAAATAATATAAAATAAAAGCATAGATTTTGGGTCTGTATCACTTGGCTTGTTATAAAAAGGTCTAGTCCTTTTTGCAACCAATACATCCTATTGTTCACTCAATGTCGTGTGATGTCCAAAGTGCCACTACGTCCCATGTGTAAGTCCAATTTAGGATATAAATGAAGTCAATGTCAGGAGGTGAAAACCCAAGTCAAAGCTTGCATAAAGAACTCATGGGAGTTGATGAAGTCACCCTCGTAAGCCAATTTTGCATAAAAATAAAGAAAGCATGAAAGTAGAAAGACTTTAGGGTCATTTTCAAGGTCACCCAAAATTTGATGAGTTTTTGGGGAGTGCTTTAGACAACTTTCTTTCTAAGCCTTGGACTAGGTTATTTTCAATAGGAATGGCACTTTTGATTCCAAGGGTTCCCTAAAGGGGACAAATGGAAGAGCATACATGCAACATCCCTCTTTTTTCCAAACAAAATTTAATTTAAACAACTAAGTAAATACAAAAAGATTTGAAAGGTGAGTTCATTTTTAAGCCCAAAGAGAAAGCGAGGTGGTGTTCATTTGACCCCTTGGTCTTAGTTGTAACTTTGAAAAATATTCACCATAAACATATAAAATTTGTTTTCTATTAAACACCAAAACAAGGCTCCTGATTGATTTTTAAGCATGCAAAACGTGATCTAAAACATGTTTTTAGAAAATCTCAAGCTTGCTCCTACAAAAAGATATTAGCATGTCCTTTATCCTTGAAGCTCTTTTGGGTTTGAAATAATGAACTTTAGAAAAAGAGTTCTCTGGTTTGTTTTTTAAGAAAAGCATAGTGACCAATGTCAGTTTATATAATCGATGATGGTTACATTTTATAACCGATATCAGTTATCTAACTGACATCAGTTATACCAATGTGACCTTTAATAGGTATGAAACTAATGTCAGTTTCACTAATCGATGTTGATTAATCTATTTAACCAATGTTGGTTTTACTAGTCAATGTCAGTTATTGTGTAAACCCATGGCAAATAAAAAATGACAAAATAAAGTTAGAAAATCAATTTACAAGAGTTTTAAGGGTCCAAATAAATATTTTAAAGCTATAAAATGATCTTCTTTAGGTGTGAGATGCATCTAGTCCCACTGGGTCTGCCATATGTGATCTAAGGAATTTGACTCAAGAGAGGATGATTAGTATCGTGCTAGTTCCAAAATGAAAACAAAATGAAAGAAACACACTAACTAACATAACATCTCTGGGCCTAGACACTACGCAGAGCTTAGTTAACAAATATGAATAAAGCATACAAATAAAATTCAAAAGAAATCCTCTTTTACTTTCCTTGGATGCTCCAAAATGCTTGTTGTCGTGGCTTGCTCGATTTATGCTCATGAAGTCTTCAACAAAGGAGGCTTGGCTATCTCCTCTTCTCCTTAGCACCTTGTGGCTTTGGCTTGGCTTGGATTGGATTCAATTTGACATGGTAACACTAATTATCAAGACTTTGAAGATATTTGAGCATAATAAATTTGCACCAAAAATAGCTTAAAAATGATGTGGTAAGGCTTCCTATTTATAGACTTTTGAGAATGTCTAGAATCAACTTGAACCATCCATCCTAAGATTGAGATGTGTGGTTGAGGATTAATTTAATTTTTGGAATTAATTTTATAATTATCCTCATCATAAAATTGGAATAAGGGGAAATTAAGAGGCATGAAGGGCATTATAAAAGGCATTTATGAGGCATAGAGGGCATAAATCTTGATATTTGTGGCATTTATGAGGCATAGAGGGCATAAATCTTGATATTTGTGGCATTTATGGCTTAGAGATGTCTTCCCAAGAAATGAGGTCACTTGATGATGAAGATATTCAATATTCATTTCCAAAAATAATTTTTCAACAAGTTTCCATGGAATTATTAATTATGCCTTGATTTGGGTTAATTATCTCTTAAGCATGATTAAGCACTTTGTACACAAATTACTCAAATTGATCAGAATGCATTGTTATTGGTTTAAAATTTGACTGGATTGGAATTGGAAGTCACTGTCAGATGGATTGGATACATTATCCCATTTAGGATGTTATTGACAACAAATAACAAAGGCATGCATCTTGTGTAAGAGATTTGATAGGAAAGAGCAATCCAAAGCACTTAGGTGCAAAATTGGCATTTTAACTCAGAATGATCTGATTAAAGTTAGATGGCCTATAAATTGCATTCCCCATTTAATGACACTCTGGCCAAAATTGGCACTTCAATATGTTAGGTTCAAATCTTTTTAACATGTTTTAGTGTATTGAGGCCAAATTGTGCATTTTGGGTAGAAATTGGTCAAAAGCTTGGCTGGAGGTTATTGGTGGCCAGATTTAGGTGTCTATAGTATGTTTGGATATAAAAGAGGTATAGAGATATGTGTGCCATAGTAGGTAGATGATGTATAAAGAGATTAAATATTGCATGATGTCAAAGGTATTATTTCCATGTTTTTATGGAACAAAATAGTTTGTAAAATGGAGCTACGAGAATCTAGTTATGGGAAAAATGGTATTTTGCTTTGAATGAGAAAGTTGTTTGATATAGGAGAATTGAATTAATTATTGATTCATTTATGCATTGAATAGGTTGAAATTTAGAGATCTAGAGTAGGAGATATGATGAGGAGATGAGCACCTATTATAACCCAATTTTATAAGTTGGCAACTCAGTTGAGGCTGGTAGAGAGATTACCCTGGTAACGTGTGATTTTTGCCTATTTGAAAGCCCATTTTTGATGTTTTTGAGCTATTTTGAAGTGATTTAGGAAATTTCCACTAGTTCTAGTTCTTTTATCTAGGATTTAGGGCTCCAATCTAGTGTTAAACACTACTATGTAGGTTTTGGCACTATTGTCTACTGCTAGTGTCCTTTTGTAGTGCTGTTATCCACTAGGGCTAGTTTTCTAGGATTTTGAGTTTTTTCTTATAGTTGTGTAGCTTAGCTATTTTCCTTGGCATGGTTGACTGACTTATATGCTATTTTTTGGTGTTTTTGTAAGTTTAAGTACAAATGAGGGAGTTTAATAGAGGTCAAGTGATGGAGACACTAAGATTTTTACCTTTGTCAGCTGATGAGAGAGCTATGATGGAGAAGGCAGGGTCAGGTCATGTGTGTGACCTAGGCACTGTGTAGTGGGATATGTATCTAATTAGAACCTTATGGGAGAGGTGGAATTTAGACACATGTAATTTATATCTTCATATTGGATAGATTACTATTACTCTAGAGGATGTGTACCATATTTTACATTTGCCAGTTAGTGGAGGTCAGGTGACATTGCAAGATGATATGAGTGCATATGCTATTGATTGTGTATCCATGTATTTTGTTGGTGTTCCCTTAGGTATACATAGGAGAGGTAGTGATAGCGATGTATTATTGTTAGTTATTGTATAGTTAAGTGTTCTACATCTATGAAAGTGGTTGGCTATGTTGTTGGCTTCATTTATTTCTGTGGATAGGAGTGGGGTATTGATTGCATACAAAATGCATAGGATTATGAAAAACATAGAGGTTTATGGTAATATGTTTTCATGAGGTAGGAATATGCTTGCCCACTTATACATGGATATTTATTGGTTACTTAAGAGGTATTCAGTGGTGGTGTGAGTGTAGCTACCTTATTACATTGTTGGGCTTATGAGCGTATAGTAGTTGTGTGGCCAATAGGATTGACAAAGAGAGGTGGGTACCTATATAGCCATATGGGGAGTAGTGGATGAGTATGCTGGCTATCTGATATCCTAGGATAGATCACTATAGATGAGTTTTAGAATGATTGGTGGCTCAGGATATCATATAGAGGCCCTATAAAGGATTCCTTGGGTGGCGTGAGGATGGAGTGCAGTTGTGGTATATGAGGGTCAATTGTTGGTTACATGACCATTGTGTTGGAGTGTATGAGCACTTTTAGTATGATCTCATGACTAGATAGTTTCAAGAACCATACAATGTGCCCACTATAGCATGGGTGTGGGTTAGGAGTGCATGGGAACCAATGAGGGTATGAACTCATGGGAGACTTACTAAGGATGAGTTAGCACCATTACCTTTGGATGTGAGAGATTTAGCTATAAATATTCCTAATGTAGATGATGTTGGATGTACAAAGGCATATAATACATAGTGGATGAGGCATTGATGGGATCTATTATATCCTATTGATGGAGGGGATGCCATTGAGTATGAGGATCTTGGGTCGACCAAGATTATAGGAGGTAAGCATTGATTATATTTGAATTATGTACAAGTTTGTGCTTGTTTTAAAAGTATATGACTAACATAGTGTTTGGAATTTTACATGTAGGTAGAGTGGGAGGTGCTTAGTATGAAGCATTTGCTGGGGGAGGAGGTGGAAATGATGGGTTATGGGAGACCATAATTGAGTCAACACTCTGAGAGCTTACACAGTATGTTTCTGATGATGTAGTGGAGGGTTTGATAGAGTGATTGATAGATATAGCTAGTGTTTATACTCATTTATTTGATAGAGATATTATAGCTACAACTACATATGTTAGGGTAGTGGGAGAAAGAGATGAGCTGAGGGTTGAGATAGATAGGCATAAGATGCCTTCCCCTGATTATGGATCAATGAGTATGAGGATTATGGATGAGTACACAGAGCTTCAAAGTTGGTATGTGTATTTGAATGAGGAGCATTATCAGTTACTAGAGTGAGATAGTCATCATAAGAGGAATTCAAGATCTTGAGGAGGTGTGGGACCATCAAGTGCAAGAGTGGATTATGGGACTAATACTAGAGGAGAGAGTGAGACTAAGAGTGAGGGCATGATGCCCATCCATGATTGATTATATCTTGATATGATGTATATGTTTTGAAAACATTGCTATATATGTATGGATATTGTTTAGATTTTAACTCATGCATACTATGTTATGGGTTTTGAAATATATTGTTATATTCATTACATATGTTTGATTATAAATAGTTGATTTGGTATTGATTTTGAGGTTACGTATGTGTTGGAAAAATATTTTTTGTGATGTGATTTTGATTGTTAATGATATGTTGATAAGTGTGATGGTAGGATTGACCTGTAATTATAAGCAAAAATTTGTTGGTTTTGAAATTGGGAAATTTTTGGGATAAATCAAGCTAGTTTTGAGGTTGGTAAATTGTTTGGATGGGTTGGTTGAATGTTGGTAAAATAGGATTTGGTAATATCTGGATTTTGATAAGCTAGTTTTATCTATGGATAGTTATTTGGTAATTAGGAATGTTAGTTTTTAGTATGTGGGGATTTAAGATATCATGTTGTGTGTATTACTTCCCTAAGAGTGGCTCAAGAATACAAAGGCTAGATAGACCTTTGGCTCTAATGTTTCCCTACTAAGTGAAGCTTATGAAATAAAACCAATATGATAATGTGTCATATCACTTTATGCTGTATCACTATCTAAATCCTATTGACCAACTGAACAAATGTCCATACTGCTCATGTTGTGTAGGAACATGTTCTGTATCTGATACTGTCTGTGATACACTAACTATAGTTGTATGTGGAAATTGTGCAAAATGTAACTTTATTGGTTGTGTAACTAAAATTGTGTGTTGTGAATAAGGCTCATTTATCCATAATTGTACACTCTGTGGCCTCTTCTGTGATGTGTATAACTAAGCCATATATCAAGCTAGAGTTGAAACCTGTGATGTGGGCTTGTTTAATCTCAACTATAGTGAATTTCTATGTGAGATAGGACCCAAAAAATCTAGCTATAGTGAATATTTCTCATGAGAAGTACTCTATGATGTGGGTTCATTTAAGCTTAACTGTAGTGGATTGCTATGTGAGATAGGACCCCAAAAATCTAGCCATAGTGAATATTTCTCATGAGTAGGACTCTACTACACTGCTTGTGACTCTATTGGATATGTATATAGAACTGTACTATGTACTCCTCATACTATAGTGTTATATGTAGGCTATTATCACTATACGAGTTTCCAAACCTTTTGAATAGGTGGAATAAGAGATATTCTATGAGGCTATGTCCTAGAACCTACATTACTCTCATGATGAGTGACCGATGATTCCTCTAAAGGAATGTCTTGAGATGACTCAGTCATGGATGAATGAGGTTTATGGTTCCATGATGGAGGAGATATCGGTGCCCCGTATGTGAATGCTATGATGCCATTATCAACACATCTAGTAATGCAATCTTTGAGTCTATAACAATTATTATCTCTATGTCCACGGATATAATGATAGTTATAAAAGGGATAATGTGGCTGTCTATGTAAGAGATGTGGATCTCATCGATGAGTATAAGGTAATGTGATTAACCTCCTATCTAGTAGTGTTGATAATATGATAGATGGGCTATCCTGATTTGAATCAAATTGTAATGGTGCCTTGATGTTGTTATTTGTAATGCATATTATAGGTTGTACTCTAGAGACTAGCTCTCTATTCTTAACTAATTGCTTTTCTGGTTGTGGTCTCCTATCTTGTTTAGGACATGATGGATGCTAGATGCTAGGAGCTATAGATATGGTTATGAAATCTAGAGTAATCCAGTCAACTAAATTTTCCTCAGTCAATCCTAATTTATTTTCCAAACCTAGAACTATATAACATAAGTGCCTGAAAGAAGACTCTGTCTAATATAGTAGATGCTCGAGGAGAGATTAGTGAAGCCCCTTAATAAAGATATGCTGACTCTCTAAATCTATTAGTTTGTATATCAATCTTAATATGTGATTCTTGAATCATAAGATATAATCACTAACTAGCTATGAATTATTTTGATATAAAGTTACAAGTTTCTCATATGTGACATGAGGGCCCATGTTTGCTATGTAATGTCTGAGACATGCCTCCTCTAAGTCATCATATGTATGCAAGGAACCAATGGGGAGTAGATGAAAGAACCAATTCCATGCTTCCCCCACTAATGTCTACTGGAATAACTTGAGTAGAATCAAAGGATTTGCATGAGATGGAAAAGCCTTTTGAAAGGCCTGAAGGTATACGAATGGATCTATAGTTTTATTGAAGTGAGCTAATGATGGTATTTGGAAATGCTTAAGAAATGAAGATTTTATAAATGTGTTTAGAAAAGGGTTATCATGTAAATCATTAGCATCCATCTAACACTTATAAGCCTTATTTTCCAAGGTAAGGAGATGTACTTGGTGTTGTAATTCACCAACTACATGCATTAAAGAGATAATCTCCTGGGATGGTACAAGAACATCTTGAAGTGGTTCATTTAATCATTGAATTTGATTGTTAATTTTAACCATGGGAATGCTAAATTTATCAATTAGATCATAAAGAGGGGGTGTGCTCACTTGAACCTTGGGAGTAATGGTGACTTGGACCTTACTAGAGGGATGTGGGCTACCATTCTCTTTAGGTGAAGAGTGAGAACTGGGTTCTATTATAGTGAGGGGTGGCCTGAGATATTCATTGGTATCTTTATGTTTTAGTGTATCACATTCTAATTGAGTAGAAGATGTGATATTAGCATGAACATGCACATTATTTGAAATAGAATCATGCATAGAAGTATAAATAACATTTGGAAGTGCATTATGTTTGAGAGGAGTGAGAGAAGAGTTAGAAACATGAGATGCATATTCTTCTTCATTATGTGCATAATAATAATCATTTTTCCATGCATTATCATTATTAGAATATTTTTCATAATCATTCTCATTTTCATATTCATTTGCATCTTCACTATCATATTCATTATCACTTTCAATATAACTAGGGAGAGGTGTAAGAGAAGAATTTAATTCTTTTCTAATATGCAATAAAGAATCATTTGAAATTGGAATACCATGTGCATATATGTTATCTATGGATGGATTAAATGCATTATTTTCATGAGAAGCAAGAGAAAGAGATTTATCATTTAGATCTTATTTGGACATAGTAGAGTTAGGATCATGAGATGTATCATTTGAACTATGCAATGTTAATTTGATTCTATTGCATTTATATTGTTTTAATTTGAACATAGAAGTAGAAAAAGAGAGAGAGAGATTAGGTTCACATGGAAGTAAAATATCACCAATAAAATGTTCACTTAGAAGTGCATGCCTAATTTGTTTATTTGGTGCATTGTGCATAGGATAATGAGGTGAAAAGTACCTTTCCCATTTATCAAAATTATTTTCTTTAGAAAAGGGAATAAAAGAGACAGGTTTGAGAGAAGAAGATGGATCTACTTGTAATTCACTATCATTATCATGTATATCATCTTATTCCTCATTACAATAATAGTAATTATTTTCATTGTAAATAAAATCATTTTCCACATTTTTAGATAATGTACAATTTTGTAAATTTGTCCATTCATTATCATAATTATGAGAAAATTTTAAAAATTGATCTATGGGATGAGAGGGAAGAAGCGCCTTAGTGGCCATTTGATTTATTTCACCAAAGAGAGTGTGTCAAAGTACTATTAAGAATATAAATGCAAAAATAACTATGAACATAGAGATTTTGAAATTATGTTTAACAAAGTAAACAATTAGCAAAAATTTCAAACTATTTTTCTAAAAACTGTAAGGGAAGAAAACTTGGGGTTTGAGGACTTAGCTGGAAATTTAGGGTTTTGAGCTAGGGTTTTAATTTTTTTGAAAATTATGCCAATAATTTAAATTCTAAAACTAAATTTGAATAGAATAAATGCACAAAAATTAATACAAAAATTAGAGATTTAAAATTACGTTTTTGCACAAAGAAACTACAAATATTGAAATTATTTTTGACAAAGTAAATAATTTGCAAAAATTCTAAAATATTTTTCTAGAATTTGCAAGGAAGGAAAAATTGGGATTTTAGGACTTAGTTTGGAAATCTAGGGTTTTGAGCTAGGATTTTAGAAATTTTGAAAATTATGCCAATAATTTAAATTCTAAAAATAGTTTTGAATAGAATACATGCACAAAAATTTATACAAAAATCATAAATTTGAAATTAAGTTTTTGCAAAAAAATTGAAAGAAAAACCTTAAGGGTACTTAGGGTTTTGTATTTTGTTTGAAGTAAGTCAGGTTCACCAAATGTTTTATTATTTTTGGGAATCTAGTGTTTAGTTTCTAAATAATAAGGGGTCTGGAATAAGGGGAGGAATCTAGTTTAATAAGGTAAAGTATAGATTTTTATCAAGTAATTTACATGAGGAAGAGAAATAAACTTATCTAAAAATGGGCTAAAATGTATGATTCAGGAGCTAAAAATTGAGATGCAAGACTGGGGCACTGTCTGGAATCTAGATTTGGCCTTCATTTTCTGATTAGATAAGAGCACCAAAAGTGGACAAGAGTGGCATTGGTGCTATATTCCACTTATACCACTATTGTCATGAGGATCTAAGATTTTTAGGTTTTTTTTTGCTACGTCTGTGTGAGCTTGTGTATAAAATTTAGGGGGTTAAAAGTTAACAGAGCTTGTTGTAGGTCTGTTTTAATCTTAAAACCCTGTATCCATCTACACACATGCAAACAAAAAATGCATCAAAAATAAAAGGGGGAAAAATTGGGTTAGGGGAAGAATGATCACACGATTTAGAACCCCTATTGTCTTAATCAATACCTACATTAACCCTCAAGCTAGGGTCTCAGATAAAATGTAGTTCTCCCTTAGGGAACATACATAATCAATGTGCACGGTAGATGCAAGAATGACTTTTTCCTAGGCCCTTCTTTAATCAAGCATACAAGTCTATGCATGATGTAGAATGCTGAGCTATACTATTGACTGATTTTTATTATCTAGTGTGCCAAAATAGTAAGTGCTAGATATAAAATGCTTTGTGTAGTCCTTTATATAGGAGACTCTTTATTTCAAATTTAGGAGCTTTCATCACATTTGGATGACATGGGAAAACTTAGGGATGAAGATAAGAAAGGGGTTGGGACTCATCTAGAAAAAGAAACTGACTGTTGGAGTTAAAAATGACCCTAGACAAGAGCACTAAAAATGGACACTAGTGGCACTAACACTGTAATCCAACCCCAATGCTCCTGTCCTACAGTCCTAAAACCAGAGGGGATAGAAAGAGGATATAAAAACTGACCTGGATGAGGTGGAAAGAATATATGAAAGGATCAATATGACTAGGAATAGGTAAAAATGTGACTCAAGCATAAAACAAGAACCAAATGAATAAAATGAAAGATATGGCTAAATGTGAACAAAGCTCATATTCTCTAGTCGAAGTCTCCTATGGAAAGACTATGAAAAGACATGATATATGTGGTTGCTTGACCAATTTAGGGTGTATACAACAACCAATATTAGGACTCAACCATTGATGCTATGGTTTTATTCATATTTTAAGACCTTAATGAAGATGCAAACAAACTTCAAACACCTCATATCAATTGTTCACCCCTTTGTTAGGAAACCTGAAGGTGTATATCAATAGTATACAAGGTAGAATTGTATGTATGGAGAATTGGTTGACCTCAACCATTATAAAACCATTTTAGATGGATTCATAATGTTGTTCTCACCTTATGATATTTCTTATTACCTTGAAAAATTTTAATCACATTACCATGGTTGTGCAAGTTTCTCTACCACTTAACTGTGTATGATAGTCATGCAGAAAGTTGACCGTGTTAACATTATCTTTATGAATATGAGCTACATATTCAAAAAATAGATTATTAATCATGAAGTTATAGGTCAAAAATCCACATATAAACTTTCATTTCTATATATATGAAGATCAAACTGGGATGCAAGCTCCTACAACTTATGAAACTATTCGCAGACTCAATATGTGATCTCAACTAGAAACTTGAGATGTTATACCTATATTTATCTCAAGACAAGTACAAACCAAGTCAATAACAATGTGATAATATTATTAAAACTCCAAAAAACCAAATACAACCACTGATTTCTATGAAACTAGGCAAACAATAGAGAAACCTACAGTGTGTGGGAATAAGTAGGCATAAAGAGATAGTCAGCTTCTAAACAATGGTTCATAGAGCATAACTAATCAATAATTGAACTTCTACCATGAAATGGAATTATACTAAGAGTAATATCTACCAAAAAGTGGATTCAACTTGAGACAACTCTTGTTATTCATACTAAACCAAAATTGGTTAGTCATTTTTGTATGCCTAGTGAAGCGATGGAAGAATTAAATGGTTTTGTGCCATTTTCAAGTGTTTCAAAGTTGACCAAGTGTTAAAGTGAGTTTAAGGGAGATAAAGGGACATTTTAAAATCCTACCACATGTGCCAAACTCCTTTAGAATTTGTACAACTACTAATACTTCCTTTTTTCTAACTATTTTCTTGATTCCAATGTAGTACCTACAAGATTTAAGTTAGGATTGACATGACTGAAAATAATATAACATGAGAGACATTGAGAAACACTCAGATACCTTTTTATACTTAGGGAAACTATAAAACCTTCATAAATAACTCAAATATGATCACTAGGATGACCTATGGCATGAAGGACTAAAAGGTGACCATGAAAAAGCTAGTGATGCATTAAATGACATTGATAAGACCATGACACACCATATACAACCATAGTAGACCCATATACAAGTTTTCAACTATAAAGGGTTGACTTATTTTAAATTTTTCAAAATAAGTCAATAATAACCTTGGAGGAAAATGGGTTAGTGAGTACACAATGTTGAGTTGACCTACTATGACCCCACTATCAAAGGGTTCTTCCTACATAAAAAATACTCCATAAGAGGGCCTAGAACTCATGTAGTTATCCCCTACGTGTTGGCTTATGTGTAAATCATGCATGTGTGTAAAATAAGTACAATAGTGACCTAGCTTATAACTTGGAAAATAAGATCTTATGACTACTCCTTTAGAACTTCAGATGTGTAGATGTGTTGTACCTATGATTGGTCAGGAAATAGAGAATATTTGATCGATTCAATTCTTGATATAGTGAGTTTGATAATTACCTTGGTCTCTTTGGTCTGATTGTTAGGTGAGGAATGAATGAGGGTTGATATTGTATTTATACCAATATTATCGAGATATAACTCACATTAAATCACTTAAGCTTACCATTGGAATATGCTTAATTTATAAATTAGATGAATTTAAGGCACTTGACACTTACGTTAGGTCAAGATAGTAACATTGACACTATTGTCTATCTAAAATATTAGTGTCTATGGAATATAAAAATAGGTATAAAATTATAACTTGTAGAGGTGTACGCTAAGTACATTTTAAGTATTTTGGGAAAGATATGATTTTTATGTCATCAACATAATACTGGTCAGACTAAGAAATAGGCCAAGGGAAATAAGGTAGAGAAGATGCAAGGCTTGAAAAATTAAGACATGTTTAGGACTAATATAAACATCCAAAGTCTAAGTTTTCCAAGTGTACAAGATGAAGGTGCTACATGATCACAAAATATTATCTACATGAGGCAACAACCATAGGATAAAATGTCCCATTGTTAATTTTAGGATTGATTCTAGTTCAACCTAAGGACTGAGTAGTTTAACCAAGTCTAGTCTAAGAGTAGTAAATTATACCACTAGAGGTTTAATTGATATGAGCATTCATGTTCATTTACTTGCTTGAATATTATTTATCTATATCTTGTTGTCTACTTGATTCAATTAATAAAACAATCAAACTATACTTCACTATAATACCTATCACAACCTAAACTAGGGTAGCACATAATATAAAAAAATTAAAAGAGAGAGAGAGAGAGTTTATTGTAGAAAAGAGAGGGAGTCTTTGTTATAAATGAGCTTCTTGGTATTATAGAACTAAAAAACATGCCTGACCATAGTTATACCACTATGTTCCTGGTCTAACAATTACACACTTATAACCACTCAGTGGGAAATATTCTAAGGATAATCATAAAATCCATTGATCTATTAATTGATTCTAAATATATCCTATCTTGCACTCTAAAAATTTTCCACATGATGAATGGAAGTAGTATAAAATAAAACACAAACAAATCCAAAATACTAGTTATGATAGTTATGACACACCATAACTAAGGCAATCATATATAAACAAGCATATTAACATTCTTAACACCAATTAACTAGATAAATAAAAATATTAGAAACACTAAATGAATAAAAAAATAATAATTCATGTTCAACATCCTAAAAGCATTATGTTATAATCAATACCCCCTAAAAAATAATTAAGGCCAAAGGCATGGACGAAAGGCTGGTGTAATCTAGGCCAATTCCAACATAGATTGTATGCCTAAATGCTGACATCCAATGGATGCACAATCAAGGTGAAAACACCAAGGGAAGGTAGGTGTAGTCCTAACACAATCCTAATAGTGCTTTGACCCCAAAAGTCCTAACCACATAAAATGGAAATCCAACCCATTTATATGGATAATTTGATCAGATCATGGCCTCATCTTTCAACTCATCTCACTAATGGGGTAGTTACAAACATCAATGATGATTTGATGATGTAATTGATATTTTGATAGATTTTCCAATTGATCCATGAATTATAGTTAGAGGCCACACCTCTTTAAAATAGACCTTTTATCTTTTATCTCTTATTTTTCTTATATGGACCTCTACAATTTGATCTTCCACCATTGATTTAAATACACAACCCATTTACATATTTGGTTACCTTGACAGCTAGACGAGATGTCAATATTAGTTTCATTAATTTTTTGATGATATCACTACCACATGGCTCTTTCTTAGCTTCACTTTCCTTTTCTTTTGCTAGGCTATTAACTTTGCCCACTAGGTCCCACTTCTCCACTTGGCAATTATCATCATCCCTGAGATTTACTCTCTTGTTTGCCTTTTTCATTGTTGTGGTCACATGGATTCATAGGCTCTTCATGCTTTTAAATAATGTCTCGAATGACTTGAGCTCCTGGGTTAATGTTTTAATTGATCCAAACTCTTGGGATTTTGAGAGGGTGCCATATGGAATCTTCTTAGGGCCTCAAGTCCACAAGCCCTTACCAATGTTGATCAAATCCTAGGATTCTAGATTAATGCCTTTATGCCTTAAGGTTTCAAGGTTTTGAGCCTTTTTTAATGCCTTCAACTCTCTGTCAGGCTGAGTCACGAGGATCATATCATGTGGTACAATTTTGGGGCCATGGGGATTAAAAAAGACTTAGTTATTTTTTCAAAAGATTTGACCTTGAATCCATGAATCAATGAAATTTAGACACATGGAAGGATCTGGGGGACCCCGAGAAGTATTCAAAACCTATGAGAAAATAATAAATTAACTAAATAAAGATTTCTCAAGAGAGTTAAGTTTTGCCAATCAAATTTTATGTGAGAAAAAGTTAATTAATACAGGGATTGAAACTAGTCATGTGCATAAAACAAATATTTAAGCCTAAACATTCAAAAGTTAAAGTCTATAGAAAAAATGATAAAATGGTTTATAAAAAAGGGTAATAGACTTTATCCACTTAGGTAAAGAGCATCATTGAATATTTAATTAAGTCTCATTTAAAACATTGAAAATATTTAGCCAATTTTCTATGGAAAAACATAATCATGAGATATATCACCAAAAGTTAGCTCAAAATTAAGAGGGTCCCTATTTTTAACCTAAAAGTGAGGAATTATATGCAATCACACAACACACTTCTTGCTCAATACTCATAATATTGTTGGCTTGCATAGAATGGGCACATGCCCATTTTGAAAAAGATAAGAATGCCATCATCAATTAAGAATTCAATAGTCTTAATTTATATAGAATGGTCACATGCCCATCATAAAAATCATATAAGAACATTGTCAACTAAGAAATCCAATAATATTCACTTATGTAGAATCTTCACGTGCCCATTATACACAAAATAAAAATATTAGATTCTTAATTGATAATATTCTTAGAATACTAGACCTATAGAATGGGGCATAATATGATCACTTCGTGGTCAATGCTCATAATACTATTAGATTGCATATAATGGCTACATAACCATTTTTAAAAAGATAAAAATCTCACCCTTTAGGTATGCATGAATCCTTATATTTCATTTTTAATTGATAATATTTTCTTAGTAAACAACACCTTTGTGTTGTGACTAAAACATCCTATGTCCATTCTACATAAAGAAATATTTAATATTTAAGTGTTTTACATAATTTATTTTTGGAGATCTTTTCCTGTAGAAATTCCATTCACATGTTTTTCCTAGAATCTCAGTCCCAGAATCTTAGATGACAGTCATGAAATCCTTTGGCTGACATGTAAGTGTCTATTTTCTTATGAGGCTCTTCTAAATAACTTAGTTTTTTCTAAATTTTATAGGTCCTAGAGGCATTAGAGTAGTCACAA
The DNA here is from genome assembly GCA_037957365.1 of Torreya grandis. Lineage (NCBI taxonomy): Eukaryota > Viridiplantae > Streptophyta > Pinopsida > Cupressales > Taxaceae > Torreya > Torreya grandis. Next base: position 1,301,379 of record JARHVA010001634.1, on the reverse strand, counting down.
CCCCAGGAGGTTCAGTAAAATGAGAAAGACCCATGTGTCTCCTAACACCCACAAGTGTCAAAACTTTTAGAACCTAGGAGGATAGATTAAATAAGAAAGAGCCATATGTATTTTGACACATGAAGGTGTCAGATCTATTAGAATATTAGAAGGCTAGATCTAATGAAAAAATACACACGTCTACTAACATCTGGAGGTGATAGATCTTTCAAAACTTTGGGAGGCTCGATCGAATGAGAAAGATCCATGTGTCTTCTAACACCCAAATACATACAAGTAGAAATTTCAAGACAAAGGCACCTCATTGTGCTTAGTATATTGTCATTTTTAATTAATAATAATGTTCTTAGTATAAAACACCTATGTGTTATGACTCAAAAACCTTGTGTCCATTCTACACAATAGAAATTTTAGATCCTTAAGTCTTTTACACTTTGTTTGTTTTTGAAGAGATTTTCATGCAAAAAGTCCATTCACAGGTTTTATTGGAATCTCAGTCCTAGAGTCTCAGTTGAAACTCTCATGAAATAATTTTGGTTGATAGGTAAGCAACTATTTATGTACAAGTATCTTTTAAATAACTTAACTTTATCTACTTTTTATAGGTCATAGAAGTGTCAGAGAAGTCACAACCCCATGAGGCTTGATTGAATGAGAAAGACCAACATGTCTCTTGACACCCAGAAGTGTTAGATATATCAAAACCTATGAGGATAGTTTGAATAATAAAGAACCAAGTATCTTATAACACATAAAGGCATTAGATCTATCAGAACCCTAGGAAGCTCAATTGAATGAATAAATAATGTGTCTACTAACACCCAAAGGTGCTATAGTTATTAGAACTATAGGAGGAACAATAAAATGAGAAAGAGCCATGTGTCTTATAATACCCTAATCCATGCAAGCAAAACTTTTAGGATAAAGGTACCTTGTTATGCTTAGTCATTAGGATACATATTGAACCCACCACTCTCTAAGTGAAATGTAGACAACACCAACAATATTTTTAGTTCTATGAAGGCTAAACTAATTGTGTGCCCGCCATGATCCTTGTGTTTATTAGTTTGGATAAAGGGGATCATGATTTGACAGCTGGAGGAGTCCCATCACTACTAACCAATCTAAATGGGGCTTATGTTCAGAATGTTAAATTAATTCCAATTTGGGAAATGGCTAATTTGGGCTCATGCCATTAAACCAAAGTTTAATTCACTTGACATATATTAATGACATAATCATCATTAGAGTTTCAAGAATATATAAATCCACTCCTAATCCAACATTATTCCCATCCATGGACCTTTTTGGTAGCCTATTGGGTAAACAAAGAGGACCTCGATTTCTACCACACCCCTATGTTAATTAATTTGGGTAGTTGAGAAATGATTTGACAACTTATGGGAATCCCATCACCATAATTAGACCTAAATTATGAGTACATTTTTGAAATTCCCTAAGTTAATGCCAAATCATGATATGATTGAGTGGATCAAGCCACCAACTCAAATTTGAACTTATGTAAGGTGAGCCTCTAAATTTCATTAATAAAATATATCTTTGAAAAATCCTATAAGTCCTTAGAGTAATTTGATTTACCATTACTACTTTTATCTCTCAAGAACCTTTACCTTTAGTTCCTTCTCAATCTTTTAACGCTTCTCTTAGGCCCATAATTCTATGTTAAGGAAGTATGCCCCAGGAAATTGGGAGGTAGTTCACCCCTAAACCCTTAGTGTTGTTTTAGTGGGCTTGGGAAGATATTTTTGGGAGATAATGGGAATATTATGTGAAATCAATTGTAAAAAACTCTTGAGGCCATCATGACTAAGGATGTGAATCTTGTGTTAGTAGGAGACTATTCCCATCCTTCTATATATAGTAATGTATATTCTCATAGATAGGTAATAAATTTTGTAAACAAACACTTTTGAACTAATGTAATTTATGCTTTCTTTCAAGATGTATTTTGTTTTCATGGTTGTTGTCCACTATTTTCTTGTTTTATGAATTAATGATAATGCCAAGGAATTGATAATGCACTCTTTGATAAATAACAAATGTACTAATTAGAATGTGCATCTGCAATTCTAATTCATTTATAAAATCCTTCTCTATTAGGTGGAAAATTGGTAAGTTTGTGTGCATAAAAGCTATAGATTACTATGGAAGATTTGTGCATAATTTTATTGAAGGTATTTTTACATGTTTATATCTAAATATTATTCACTTGTGAAGAATTTGCATGTGCCCATTCTACAGAAAATAGAAATTTTGGATTATTAATTGATAATGTTTTTAGTATAAAGACCCATGTAGAAAGGGGAAAAATATGATCACCTCTTTTTAAATGCTCATAATTTTTATGGATTTCATAAAATGGTCACATGCTCATTTTTAAAAAGATAATAATTTCATCACCAATTAAGAATCTAGTAGCCTAAACATTATAAGAATATTGGATTATTAATTGATGATGTGAATATTGTTATCAACCAAAATTTCACCTTAAGGAGGGATACTACAACCTACTTAAAATTTACATGGTGTATTAAACACCTCATATGTTGTGGGTGACAATTCTTAGAGGTGAGTCTCTAGATTGAAGGGTTAGCTCCCTTGCACAACCTATACAACTAACCACTAACCTACTTGGCTTGAATGAAAAGGAGTATAATGAGACTAAACACTAATATAATAGAGTTGATGCACCAATATGAACTCTATAAGCCTACTTGATCCTGTGCTATGAAAGATAATTTGTAAAATTAATCTCAAAACCCAAGGTTCTCCTAAAAAATGTGTTTCAACATGAAGGTAGAATGTAATGTATTTATTAAGTTAGATGAATATTAGGTCATATAATAGACACTAATAGTCTTATTAAAAATTAAATAGACATAATACAACCATTTACACATCATGAGACCTATTATAAGGAAGATTACTTACACAAAGCATGAAAGAGTTAGATGAACACAAGGAGAGATAATTATCACTTGCCATTCAACCATGAACTAATTGACACACTTAAGAAATAATTTGAGAGACTAAAAATAGATTTAAATATTTATTCAAAGGAAAAATTAGTATTCAATTTAATATGGATTTTACATAGCAAAATGTGGATCCATTATAATGCCAAAAGACATATCTTATATAGAGGAATGAGGAAGAGAGAGGGGCATAGAAGAAAAAGATTGATAAGTGTCCACATGAGTTAAAAAATAAAGGAGTTAGAGAATAGGGATAAAATACTTACAAGGAAATTTGTCTCTCATTTGAATATGATCCATCATCCAAGTGGCATAGGAGTTAAAAACTCAGCTTGACACCTTGGTCATCTTCTAAAAAAACTGCCCTTCTTTGCATATGAGAAGTGACCAATGGGATTTTTTCATAATTAATTCAAAATTAAATAGTTTTATACATATTATTTTACACCTATAATGTATTTATAAACTCTCTTGATCTGAAATTTTAGTGGTAATCATCATTCATATGCTTAGGTGTCTTAAAACCCCTTCATCTACCATGCCTAACCTTGTCCAAATGGCCCAAAACTTGACTTCTTCATCATCAAGGCACACTATCTCTATGATATGCATTAAAATACCTGATTAAACCTAAATCAATCCATTTTGGTTTATAAAACAACTACTAAGACTCCATTTACTTCTCAAGCTATCATTAGGCCTTTTTTCCTTGTAGCCCTAAAATCATGTAAAACTACTTGTGTATGGTAGTGTATAAATGTTAATAAAAACATAATGACATATTTGAGGACAAAATATGTATTTAAAACTCCATTCCAAGTTTTAGATCCTGAGAGTGAGTGAAAGTATGTTTTTTCTGTTATTCTGTTCTCCCAATTAAGCCTCCTTATCTTTAAGATTGATTTTCTGAAATAAATATATCCCACATAAGTGAAACCACCAAAAATAATGTGATTCACTTTCAATATATTTTAACCAACCTCCATGCCAAATTTTAGGCCTTGAGAGTGAGTGAAAGTGTGAGAACCATGAAATGGTCTTGAAACCTAGTCTCTTTTTAACCTTGTTGAAGATTGCCTTAAAAAATGAGATTTGTTTGATCACTTATAGGATGTATTGTATGTATTTTTAGGATTTAATAGATTTAATACATACAAAATAACCTACCCAATAGTTTTCAAGTGTTTAACTATTCAAAACCTTGAAAAACACCAAAAATCCTTGTAAAACATGGCATTTAATATAATTTGTATAGTTATAGGTACATATGAAGTACATGGTAAGGATCTAGTTGGAGTATAGGATAATGTTCAAGAGGTTAGAGTATCAAAATAAGTCATATAATATGATTTATAAGCCAATCTTCCACATTGGGTCCTTATTAGGGTTTTAAGAGGGTTTAGAGTGACTTAGGTTTTTAACTTTTGTTCATAAAGGAGGGGTCATGAATCTACAAAAAATGACATTAAATTTAATCTAATTAGGACACTTAACATTGACGAAAGTTTTATCTTCCAACTTTATCTCTCCTAGTCATATCATACATTTGAATTTTGCCTTTCTCAGCTTGTGAAGGCAACAATGGAGGAGAGAGAGTGTTGTCTGCATCTGTGAGACCTGAAACTTGATCCCAAGCTTAAATATAACTTGTGGAAGTCCAAGAGACTCTTTGAAACCATTTTCATCTGTAAATTGATCTCTTAATGTTGTATAAGTGCCCATAAGTGCTTATAAATGGGTATTTTTCTCATTTTGGGCATTAAACTGCAAGTTTATCAATCTTTGACTATCTCTGACCCATCTCTGACATCAGGTATGCTATGACAGTTCTTAAAACATTTTTACTTGGGAGTGTTACATACAACTCTAAATTATCCAAAAAGGTGACCATAATGACTTTGTGGTATGCAAGAACATAATAAAAAGTTAATACATGATAATAAGACTTTCAAGACATAAGGACAACCTCATATAGTGACTCATTAACATGTTAAACCTTTGACCACACTTGACAACACCAAGACCTTGTAAATGACCTTGAGACTATAAAAGTATATATGAGACCAAGACTCAAACAATGCTAATCAATGACTAATGTGACTACCTAGAGACCATTATAAGACCATATACAAGTTTAAATAACCCTCTAAAAAATTTCAACCTATAGGGGTTGACCATTTTGACTTGGGGGTCGAAATTGGTCAACACTTATCTTTTGCAGATATTTGGGCATGTGCCCATTCTACACTATCAAGGTAAGTATAATGTTATAACTTAATAATCCAATAGACTTGGCTTGTGTGGAAGGGGCACATGACCATTTTACACAAGATATAAATATTGGATTCTTAATTAATAATACTCTTAAAATACTATTAATGTATTAGTATGATGGGGTATAACATGATAAATTTTTGCTCTATGTTCATAATATAGTTAATATTTGTACAAAGGGCATACCAAACTCTTATTAATAGTCTTAATTTAATAATGTGGAGTTATGGGCACATGCCCATTGTACACATGCAAGCCTCAATGGAATTTTAATCGATAATATTCAAAATATATTACAAAACCTTAGTATTTTAGGTAATTGTGCTCAATCTAAATAGGTTAAAAATAATTTAATCAATTAGAAATCAAAGCTTCCTATCTTGTGTAGAATATAAGCCTACTTATTAATAAATACTAATTTTAGAATCAATAAATATCAACCACTCATTATAAAGTAGTATCGAACATTCAGAGAGGAATAAATGTTATCATTAAAATCAAATATCTTTTAACTATAACTATTTTTTCATAAAAAAATACTTTTGCATATAAACATGAATTAAAAGTTGAAAGAAATTTAAAAATATCATGAGGGAGATATTACATAATATTTCATAGCAATGATTTTATAATTTTATATACATTGTTTTAGAGGAGAAAAAAATTGTTACAAAGTAGAAAATGAGTTATTTTTTGATAATTATGTTTCTACGGTACGATAATTGCATTCATATAAATTGAAGTTGGTGGAAATAAAACTGAAGCTCGAGAAAGAATCTACAAGGAGATTACATAAGGACTTGGTAGCATCTGATATTAATTATTTTTGTGAAAAAATACATCTGAAGACAAATAAGAGTCAAGCCAGACTTGGAAAATAAAGCTAAACGTGAGGAAGGGATTGATAAGGTGATTACTCAAGGATTTATTTTCTAATTGTTGTTTTTACATAAAACTACATTTATAGACAACATAGTAAGATTACACAAGGATATTACAAGGATTACACACACACACACACACACACACACACACACACACACACACACACACACACATATTTTATGTCAATGTTGTATTCAGTTTAAATTCTAAAAAGGAAATTGATATTTAAGTGAGTCTAATTACAATTGACATTTTAATTTAAATATTGAATACAATTTACATGTTGCAAATATAAGGAAGAAGGTATAAATAATTTTCAAAGAATAAGGAGTTATATATATATATATATATATATATATATATATATATATATATATATATATATATATATATATATATATATATATATATATATATATATATATATATATATATATATATATATATATATATAGTAGATGTTGTAGTTCTTGCTTTCTATGCTAACACAAGCTAATATTGTATTTATTTTTATTTTTACCAACTGAATAAAAAAAATTGATGTTATATTTCTTCCTCTATGTGTCATTTCACTATTATATTGTTCCTATGTTATTCAATGTGATTTTTTTAGGCTCCCAAATGGATGTTGGTATCACTAAAACTTGATTATCTCTATCTCTCTATACTATCAATAGGCTCCAAAATGTTACTACTATCCCTAAAAATTGAATATCTCTATATGTTTTTACTATTGATAGTCTCCTGGATGGATACTGGTATCCCTAAAACATGAGTATCTATGTTTGTCTATATTGTTGATAGGCTCCAAGATGATTTCTAGTATCCCTAAAACCCAACTATCTCTATCTATTTATAGTATTGATAGGTTCCTAGATGGTTTTTGGTATCCATAAAACTGACTATCTATATCTATTTGTAGTGTCGATGCTAGTATGCTCTCATTCACCTCTATTTTTATCTATCATATGGTTTCCTTACTTGCTCGAGAATAAACTAAGGAAGGAAATTTGATTCTTTCAATACTTAAAAAATTATAATATATATGACTATGAAAAAAATGTTATCATAAAAAATTTTACCCTTGAGGAGGTTTTTCAAGCCTCCTCACTTAATTGATAGCATGGAGACACCTTTAGGATGTGGGTGGCCTAATCAGTGAGGTGAATCTCTAGATAAGGCTCACTCCATTGATGTTATCACACTAAACTACTAATAGACCTATTGATTTCAAAAGAAAAGGGTAAAACAAACTGAAATTGAACTAATATAAGAAGTCTTTACACCAAATTAACACCCTCCACTTGACCATAATGCACTAAGAAAATTTATTAGTATTGAATCTGATCACACTACTGAACAAGGACCTTAAGCATGAGTATTTCAACATGGAGGTCATAGACAATGCATCGAGTGAGAGGGATAATCAAGATATATAAGAAAAGACACTAATTACTAAAATCCACTTCCAAAATATACAAAACTACCTCAAACTCACCATGTGCCCTGCAAGAAGACAATCCATTTGTAAAGAGGTAGGAGAAGACAAATGAGAGAGAGTGAAAACACTACTACTTGCATTCATCAAAAATAATACAAGTACACTAATTGAAAGCATGTGATAATGTAAGAATCATATTTACTCAACCTTTAAAGGCATAATACAAGTGTTTATTTGAGTAGGGCTTCACCATACTCATCTAAAGGATCCATTATAAGCCATTCAAGGTTGCATATATAGGAGAAAGTGAGAAGGAGAGAGGGAAAAAAAGGTGTAGGAAGATCAATAAAAAGTGTCATATTTTGAGAAAATGGGTTATAAAAAAGAATAATACAAATAGGTAGTTATGAATCTTCTCATCAACATGTGTATTCTTGATCTGATGACATTTCTCTCAAGGTGGCGTGGAGTTACTTCATTGCCTTAGTGACTCATCCATTTACTTTGAAATTACCCATTTGCGATAATTATGGGTTGAAAAGTCACATTTATGGATTCCAAATTATTTAATTTCATTATAAATCTATTTAAAGTCCCAATCCAATCATCTTTACATACTTATTCTGCAATCTCTCTCATTATTCACATGTTTTCTCTCCAAGAAAGTATATTCCTTATAACCTTGTTTTAGTGAAAAGATCCTTGGTTTAAGAGATATAGAGAAATTATAGGAAAAAAAACATATTTTGGATCCAATTATTACCCTACATATTCACCCAAAATGTCATGATCTAACTCTCAAGGTAGAGCTACTGTTTCTCCATTTTTGCTAGTGAGGCCTAATTCAAACCCTCAGTACTGTAGACCATACAAGGATATAAAATAACACTCTAAAAATTTAAAAATAATTTATGGGACATTAAAATAGGTATTTTTTCTAAGTTTTAAGTCATTTTAGTGGGTGGAATTCAAGTTAGACATGTTTTTCAATTTTTAGCTCTAGTTTGCATATGCATAGCCCTGAGGAGGCTAAGGGCTTACAAAAATCCATAATTTGATCTCAAGAGTGTTTTAAGGAAAAATAATGCCTGTGTAGGGTATTAACCATCATTAATCATCCCATCTAAGTGTTTTTATCCTTGATCAACATTAAAATCTCTCAAAACTGCCAACTTCTAGAATTTTGTGCATGCCTAGGAATGTCAAACATGGCTGTAGGTTATTTTGCTCTTTTTGATCAATATTCAGACCTATTAAACATACAAAAATTATTATTATGACTCCATAAAAATCTCTTACATCATTATAAGTCACCAATTCAATGCAAACACTACCTATTCTCATAAATGCTTGAAGATAGGCTTGGAAAAAGAGCTTCTTAACAAGTTTGCTAGTCTTGTTTAAGATTGAGATTTATTAGGGATCAAAACAATGCTCGTATTAAATGATTATTAATTTTTCAAGTCTAAACATACCTATTAATCACCTAAAAATGGATTTTACTTGTCAAATCATCCCAACATGCATGTTTCTTCAAGTTTTGTATGTAACTGTAGGTGTTCATTTAAGTTCCACAGGCCTAAGACATTATTAAATTAAAAAAACTTGATGATTTATGACCTATAGTAAAAGAAAGGGTATTAAATGATATTAAATATTTATCCATATATCCTAAACCCTATTTATTCCTTCTCATCTTAGATTCAATATAAGGCATTTCCCTTACTGGTTCATTTTTTGTGTATGGGCATGCAACCATAGAATGCTTCACATAGGGTATGCAAATTTAAAGTTTGAGACTTTTACAAGTGTTTGAAACTTATTTATGGATTTATATAAAATTTAATTAGAGTTTATAACACCTTACATTTCCCTCAAATGTCCTACTTAGATTTTTTTCCATGCAAAACACAAAAGTTGTTTGGCTACATGCTTGGTGTTCTCAACACCTTATTTCTCCATTGGTGGTTTGGGAAAATGGCCTTTAAATATGAGGAAATTTTTTTAATATGAGTTAGGGGATATAAATATTATTTTAATATCCCATTAATAACTTCATCATACACTTTTAGGTTTGAAGTATTGACCTATAAGTCTGCAGACATGTATATTAACAAAATCTTATATTGGCTTAGCTTGAAAGCATGCCTTAAGGATTCCATATGGCCATATGATAGGGGAGGGTATGAATAATTTATTGAGGATTATTTAAGTCATATAAATTCTATATTTGAAGTATTATATTCAAATCAAAGATCAAACACTTCTTTTTTGAGTTACATTCCAAAACCCACCAAAAACCCTAATTGTTACAACAACAAGCATCTCAAACTCTTCAAATTACCTTGCCAATGATGTTTTGAGATTTTTTAAGTTTTTTTTTGGAAATTAAAATCCTTAAATAACTCTTCAAAGGTCAACAAAACTATCTCAACTAACCAAGAGTCCTCCAAAGCTTCTTATCCCTACAAAAGGGCTCCAAACTATCCATTCAAGGCCAATTTCCATACAATATGCCTTTCACATGTGCCAAGTGAGAATGAATAAATTAAAGGGTTGTAAAAACATAATAAATAATTTATAATCTACATTCATGCTTCCAAAAATCTTAAAATTGACATTTCACTAAAAACATTGAGCTAGTAGGGGTTTTGTAGGGTTTTATACCACCCTACCTTCTTAGCAGTCATTCATAAATCCTAGTCCATGGAAAACTTGAATAATTCATAGAAAATAAAGGCCATTAGTCCCCCCATATTTTTAAAATATATTATGACCTGACCTTTTTCCTATTCGTACCAAGCATCTGAAACTAACCATTGTGAGCTTGCCAAAAGCTCAATGGAAGGAAGGAAATATTTTTTGCATGATTTGGATATATGAAAGCTTCCTAAACCTAGATTTAAATTGAGGGAGATTAAGAGACACATTTTGAAGCATTTTCAATTGAAAATTATCCCTCCAAATCCATACAAGTGACTGAACTACCTTCTTTTGGTGTTAAAACTATAATAACTGACCATTTTTTTGATTTAACACTACCATATTATGAAATGCCTGACAAATTCACTTTATAAACATTTTAAAAATTCATTTTAAAGTATTTTTATACATTATTCACACCTTTTAGGGTATTAAAATGGTCTTTGATAAGTTTACACATGTTAGTGATGCATAAAGAAGTTTCAAAATGAATTATTGACCTTGGATATAACATGAAACCTATAAGACATCAAAAGACTCTCTAAACATGTTAAAAATTCAAAATATACCCCCTTAATATTGATAATAATGAATTGTGTAAGGAAAAAATATTATGAGGCTTAAATACTCAACAAACTTCTTTACCTTAACTTTTCCAAAAGAATCTTAAACTATGCTAAACACAAAAGGGAGACCATCATAAAAGACTATTTGAAGGCCCTAAATGCCTATCAACAAAGTTAAAATGAGATAACTAGAAAGTTTTTTTATGAACTTGATCTATGGTGGCCAAAATTTGGCTAACATAAATACCTCCCAACATCTGAACGTGAAAAATTCAAAATTTTAAAAATACATGCTGCATTAACTATCACATCGATTTTCAAATTTGAAAAATAGCCTACCATAAAATTTTGAGATACCTCTCAATTGGAAATTTTTTAAGCATATGAAATATGGCATGGTTTGTGTTCAATTTACAATCTGTTTGTCAGTGCATGAGATCTTGTCTATACAAAATGATTTGATAATTATACTTATTTGAGATGTGCTATAAATTATTTGAATAGCTTGTGTAATACCTAGATAAAATGTTTTTAAAATGTCTAAAAATCTATTCAAGATCATAGTTAGTACTAATAAAAAGGATATGCCACCAGAGGCCCCCCCTCCTGATCTTATTTCTACTATTTTATTTCACTGCTTTTGGTACTCTATAACTAGTTTTTTCTATCCTTTGTTGTTCAGCCTTGGTTGGCATGTTACTATTTTGTATAATATTTATATGGTTCCTGTATCCTTGTAAAACCAAGTTATTTACCTGATCAAATAAAAAAAGATATGACTATAAATGAAACTAATTTTAGAAATTATTTTAACACATACCTTTAATATATTAATTAAAAAATTAAAAAAAGAATAAAATTGTTGGTATTTAAGCATTGTATTATGTTAAAAGTGACATGTTATTAGTGTTATAGTTAAAATAGACATACCTTTCATTTGTGTACAATATTACTGGCATTAAAATCAATTTGTGAACTTTCAAGAAAATACGCAAATGTGAAATATTATAGTGTACCAAGTTAAATTGAACCATTAAGGAAAGCATGCTTCAAATCTTATCCCAATTTAAAAGTTTTAAATAAAGTGAGATTGATTTTATTTAAATAATGCCATAATTTAAATACAATGGTGATACCATTGATCTGTCTTTATCTTCAATTTTGGAAACATTTTAACATTTGACAAGCATTATTTTACTTTGGATAGATTTTTTTAAACAATTATAAAAATTAATTATTATTATTTAATAAGTGTAAGGTGGAAAATAAATTCAAGAAATACATGTCGAATCGATTTAAGTTTATATATTATTTTAAATTACCTTTCAATTTACTTACAACTATTTTTTTACTAGGTAACGAATTTTGACCAGAGTGTGGACCAACCTAAGACACAATCAAGGGCCCAGATCCTCAAGTAATTTATTAAGCAGCTGAATACCACTTGTAAAATAACTATTTCAAACAATAGTCATCACTAAATTTGACAATAACCAACAACCATTATTAGCCTCAATAATACAACCAACGGCCATAACCGAGCTCACATGCCTTTCTTTAAATTTGAACTTAGGTGGGGCTTGAAACAACAAAAAATACTTAACCAACTCACCCACATCTTATTGACATTTACTTAAAATTAATATAACCACTTGAACCTCAAAATTAATTTGACATTTAAATATGATTAAAATAAATAGTGTTTTACCATTATATATATATATATATATATATATATATATATATATATATATATATATATATATATATATATATATATATATATATATATATATATATATATATATATATATATATATGCCATTTTTCTATGTGTGTTGAAATTAAATAAGAATAAGATAATAATATGCATCCTATCTTTTTTAGAAAAGGCTTAATAGGTAGCCCATTGTACAACATTATTATTAGAATATTGATCATATCTTATGTGGAATTGACTTAATTGATTGTGTATAATAAACATAATTGATAATTTAGAGTGGGCATAAGAATGGGAATATTATACATTCTAACTAGATGATAATACAATATTTTAAGAAGTCTAAAAATGGAAACTATCCATTCTAAACTAGACAGGAATATTGATCTTATCTTGTTTTATAAAACAACAATGTGTAATTTAATTCTCATTAATACACTATTGAAGTAAGTCTATTATATATATCTATATTATACTCAATATGTCTATGATATAAGTCTATTTAATTGTAATTCATTGTTAAAACTAAATATAATAATACAAATTTAATATCAACAGACACATCTTATCATCATGTGTATACATTTATTACCTAATTCTCTACGAGATTCCTCAAACTATAGAAAAATGATGCATAATTCAATTCTCATTAATACACCATTGAAGCAATTCAAGTATATATGTCTATATCATGTTCAACTTGATATATTAGTTTCATCTTCATTATTATAATTCATTGATAAGACCAAATACAATACAAATTTAATATCAACAGCCTTGTGCATAAACATTTTAGGTCTAATTATTTATGGGATGCCACTAGGTACAATCTATTATACTGTAAATGACATGTGTAGTTCTCTAATGTTGCAGAGTGTTGCAAGGTTCTGTGGTATACTTTTATGTTTAATACTCCACTAAAAAATATCCCCATACTTATGTTATAGAATATTGGTTAAAATGTGGATGTTCATATTATTCTTATTTTGTTCATAATGGGCATGTGCCAATTCTACACAAGATTGGAATAATATCAACTGTCAAAAATATTTATCTTTAGAATGAGATCAATTGATAAAATTCTTAATGTCTTATGTAAAAGGAGGCACAAGCCTATTATGAATAAGATATAAATATCATATCCTAATTACAATTCCTTGTTAAGAATAAATACAATGATATAAATTTAATATCAACAAACACATCTCATACTTGTGCATATTCATTTTAGGTTTAATTATTTATGGGGTGCCACTAGGTATAATCAAATATACTACAAATGACATATATAATTATCTGATGCCACGGTACCATCACAAAGTTTCACGATATACTTTTATGTTTAGTACTCCAGTAAAGAATCCCTCCAAGATTTTGTTATAGAATATTGGTTATAATATAGATGCTCATATTATTATTATCTTGTTTAGAATAGACATGTGCCCATTCTATACAAGAGTGGAATACTATCAATTGTCAATTTTTTTTATCTTATGTAGAATGGATCAATTGATAAAATTCTTAATGCCTTATGTAAAAGTAGGCACAAGCCCATTATGAACAAGATATAAAATATCATCTCTATTTAGCTACAATTCATTGTTAAAATTAAATATGATAATACAAATTTAATATCAATAGACACATCTTGTCCTTGTGCATATACATTTTAGGTCTAATTCTCTTTGGGATGCTACTAGGTACAATTGATTATACCTTAAATGACATATTTAACTTTCTGATGCCATGATACCATTGTAAGGTTTTGTAAAATGCTTTTATGTTTAATACTCCACTAAAGAATCCCCCCAATCTTATGTTATAAAATATGCATAGTTAACCGAATTATTAATATCTTGTTCAGAATGGGCATGTGTCTATTCTATAAAAGGTAAGAATATTGGCGTATTTATAAGAGGCCAATATTCTTATATTGATGTCATGTAGAATATTATACATAAGTCTGATATGAATATTCTACACAAGTTTGATAATTGATCCTATGCCTTGTATGTTTTTTCAACTTCTACTTTAGCCCATATCTTTGAGTAGTGTTTGAACTTGTGCTACACTGATACATAATCAAAGAATATGTTTGTATACTCAGTCATGTTATAAATTGAATGTGCAAAGGGATGATGAGTGTGAGATGTGAAAACCATTGAAACTATGCAAGAATTTTGTGTTATCTGACAACTCAAAGTTTCCTTAGTCATTATGAAGTTCGTATTCACAATTTGCATGAGATATCAAGGAAACAATGCTATTAAAGCATGACTTATAAACTGAGTATATTAATTTAGATTCATTATCTCTAAGATTTGAATGCATTAAGGTACCATTTCATGCAAATTAATGGCAATAACATCTTTCACACCATTCATTGTCTACCTTTATTATTTGAATTTTGATTTTGCCTTACCAACCTTTGTGGGTTTTATTACCATGTGTATTTTTTTCTACTCCCAAGTGATTTGTAATCTTAGTATGATAAATTTACTATTTGTTTTATGTTTGGATCTAACCTTTGTGTCTTTGTGTTTAGTTGTTTGGCTTATAGACACATGGTTGTATGTCATTAATTTATCAATGACTAGATTATGACCTATACACTCAAATCTCTTTGACTAGGGGTTAACGGGAATATGACATTTGATAGAATTATAGTGATCCACTTGCCAGGGTGGAATTTTTTTATTATTCTTTATGTTGATGGTGAATCAGTGGAATAATGACACATGGAGCAAACTTGATACTTTGAAGGATTATTTAAAAAATTGCTCTATTTGTTGATTGTGTCAAACTTAGAATTCCTATGATGATGACACGAGGATGGATTTTGTTTCTCTACTTGACCAAAATATTGTATAATATAAGTATGTTAATGCAATTTATGGGTTAGTAGGATGATGACATGTGGATGACTCTCGATCTTCTACTTGCCCGAAGGACTTCATGATGTGATTTCATCGCTTGAGCTCCGTGTTAGCGAGATGGTGACACTTGACACAATACCTATGACCCAAAGGGTAATAAGAGTAACCTATATAAGATAAATCCAAGCAAAGAATAAATAATAACTTAACATGTTATCCTCGTTAATTAATTAAACCCATAAATTCAACTTGGAGAAAATATTTAAATTAAAAATCTAAGGTGATAATTAAATCACAAATAATTCCCAAGCTTTGATTTTATTTATTTTGTAACTTTACAGCGTAAATTAGACTTTGAAAATAACCTTAAATTTATGTATACTATATCGATATCAAAATTCATTAGGTTGATATGGACCATGAAATGAATTTTTTTAGCAATAGTGTGTCTCTATTTGAATTTTGAAAATGGGGGTTTGTTAGAGCATGACATAGATACATCTTATCCTTTTTCATAAACATTTTAGGTCTAATTATCTATGAGATGCCTCTAGGTACAATATATTATATCATGAATGACATATGTAACTTTCTGATGCCACAATACTATTGTAAGGTTATGCGGTATACTTTTATGTTCAATAGTTCACTAAAGAATCTCCCCAAGCTTGTGTTATAAAATGTGCATAGTTGATAAAATTATTAATATCTTAAGAAGAATGGGCATGTGCCTATTTTACACAAGGTAATAATATTCATTTCTTTATAAGAGACCAATATTTTTTTTGATTGACACAGGGTTTTAATTTTGCCTAGGCATAAAAGTTGATATAAAAAACCAGCCAACATGCATAAGCATAGTTGACAACAAAAACTGGCAAGCCCAAACTAAGTGGTGAGCCAAAAAAAAAAAGAAAAACATGGTAAAAATAACTAACAACAAAAACATGTCAAACCCTAGCAAGGCCCAAAGGCCACCCAACAAAAAAAAAAGACAAAAAAACCAAAAAGATACTTTTAAAACCATAGTCCACTTACTCAAGGCGTAACCATGTCATTCAGGTTATCTAAAATGATAATTTCCTTGCCTTTGGATGTTGTGGAAAAATCGTCACCTTTCACACTATGTTTGAATTCTTTAATACTTAACTTTCACCCACCCATGAATACTACTACTCTGTTACTATCCAACCTACCCTACATCGCCTTTAATGTGACCCTTTATGGTGTTTTAGGAAGTTAGTATGGAGCTGAAATCTCTCCATGAGCCACCATTTTTGAAAATAATTTAACTACCTCCACCCTTTCTTTGTATGTCTACTCTCCTTCCATTATGTGATTTGTAATATTAGGCTTTTGATGTGAGTCATGGGTGGAAAGGACCAAAAATGCCCATTCGAAGAATCAGAGATATAAACCTTCTGATGGAGTTCCTAAAAAAAACTTACCAGAAGCATGAAGTAAGTGTCCAACACTCAAAAATTTGAAATAAGGATGAAACTGATTCCATTTGTGTCAGTGAAAGGAAGCTTCGGTAGGGGACCCAATTCACATTTTGTAATGTTATCCATAAGGTTGTGACAATGCTCCAATTTGATGAAAAACAAAACCAAATTTAAAACCACCTCAATGTTAAATAGTAAAGCCATAAGATTTGAGGTGAACATAGCTACCACTTTTGAGTGGCTCAACTTTGCATGTCCTGATCTAGGTAGTCATTTTTTAAGACCAACAAAATTGCCTGGAATAGTTCCTTAGTTGGTACCCAAAAAATATTCTTAAGTCTTGCTCGAGATATCCCCCCTCAAAATCCATCTCCCAAATAGAGCTACCACCATAGACTACTGGAGTAGCCAGGCTGAGGTTGACCCCATGATCCATGGTGAAAGGATAAAAACACTATGAAAAACAAATCATAGCCCAAGGATAATTCTTGAAGACTAAAATACACCATTTGGCATAAGGAGATCATGCCAAATCCAAGAAAATTAATGCAATCATGTGCCATCATTAAAATGTCATGAGACACACATGCCACAAGAGTGCCATCAGGTAGGCCAATGAGTTGGAAATATTAGTAATAATGGTGAAAGCTACATTATGGAGATAATCATTAAAAAAGATTAATGTAAGAGGTTTATCCCAACCAAGAAATTTGTAGACCAAAATTAGAAAACAACTCAATAGAAAATAAAGATTTCCAAATAGCCTAACATTCCCCTTTTTTTAATTTTATTTTTGATTTTTTTTTAAAAACAAAATAAATTAAAGGGAAATAAAGATTAAAAACTAAAGTCAATGAAGGCTAAGGATAGAAAATCTTCCCAAGTTTTATGTAGATTGTCCATTCTATTTGTTTCAAGTTGGTCAATGCCATAATTGGCAAAGAAATAAGTAGAAACGTTAGATTCTCAGTAGTAATGCTTAGAATCTAGAGAAGCAAAATTATTCAGCCTTCCCCAAACACTAGACAAGATATTTTCCAATTTCCAAGATTTGGCAATTTTTTTTTAATCACAAAAATTATAATCTGGAAATCCCCTTCAATGATAAGCTTATCGATATTGCACTAGATTAAAAGATCAATCCTAGTAACTAAATCTTGTACTTCTACTTAATTGTTAGTACCATATACAAGTTTACTCAACATTTCTCTGATCAAAGATCTACTACAATCTTGAATGAGACAACCAACCCTCGACATACCTAGATTTCCTTTGAAATCACCATTAAAATTCAACTTGAACCACCTTGATGGTGGAGGAGCCCAAGAGCTCTTATCCTTTCTTACTTTTCTACTAGAAACTATCGTTGACCCATTAATGGGTGAGGAAGAGACCAATATTATTATCTTTATGTCATGTAGAATATTCTGCACAATTTTGATATGAATATTATAAACTACTAGATTATAGATGTCCATATTATTCCTTATCTTGTTTAGAATGGGCATGTGCCCATTCTACACAAGATAGGAATATTATCATATGTCAAATATATTTATCTTATGTAGAATGTAATTAATTGATAGTATTATTTATCTTTATCTTATTAGCTAAAATTTACAATCAAGACCAATTCTAGAACAATCCTCGAAATTTCCTATTAATCTTAATATCCAAAATTCCCCACTCTTTACAATCAGGAGGATACAAGTATACATAAAATTAGGATGGGGATGCCTCATCTATAAATAAAAGTCTAAATTTACATTATATAATAATAGACTGCATGTTAAAATTCATGCATGGCATGCATGTTTACAATGTGATTATAAATAATACCTTTTGCCAAAAGAATTCTAGAAAATAGTAAGGTCTAAAATAGACTTCTATTACAACCTCAACATGCACTTATATCAAAAGCTACCTATGATGTGGCAGCAATAGAAGGTGTAACTTGCATACTTGTTGAAGTTGTTGAGGCTATAGGTATAACTTGAGTTACAACTATAGTGGGCACTACTAGTATAGACATGTCAACTAGAGTTATGACAAAAGTTGCCACCAATGTAGTTGTGGCAGTGAATGTGGGAAGTGTCACATAAAATGGAACCATCTATGTTTGTACTAATTTATACTTTTAGGACTGATATTGAGTACCCTAAGGAGGTGTTAGTGATGCCCCTATTATTTAATTTGAAATTTTTATAGCATCTATTTGTGAATATAAGGCATGGTTGGTCTGAAAGTCAATATTGATAGTTTTAAAATCAAGAAAATACCTTTTGAACAAATTTGGAAGCTTGTCCATCAAATTATTATGTGTGTTTAATACAAATCTAACCTAAACATAGAGTGTATCCATCCCTATAACCATGTTTATGGAAAAATTCACCAATTTCATGATCTCTTCTTTAGTTTTGTAAAGCCTTCCCTTAATTTTTGCTCAAAAGCTATCCATTGCAGCTTGGAGGAGGTTCTCAAAAGTGGGATTAGGAAGTAATTACCCAAGAGGAGTGCTCACATTAGTGAATCTAACATCTTTAAAAATGGATTCTGTCTCTCTCTCTTGACTTGTAAATTATTTCACTAAATTTTAAATCTCTTGATGTTAGTTAAACAAGTTATACCTCTTAGCGGCCACATAATTCTAGGCCCATGTAGCCTTTAGTGCTATTATTAAGTTGAAATGGGAATATTCCTTATTTCTCATTGCTTGGTTTAGGAAGTGTAACTTACCATCCATAACCTTTATTTTATGAAATAAATGCAGTATATCCCTCACTTAGACTGGGATATAGCCTTTGTAAACCTTATTAATTAAATAATGTCATACAAATTTTTAGTTGTACCCTGTACATTGTCTATAATTTATTTTAGGACTTGAATGGTGATCCTCTCTTGTGACCTTTGAATATATTGGTCATAGCTTTTGAATATATGCTTTATCATTCCCCCATTAACATCTATAAAATTTTAGGGATCTTCCCCATATTGATCTAGGTTACAAGGATTTGTTTTTCTCTTTTTTGTTAAAGAAAATATATCTTCTCTTTGTTATAATTCAACTTGTTCTCCCTCTACAATCAAAATTTTCCTTTTGAACTTACTCAAGGTGTTTATTTATCTTTGAAAATGAAGTTTGACCATTGGTTAGTCAACAATCACTAGGTCTTGTCTATCTACCTCCTCTTATTATAGTTATTCAATTCATGAGGGGAAATTCAATACAACTTGATGTTTAGTCTACTCTGTGGTTGTAAGAGTACAATAGGAAGATTTACTTAGAGGATGAATTTATATAGGGGAATATGTCCCTAATTCAATGAAAGGAGATATGGCCTTCCATCATCCAGTGACTTTATTCTATGCTAGGGTATCAATGATATACTTGGTCTTCCTAGCTACTTTATATACTAAAATTGTAAGGGAATCTATCTAGGTAGCTTGGCAAATGGGTATACTCAATTATGTAGATAACCTAGGAGGTGTGGCCTATGTAGCAAAAATGGACTTAGATACTATACTTTCAAAGTGTACTTTCCTTGATGGCACAATAGACTAGGGATAAACTCTACTAAAGATTGAGTATGTCACTAGAGTGCTAAGTAGATTTTGCATGTAATTGGTGATTGATGTGTACACAAATTCATTGATAATATTCATAGTAGTAATCCTAATAGGTTGGTTAGGGGGGAATTACAAATCAAAAGAAACTAGACCATGGTTGGAAAAATTAGAATTGTGGCTATTTGAGGCTCATTTATTGAGCTTAAAGAATATAAAGAATGAGTAATTCCTGTTGCGTCAATTATAGTAGTAGGGATTGAATAAGTCACCAAATAATGGGGAACTTATGTAATTACTATATAGGTAGTTGATACTATAGTTGTCACCATGGTAACTTGAGATGGAGAGTATTGGGGTGTGGTTAATGATGGCCCCTATATTGTGGTTTATAGTTTTAATTCTGACTCACCTTGTATATCTCCTTCTTTGTCTAATAATAACTTGATGACCATTGAGATAAATTTTCCTTAATTAATTTCCTTATATTCCCCTAATAGCTTAGTCCCTTTGGATTAAGTCTCTTTTTTAGTCTTCCACTCATATTCTTCATAGTCATCTATTAGTTTTTTGAATGTTCTGTCTCTCGAATGTTTGTTTTGGACATCCGTTCTTCTTCATTTGCCCATATCTTGTCCTCCTCATAACTATAATATAATTCAACATGATTTTATCTCTATCAGCCCATTATTTTATCCTTTTCTTCCTATGAACCTTTTGTAGGTTTTTACTTTAGTTTCACCTTCTAAGGTGCAAATGGAAGATTTTTAGGATTTATCTTATAAGTAATAAATGGCTTATCAATAATGGGGGATTTCCATATAAGAGGTAGAATGGGAGATGGAGGGATTATAGTGGTATTAGGTGGTAAGGAAGTGAGAGCATTAGTGACCAGTGGGGGAATCATGGGAGGTGAAGATGGTTGCCCAGGAGGAGAAACAATAGGATCTTGAGAAAAAAGTAGGTAGACTTATTTGTTGCATAGTAGTTAGTGGAGGCAAAGGTAACATAGAATGATAATGAGAGGAAGTTTACATTGAATATGCAAGGGAGCCTTAGGTAATCTTAATTCTATCTTAAAAATTTTCTTCCCCAGATGGGTCAACTTATTCCTACATATTTGCTTCTATTTGAGGAGGGGCCCCTTGAATAAGTGTAGAAACCTATTGTTATCCTTAAATCCTCTTGGAATTTTCCTTAATAATTTTAAGATCATATTGGATCCATTGGGATGTAATACTTGACATGTTTGATTTGTGAATCTTTGTAATGAATTTGATATCATCCTCAACATTCATGAATCCAATATCATGATTGTAAGACTGGTGCCTATATTTGATTCTGACCTTCTTTTGATATTTATTTGTGTTCCCTGATATTTTTAATAGGATCCCAATGTCTAAATGGTGCCCATTTAGATCTATAGTGTACTTTGATTTTTACGATAGATTTAAAATGTTCCCACTTTGTATACTGCATTCTACAAATGCTAAGTGGGGTTAGGTGTAAAACTGCTTGCTTAGCATTCTATAACTTAACATCGACATTGTTATCTAATTAAGAGATAATTTCTTGCTTAGACACTTTGTTCAAAATTATTCATGTTAAATATAAGAGGTGTGACTTTATGGCTTCTATCCTAATTATGGCACACTTAGGATACTACCAATAATTACCCATTCTTAGAATACTTCTATTTATGGGATCTAATAATCTAGGCATGTTGTTCCCATAGATAACCTGGTACATCATAGGGTAAATGTCTCTAAATCTTTGTATTTGATTCCTAAATTTATGAACATAGAGGATGTTGAACTCCTCACAAATCCTATTCTTTATAAACTCTATGGATTTTTGTTAGGGTTCTTCATAGGTTAAAGATGTACTATTGTAGTTACAACATCTACCAAATAAGACATCATGTAAAAGTTGTCATCTAGTGAAATTATTATATTGGTGATTCGATGAATCAAATTTGAGATGATTATCTCCCCCAAGATAATGATTTTGTGAGAATTTAGGATGATATCCAATAATGAACCCATATCTCATTGACATAAGAAATGATTGAGAAGTATATTTTGTTTAATAACACCATAATAATCCTTACCCCTCGTTTGAAGGCAACTATGATAACATAAGAAATATGGTCTTAAATCACAAAGCTATTAGGTTGATAACCTATTGTTGTAATTTTCTAGGGATATTGTTTGTAAGCAACCATGAGTTAACCATAACTTGCCCATATGTCATATCTGGGAAAGGGAGCTTGTAAAACCTTTCGAATACATTTCCACTTATGTAGGTTATACGAGTATGGTTAATTCAAAAATACAATATGTTTCTAGATATTTTCCCATTTATGAATAAATGATATAGTAAGTTAATGTAGGGCATTACCTCTTGCTTAGTTGTAACATTGTGTAGTACGATTGCCTTTTTTCCATAAGGTTGTCTTTGTATACCTTTGATAAAATAAAAAGTTATTCTTTCACCTTATATGGTTCCACAACATCGAATTCCTCCCAAGTTGCCAAATAGTGTTTGAAATCATGATTGAGAACTATTGAATTGAACACTATATCTATATATTCAATTGTCCCAATAATTAAATATGTAAAAGGAGAAGTGTGAGATTATAAGGCCATTTAAATTTTAGTAGGAATGCATCAATTATCTAGAAATATTCAAATATCTTGGCCACTATAGATTTGAATGTAATTCCCACTTGGTAGATGGGAGGCAATGTGATCAAATCAAATATTGAAAATCAAACTATTGCTTTAGATTTATTAGCTTTGAGAATTGAATGCACTAATCTGCCAATTCGTGAAAATAAATGGCAATAATAGCTTTTGCTCCATTCCTTGTCTAATTTTTTTATTTACATTTTGATGTCATTATACTAATTTTTATGTATTTTATCGCCATGTGGATTATTTTTCTTATTCCCATGTGCCTTTTTAGCTTTATATAATAGATGTCTATTTTAGGTGCTTTTGGGCCTAACATTCATGTATTTATTATTTGTTTATTTGGTTGAGAGACATGTGGTTGCATATCACTGCTCTCCCTGCATCTATACTTTGGCTTAATGTACTTTACCATAATTTAGTGAGATAATAACATGTGGCAAGATCCTAACAATCTATTATGGTCAATAATGAGTAGTAAAACTAAAACAATAATAAAATTACATGATGCAACTTCATTAAGAAAAAAATGGTTTTAAACACAAAACACAAAGATGTGCACATCATATTTATTAGTACTATTATATAGGAAAGAGATACAAAAGGTGAATTTATATACTTAGAACTAGTAGGAGGGAATTAAAAAAAGAGGATTGGAGGAGTAGTTTTATATATGATTTCGTAACTCATCACACCCCTAACTAAACTTATTTTTTGTCCTTGAGCAATCTAAACCTTTGTATATGGAAACATAATTATTTAAATTCAAATGGTTATGTTGTGCATGTCCCTTTTTTTTATAAAACCCAAAATTGTTTGCTATCCTATTCCATTTCTGATCTTCACTTATTTCATTGAATTGATCTATTCTCATCCAATTAGCAATGGGAAACCAAAAAATAAGATGTTGATATGCTATGGAAAGCTAACTAAATCTCTTCCTTCTTACCACATCAATATATTTGGTGAATCTTTTGAGAGCTATCATGAAATTATACCGTAAGAATGACTCCTTTTCAATTCAGGGGTAATCTCATTCCATATAACTAAACAAGTATTGTAGGTTTATTTAGTTGTCCTATGATCAAGTCTGAGTACTAATTTTGGGTGTCTTTTTATTGTGACCTAGTTCTTATAACTACCTCCCTTTTATTTATTAATGCAATCTAATCTGATTCTATCACATTTGGCTTGGTAGCCTCCCCTCTGATCATTAATGTGGTTTATTTCTCTTTCTCTTGATACTCATCTAATTATTCACCTCTTATTTTATGATTGGAAAGATAAAAAGAAAAATATCTCAGAAGCACATCACCCAAATACATGTTTGGATTGAATTCTTAGGCATGAGGAATAACATAGTTGTGTATATATAATTCACATAATTGATTTTGATCCTTATGAGTGACACTATTATATATTTCAAAGGAGTGAGGCTCACTTACTAGTTTGGGCATACCACAATAGACTCTCATGAACTAAAATTTTAACTACTACTCCTCAATGTAGACAACATACACTCTTAAAAGAGGTCTACAACTCATTATTTACACTGTTAACTAACTCATATCTTCTATCTTATTTTTTAGTTTAAAAATTTGTGACTTCACATCTTTGACCTTTTTTGAAGCTATGTTTTCATCTCTTAATGGACTATACTATGTGTACCATAACTAATCTCTTTGATATGAGTTAAAGTTCTTGAAAAATCTTTTCCATGGACCTTTAGCCCTAATAAACACTTTATTAAAGTCTGAGCTATAGGGGATTGAAAATGTATACTCTCTACTTCTACCACCCTAGGTAGTGTATCTAGCCAATTCTCCTTTTTCTCAAGCTCCTTAATTCTTACCTTAAGGGTTTCAATTTACCATAGGGCTTCTAATAATTTATAATTTTATTCTTGCCTAGGCTGATAAGGGTTTTCTTATTCTACCATTGCCACTTCTTCATCCACCACATTATCTTCTTGTTCCTCCAATGCTACCTTATTTCCTGCCACATTATGTGAAGTACTCTAATGTTCCATCTCTCTAAAGAATGTAGTCTCAACATTGGATGAAGCAGAGTTTCCTTCATCAAAACTATTGATAATTTGACTTTCATTTGGATTGAGATCCCCTTCTTCCTCAGATTATTCCATACTCTCTATTTGAATAACATTAGGGGCTATTAGAGTGTGTTGTATTGATATTATATACCTAATAATTTGAGATTATATTCTAGGAGTGAGTGGAGTTTGAACCTTTTACTTCTTCCTATCTATTGATGTATAGGTCGTGTCTTTAGCCCTTTTCTTGCCTCTACCCTAATAATTTGAGGAAGGAGTTATTATTAACTTCCTCTTTCCTCTCTCAGGTCTGTCTATATTCTCTTCTATCACATGCTCTTCTTATTCCTCTACACACACAACCTCTTCTTGAACAGCTATTATTTTTCCTTCATCAACTTCTTCATATTGTTGTTCTTCTAGTAGCTATTACATTGTCAAGAAATTTTCCTAATCTAAGTTAGGTATTTATTCCATTAAACATTTGCATATAATTAGTTGAATTAGATTGTGATGGGATAAAGATATTGGATTCCTTTTTTGGTACTCTTTTTCCATCCTTATTAGCATGTTTAACTAAAAGTTGGGTATATTGACCCTTATCCCATGCCTGAAATGATTAAGGATCTTGAAGTGTACTGCATGCAACATTGAATATCTACCCTCACAAGTTAAGTACTTAATAATGTAGAGGGAAACATCTACCCAAATCCATGGTAATGAATAATGAAGTGTACTTATGTATTTGGATTATAACTACTCTCTATATGTGTAAAAGAGTCTTGTATGTATTAGCATTGGGTTTCTTATGCCAAACTTCCTTTGTGTGAGGTAGACTAATTACCTCTTTTAGCAAATCTTCAATGACCTCCACCTGTAATCCTATGATAGTGGCTACATCATTTATGGAAGTTTCTACAAACTCTTGGAAAATTTCATCATCAAACCCTATTAATTTCTCAAAATAACCAAGCCATCTTGCATTTTAAAAAATGCTTACAACTTTCCATCTTCTCCTTAATGGCTTGAGGTTTGTGGGTTTTATTCTGACCACATAGCCTCCCATCTCCCTTGAGTGTTGTACTTAAAATAAAGGTGGTTTCTAGCTATCTTGGATAAATTTATAGAGGGTTTTAGATTGCATGTTGAGTGTGGTGTAATTGAAATGGTTCTTGATGTTTTATCCTGTAGTTAGAATATCCTTCTCAATTTCCCCATAGTCTACCAATGATTATTACCTTTCCTTGATTACATGCTTGGGATCTTGTAGGATCTTGTCATGACATCCTCCACATCTAGAGCACTTATTTTCATAATACAACATTCTATGGAATTCACACTTGCTAACTAACCAATCACTTATCCTCAAGTAATGAACAAAATATGGCTCTTGATAGGTGGGATGGAGACGTTCATTAGTCAAGATGGAAATTATGATGAATAAGTATGATGTTACAATATTAGCCAAAATGGGAAAAGTGTGCCACATGTTAAACCTATGTCTACATTGGGAATGCTCATTAATATGTATGATTACATTAATAAAATGTATCTTAATGAATTGATAATATATTACTCATATACTAGACATGTATAAAATAGGCATAATATTTTTTTCAAGTTTAGAATGGGCACCTACAAATTCTACATAAGATAACAACATTATCAATTAAGAATTTGATAATATTAGTTTGTGTACAATGAACATATGCTATTTATGCACAAGTCTATAGGAATATGGGATTTTTAATTGATAATATTCTTAATATACCATAACTATGTATAATGGTGCATATTATGAACACTTCTTGTTCAATACTCCTATTATTTTTAGCACATGTTATTCAGCCCGTTATTATCATCAATTAAGAATCTAGTAGTCCTAATTTGAATAGAATGAGAAAATTCTGATTCTACATAAATTTAAATAAGAACATTATCAATTAAGAAATCTAATAGTATTTGTTTATATAGAATATGCATGTGACCATTTTACATGATAAAAATATTGGATTATTAATTGATAATGTTCTTAGTATACTTGACATATCATTGTATAATGGGGTATAATATGAGCAATGCTTGTTTAATGCCCATTTTGAAAAAGATAAGAATTTCATCATTAATTAAGAATAGAGTAGCCTTAATTTGTGTAAAATGGGCACATGCCCATTCTAGACATTAGATAAGAATGTTATCAACTAAGAAATATAATAATATTCTCTTATGTAGAATCTACCTATGCCCATTCTCCACAAAATAGAAATATTAGATTCTTAATTGATAATGTTTTTAGTATAATAGATCTATGTAGAATGGGGTATAATATGAGCACCTTTTTGGTCACTCCAATGGAACCACTGTTGGACTCAAATTTTGTAATAAAATATTATTTTGGTAACATGGTATGGGAATGCAAAGGTGCAAGAATAACATATAAGACCTAGGCACAAACAGATCATGGCATGAAAGAGTGAAAGGTTGAAGAATAATGCAAAAGACATTAATGTGAAAGGATGAGTCATGAAAGATAAGGAAAAGGAGAATTAGGAGCATAAGATGCAAGAGTCATAGAAGCACAAGATTAGAACAAGGGCGTAAGAAGTGGAGGTGGTTACAAATTAGTTCATAGAAGTAGTGGGTATTAATGAGAGTGTAAAACTAACACAAGTTTGTGAAATAAGAGGAACATAAACAAAACGATCTAGCATAAAGAGGTTATATATGGGTTGTTGGATTTGATTCAAAAGGGATTTAATTGTAAAAACTCACCATAACTTCTTCTTTGAAATAATCTATATCTTTCCATCTTTTATGTATTAATGTTATGACATGAGAAAGGGGTTTGCTTATGTATAAATACCCTTCTCTCTTTGCTTGTTCTTTATATTATCAATATTGTTGTTATGTTGTTATGGATAAGGCATAGATCTAGAGAGCATGTAATGAATGAAACACATATGTAATCTTATAAATTTGATTAATAGAACTAATATTCGGTGAACTTCAGTGTGTTGAATCTATTTGGTGTTAAATTTGATTTATGATACTATTTATATGCAATGTGTACATTCATCAAATGGCTAAATCTAGATTAATATTAGTATTAATATGGCTAATTTAGTAACTCAATCACCTAAGTAATATTTTTATAACAACCATCACATGATAGAATTGATGGGGACTAATCCCTACTATACACCTCAGGTGAGAGCATGAGGTTACCCTTGCATGTATGCTAGTGCAAAATCTTGTTGGCACTTTATTTCTATTGGGCATGTAATTAATACTTATGTGAAGCTAAGGAAAACTACCCAAAATTTTGGTTTTATTATTGGGACCTGTTGCACTTGTTACCCCTATGGTATAGAAATGTTCAAAATACTATCTTTAGAAAATGTTGAGTAATGGGTTGCTATCATAGAAGATAAATTATGCTCTAGTATCTTGAACTAGGATTTTATACACACATATATGTAGATAAAAACCTATATGATTATCTATATGAAAAATTATTTGTAGATTTACCTGTTTACTTACATGTTTATCTTTTGATGTATGCACAATACCACTCAATAAATTATGGATAGAAGGCTTCTTATTCAGTAGAACATCAGACAACTGTAGCTAAGCTAGAAACTACATGCACATGAGTGGTCAGATTATAGTGGAAGGGAACACTTAATAGATATATTTTGGAATACATGGTCTCTACATATTCTTGTATGAAAGAGGAAAAATTCAACTTTTTGAGGGAACTACGTGGGAGGTATCTCAAGAAATTTTCTTTAGAGATTAAGAAGCTTATGGTTGATTCTAAGATTGAGAAGTTTCCCATGGATGACTAAACTCTATTATGCATGAACAATGTGATTGGTGGGGAAATGGATGGATATGCATCGATATAGGTTAGAATTTCAGCATGGAAGTTGGACAATGAGAGCTATTGAAGCATAAGTATGATGAATCCAGGCATAGGCATCCAACCCAAAGGTAGACAAGAGGATAATAGAAGTGTCATGAGAATCCATAAGAGGGAAGAAAGGTATGTTTATTACTCTATAATCATGGATTCATGACCTTCACTAGCACATACACACAGAGAAGAAGTAGGACAAACACTGATAACAAAAACCAATCCAAATATATCTAATTCCCCCACCACAGTGTATGCTCATGCATTTGAGTTTGATGAAATTCATAGAAATTGGGATATTGATAGAGTGAACTCTGAATTTGAATCTTAAATTAAACCCATAAAAGAGTCTCTATAAGTGCAAGATTAATTTAATACTTTACCATTAGTTTATACATTTATATTAAAATGACCTATGACTCACCTTGGAATGCCTAGTGGACCAAATTTAACTAGTGGATAGACTACATGACCGATCATAACCAATCAACCTTCCTAAGGGCCCATTATTTTTGTGCACCTATTGCTAAAAGAGGCATGAGAGGAAGTATATGTAGTTGTTATGTTGGATTAGGATCAAGCTGTGGTATTAAAGGTATTAATGGACCTCACCTGCAAGAATCAGGAGGAATTGGAGAGGAGCTATAATGAGGTCCACTATAACCACCCAATGCATGTACAATTTATTATGAGATGATGTGTCATATGCCTAAATATTAAGGTGTCAAAAATGTAGCAAAACACTTTCACAAGTGTGAACTCATTTGGAAAGCATGGTATATCACACCTTTAGAATAAAAGGCCACTTAGTTCACCACTTCTTTATTAGATTGCAGGCACAAATTTTACCCTTAACAAGCAGTTGTGAATTATGAATTATTAAAGGTTGCTTTTCTCTAAGAATTTGATATCCCTAAATTTGAGCAATAAAGTATTATTACCGTAAAAGATATCAAGCAAGATCTCACTGAGAGTGTGTGCATGTATGATGCAAATTTAAAAATGCTTCTTTTGAAGCTATCCTTTGAGATTAACTAGTCATAATATGCTCAGTGGTTTATGGGAGGGTTATTAATCCCTTTATGATGAGCCTTATCCCATAAAAATTTCATTGAACTATGTGAGGCATTAGAAGCTACCCTCCACATTGAAACCATGGGAAATATAGATACAGGGATTATCCCCTTTATGGAGGCTCAAATTACCATGATGGATCCTCATCTAGAAAAGCTTATAATTAATAACACTCATGATACACATAGTAGCCTTTGGTGTGCTAACTACAAAGTGGAAGGCCATAACATGAATAATTATCCACAAAAGAATGTTCGTGCCATAAAAAATATTCTTGTGAGATCCATCAAGAGGATCATGATGTAATAAGTTTCCCATTATTATAGTGTGCTACCCAAACTAAATAGCCACTATAATATAAAATGTGTGGTGCATACACACATGATACTAATGAATATTAAGTGATCAATGAGATTCATGAAGCATGCACAAGAGGAGCTCACCAAACTTATACTGCTAATAATTAGGAAGTTTGTGGAGGTCAATATTTTAGGGGTAGAGGATGTGGTAATGGATGCAAAGTGGCCATTTTACACATAGAACATTTTATAAATGTTGATCTTTAGACAATTACCACCATGACTACATGGTCTATCCTACTTGCACCTTTTGTAAAAATAAACATCACCTGGAAGAATGTCCTAATTTGTATGTAACCATTATTAAGGAATATAATAAGAAGGGCAATGATATGATTTGAGTTGAAAAAAATCCAAGTGCTTAGTGGATATTGTGCCTTACCGCCCCACCAAATAGACCTAAGGTAAAGATTACTACATAAAGTGGAATTCATTCCTAAGCCATTTCAAATCCACCTACTAAGAAGGTTCAACATGAAAAACCTCACACACATCACTACCCAAATGGTCAAAAATAAAAATAAGTGTTGTGAGACACAATGGCCCTGGTACATGAACTACAAGGTAAAATTGAGTTTTTTAAGGAGAAGGATGCTACCATGCACACTGAGATGTAGAGAGAGACTATCTCAACCAACTCAAAGCATGATGAATTTTGAGAGATATACAAGCTTCTTATTTATGAGAACATCATCCCTCTCCTGAAGAACTAGTTATGCCTACAAATGACCAATACTTTAGTGGATTGTTTTCTGAACCATGCACGATGAGAAGAGGATCATGTCATACCAATGCTAAATGTGACAAAGAGATCATTGTGAATGTATACATTGATGGTTGAATGATATGAGATATACTGATGGACACTGGTGTAGAAATTAATGTTCTCACAAAGGATGCCTGGAGGAATATGGCAAGCCCCACTTTGTAACCTTCTCCACACATTTTATTTATTTCCAACAAGACTAAGCAATGACTATAGGCATTCTTCAGAATGCCACCATAAACATTTTGGTTATCCTATTCAAGGGTGATTTTGAAGTAATTGAATTATCTGAAGCCGATGATTTCCCATCCCTATTGGGTTAACCATGGTGTTATGAAAATAATGTTGAATTGCATTTCAATAAATGCTACATCAACTATGAGAATGATACCCAATAAATGGCCATTCCTCTCAATACTAACCAAGGACCCCCATTTATAAAGCCCGTTGATGTTGATAAGGATGTTAACATGATATATAACATCATTACCTAAGGAAATAAAAATGTGGACCCTAGTCTTGATGACATCTTGCATTAGGAAGACACAATTTATTTCTAACATAACTAGTGTCACTTATGAATATTGGGCTCACAATGCATATTATCTAATAGGATGAGGTTGTGCCAAACTTGGTTGATAAATAAATGCTACAAATAAGCTAATTACATTCCATAAGTTTTTCTGTATTATTGGTGGATTCCTTATGAATGCACTAACCTTATATTTGTAATAGGTACCTAGGTTCCATGGTTAGATGCAGGTCTAGGAATACTTATAGCAGTTGGAAAATTACTATGTTTTTAAACATAAATGCAGGCATGTGATAAAAAATTTATTGTAAGGAACCACTGATTGATGATGGTCTGCTCATCAATACTAGTTGAGTACTTGGGATCAGGTACTTACAACCATGTATAATCATTTTCACTATGATAACCATGTTAATGCTACCTTAGTTTAAAATGGTATTGCATCCCTAGAAGAACATATAGTGTAATGTGAAAGTCTTTGAAACACTGACAAAATGTTTTACTAGAATTCTTATGAATTCATGTGTTCTATGGTAATATGTGTACTTAGGCTAGGGAATGGTACATTCATAAAGAAAATCATAAAGATATAAATACTAGGGAGTGAAAAAAACATAGTCTACTTTCCACATTTGCATTTTATTCACCATGAATGAATTTGAATTTATCTTTGTAAACCATCTGCCAAGTAGCTATAGGGGATTAGGCAATGGTTGAAGATTGGATACAAACCATACATGGTGTAACTAAGGATAATTTGGCCATCTTCCAAAAACTCAATAATCCAACTAGGAATCAATTGGAACTCAAATCCCAATCAAAATATGACCATAGAGAACACATTTAGAAGGGCAAGTAAAAAGTCATATATCAAGTTTAATGAGGGTACTAGTGCTGATCCATCTGAGTAGCCATTCTACCACTTAAACTTGCCTACATCATATGAGACATGATATATTTAAGATTATATGCAGTCCAATTAGATACCATACTCAATAACACTTCAAATGGTTTAATAAAATTTTAGGATAAAAGACACACCTAAAATGGCTACTATGAGAAATTATTGATTTGATGTAAAGTTAGCCAAAATATTTGAACTCTTACATGAGTATCAAGACATCTTATCGTAAACTATAGAGAGATAAAATGAGTGCATCCAACATTGGGAAAAATACATATCAAATTGATTGACAGTGATCAACCAGTTAGAAAGTGACCATATAAGTTGAACCCTAATTTGCATGCTTGGATTAAAGAGGAAATCAATAACAAGTTGCACGTTAGAGTTATTAATCCCATTGAAGAGTTTGAATGGGTTTGTCCAATGGTGATCAACATTAAGAAGGGTGGTTGTATTCAAATTTACATGGATTATAGGCTTCTTAATATGGTGTGTGTAATGGACCCTTTCCTGACACCTTTTACCAAGGAAATTATGGAAGGTGTTACTAGGTGCAAGATCTACACCTTCATCAATGGCTTTTTTGGATATCACAAAGTCCAAATTTCTAAGGAAGACAAGACTAAGACCACTTTTACAATTGAATGGGTTTTGTTTTCATATAATGTTATGCCATTTAGCCTAAAGAATGCACTCACAATGTTCTCACACATCATGGTAGAAACATTCAAAAGTTCTTTCAAGTATACTTTAATGATTGGACCATGTGTAGTCTAATGTGGGATCACTATGATAACCTACACCTCATGATTGAGCGCTGCCACCATCTTCATATTTACTTGAATCTTAAGAAATGCATTTTTGCCACCCCTTTGGGATCTTATTGGGGCACATCATTTATTATGATGGACTACTGGTGGACCCAACCAAGATTATAGTTATCATGTAACTTCTACCTCTAACTTCTCAGTGTGAGGTCTATGCCTTTTTAGGTCATTCGGGGTTATGCCAACATCATAATGCTGTTAGAAGAATAACTCAAGCACAATGGCATACTATTATAGATGACTCAACATCAAAAAACATTTGAGACCTTAAAGGAGAAATTGGTTACTGTACCCATTATCTAGTTCCCAAACTTGAATTAGCCATTTCATGTGCATATCGATGCTTCAGGTATGACAATAGGCACTATCCTAACACAAATCAATGAAGGTAACCTTTATCATCCTATTTATTTTTTTAGCTAAAATCTCACACCAAAAAAATTAAATTATTCTATGATTGACCATGAGGCCTTGTTTATGGTGTATATGCTTCAGGAGTTTTGCTAGTACTTATTGTAAACCCCATTTATCTTCTATATGAATCATGAAGCTCTCAAGTATTTGGTAAATAAACCCATATTAAACTGATGTATTTGTTGATGGATTTTTCTATTTTAGGAATTTTAGTTCTTTATGGTCATCAAACTAGGAAAAGTTAATTTCATCCCCAACCATATCTCATACATTCAATATGGTGAACCAACATGTGCCATAGAGGATGATTTACCTAATGTACAACTCTTTCAAGTCAAGTGCATCCCTAATTAGAGGAAATTATGACTTTTCTTACAATAGGCTCAACATCAGATCACTTTAACACCCAAGACAAAAATCAATTGGATATGGACACTACCCCTTTCTAACTTATTAGCGAGGACCTATATAAACTTGGTTGAGATGAAGTGTACATTGGTGTATAATATAACATGAGGATGTGGAAGTCCTTCAAGAGGTCCATGAGGGTGTCACAAGGAGACACTATGCTAGTGACACAACAACACATAAAGTTTTACTAACAAGATTATGTGGCTCACCTTATTTAAATATACCAAAGCTTACATGTGCCAACGTGATATCTATTAGTGCGTAGGTAAACCAAACCAATGAGATTTTATGCCTCTTTATCCAATCCTTGCACATGAACCATTTAAAAAAAGGGTTATTGATTTTTTTAGACCCATTTAGTTGGTTACAAGATTTATTGACATGTGCTACATCAATACTACCATCGACTATATCACACACTAAAATCAAGTTGCACGCACACATGATTATATTGTTGTGACCATTACTTGAATTTTATGGGAAAATATCATCACTAGCTATGGATGTCAATTAAGCTTAATGAGTGATCATATCACTCACTTCCTCAATGAGACAATGCACATCTTATTGGCTGATTTCATGATCATGTACCATAAAACCATGCCATAACATCCTCAAGCTAATGATACAACTAAAGCCTTTAATAAGATCCTAGGTAATAATTGACCAATATTTGCAATATTAGTAGAACTAATTAAGATGATTGAGTTTCTATAGTATTATGGGCCTATCAAACCACATACAAAAGGTTTAATAAGATTACTCCTTTTAATCTTATCTTTGGTGTTAATGCAGTTTTATTGGCGAAGTTCCTTGTGCCCTCTTTATGTATTACATGTGTTGTCAAACTAGATGACAAAGAGTCTCTAAAAGCATACATGTATGCCTTAATACAACTATATGAAACATTCTTTCTAGTATATTGGAGTAAATGAGTTGAGAAACACAATTAAAAGTCCTGACATGATTGATATATCAAAAACAAAACCTTTTTTCTTGGTATGCACGTATTGGTCTATGATTCTAAGTTCATGTGCCACTCTGATAAGATTTGGATCCACTAGTATGATCCATTTATTATTGATTATATTCATCCAAAAAATTCTTGTAAATAGAATACATTAGATGGCCAACTCCTAACATGACATTTCAATGGCAGCTGACTCAATCCTTATCATTCAATGTAATTTTCCCTTTCTATCCATAAGGCGTATGACAATATTTTATTTATGAATTTATTTTGATTTCAAATAATCAAGTAATAGAGTGTGTTCCTTTAGTTTTCTTTTTCATTTTATTCATAGTTGGATCTCATTCAATTTTGTCATGAAGGACCACGTGCATCTTTCAATATGGGGTAGGTTTAAAGGTAAATAAGCTAGTTAAGTGATCAGTGCATAAAGGAAACAATGGAAAAACCAAACATGATGATTAGAAGACAATGGGTCACATAAGACATGACATTAGGAGAAGGTGTGCAATATGGGGAGGCACACAAGATAGGATATGTGAGGGATGTGCACAAAAGGTAGCATGAGGTAGATGTGTGCAAATGATAGTGTGAGATGCACATGATATGGCATGTGAAAAAGGGAAAAAATTGAAGATGGAAAAGGAAATTCCATTACAATATGGTTTAAAATGAGTTCCCTCCAAGAAAGTGATAATTTTAAATGCTTACAACTGGTATGCTCTATGGGAAAGGTGTAACAACTCACTAGGGATGGGATATGAATTCATTAATGATGGAGTGGTATGAATCCCAAGTATGCTGAGTGGACATAAAGGCATGCCATTTATATAATTAATAACATAAGTGATAGATGATGATTGGGGAAAGATTTAATACAACATGGAATATTTAATGAAAAAATGTAGGATATCTTATAAAATTCCATAATGTTTCTCATTTCTAATTTTTACAATTGAAAACTTGAATAATTACAGAGCTCATACATGAAAAAAATAATAATGAAGAAAAATATTACATAGTAATATCATTTAAAAAATGAATAAGAGATTAATTCAATACTCATTCAAGTGAAAAATAAGTAAAAACATGTCCATATAAGAAGGAAAGAGAAGTTGCAGGTTACAAGTGCCAACTCTGTCATTAGAGGAGGGTGAAGCAGGGCGCTGAAGAATTTTGTGTCTAAGGATGAGGAGTCAAGACATATTCATTTTAATTTTTTTTTAAGGTTTTGAATGATTGGATGGGTACAAATAATATTTTTTTCACTCTAATATTGAATCTATGTTTCAACAAAATAATCCTAGAATAACTAGCTATTAAATTCGCTGTGTTGTGAGTGAAATTGTTGATCAAAAAGTATATTGAATAGCTTAAAACTTGAAAAGATATGATTTTGGTTCTAAAATAATAAATACCTAAAATAATATCAGAGATAAAACATACAAGAATCTCCTCAATTATAATTAATTCACTACCACTCCTTTATGTGTAATTCTTATTAATAAAGAAAGCTAAAATAAGCTTATTACAAGATAACATTGAAAATTAAGTCTAAAGTTAGAAAATTTAATAAATAAATTATATAAAACTAAGTAAACTAAAACTCAGCTAAAATTAGAATAAATAAACTTAATTTTTCTCTATAAATATTTGGACATCATGCAAGAAGCCTTATTTAATAGTAAAGTCAAACCTTTAACTAGAAAGACATCCTAGTCAACTAACTAAGCTAATTAAAGCAAATTAAATAAAATTAACTTTAATTTAAGTCATATAATCAATAAACCACATGAATCCTCATTGATAATGAGTGGATAATGATTTATACTCAACTAAGTATGCAAATATTGAACTAGAGTACACTGAAGTGAACTGGCAGTTCCAACTATTTTTTACAAAATCATTGAAAAGTGTCCTAAAGTGAATAAAACACTAATTAAGGTCATAAATAAATTAAATAAACTTAAAAAAAATATAAAAAACCAAAATATACTAATTCTAAAAATATAAATCAAGTGCCCATATTGGCATCATACTTAACAAGTTGGTCAACTACGTGTTAACCTTTGGGGACCCCAATCGGTGATGTAGCTAAAGCAGAACTCCAATAGGAGAAGAGAACATTCCAAAATTTGAAGAGTTAAATGGTAAGGAATGAGGTCCTATGTACATTAAATCTTAAGGAGGACTTGTATTCATTTAGGAAGAGGGTTCTAATGAGAGCAGTGCAGAGGACAAGGACACATCAAAATTGAGGAAAGGGAACCCTATTGGATCAACACTAGAAATGGCATGTGTAGCGAAAAAGGCCACCACAACACCATATACTCCACCTATTATGATTTAATATATGCAATATCTAGATGAAATGTTACATGTATATGATTTAGAGTCTAAGGTTTCTACCTGTCAAGTCCTAGACTACAATCATTGTCAGCCTAAGAATGAGTTTGATTTATAAAAGGACTACTAGGTAGAGCAATAGAAAACTCAGAAGGAGATAAATTATGATCTCATGGTCTAAAAATTGATATAAGATTCAAGGGTACTCCAAATATTCAACCTTCCATATTTGGTAAACCTTAGGATGCATTTTGGTTCTTAGTCTCATGCATTCACGAAGACTACCTCTATTTTGATGGGCACAAAATGAGGATCACTCCTAAACAAATCAATATAGTAACTAGGTTACTTTATTCTAGAGATGATCTTGACATTGATATGGAATATTAGGCAAAAATTGATAAGATGGTGGTGGTGCTAAAATACAAGAAATAATGCCATAATATGTACATAGCTATCTAAAATATCCAATAATTTGAATAGCAGCATGTTTGGCCATGACCAAGATGGAAGGCATGGATTGATGGAAGGAGATGGACATGGAACACCTCTATGTGTACATCCAAATAGTTAAGGGAGTAAAGTATAATTACCCCATATATTTTTTATAAAATATTGTACAAGATGTAGATAAGGCATACCACCTACCCAACCACAAGTTTACTTAGGGCATGATTTTCCTGTTACTAGTTTTTTATGAGATCGGTGTCCCAAAGTACTAGGGCAAGGAGCTAAATTGGGTTTACCCACCAAAACACAAATCCATCACTAAAAGGTTTAATAAATTCAATTGCCTTGGATAAGATGAAGGGTTGGTTTGATGGCATGAAGAAGGTATTTGGGGATAAGTAGTGCATACCTAAAGAGTTGCCCACACACATAGGATCCTATGCATAGTTTAATATTAAGCAACATTATTTACTCATGCATATTTGGATGGTAACTACTGATAACTTGTCAGGGTGGATTAATTTTCCCTATTCCTTTACTACTAAATAATTCATAGACTTAGTAAAATACATTTCAGATGCATGCCCTATAGAGATTGATGTAGACAAGATTAAAATTGAGACCCATACTCTTTGTAATATTTAGGTTTACTTAGGGAGACATGCATCTATAGAGAAGCATGAATATGATAGGATTAACATTAATGACTACCAAATAGTTATGCTGGGGTAAATTTGGGTCATAATCTACATGTTTAAGCCACCAAAGAAGACATTGGAAGTTTGTGAGGTAGAGAAGGAACCACTTTTCTCCCAACTAGAGACATGCATAAGGGAGAGGGTACGAGAAAAAGAAAATAGGCCAAGACTTGAGTCTGCTAGCTTTGGTAAAATGAAAGACCAACCCAAGGTCATCCCAAAACATCAATGATAGACCTCATTTCCACCAAGGACCCAGGGGTTGCCTGCGTAGTAAGATGACATCACTATATCTTGACCTGCCCCTCAAGCAGAGCCTAAATGACAAAGGTGAACCCCATCATCAATAAAAGTTGAGGAGATTATATCAGAATATAAGGGTGACTCTGCACATCTTACCACTCAATTAGAGTCTAAAAAATAAGTACCTCAAGTGGTAATTCTAAACACAGGTGAGGTTTATCCTAAATCATAACTTGTCAAGGAACCCACCCCCAATCCCAAAAAGGAGTAGACCCCTAAGACCAATGAAGAATAGACAACTGAGGAACATCATATGAACATAGAAATTCCAAAATTTGGCAAAATAAAAAGAGGGTAAGGCCTCAGTGTAGAGGACCTTAACATCAATTCTAATGAGCAATGAGAAAAGAGTCCCAAGATCATTGATTTAGAACACGATCCCCCAAAGGGTAAAGAATTGATACAAGAGGTATAGAAACAACAACAACCAAATCAATAACCTCCCTTTTACATCGTATTTAAACATGACATGCCTAATAAACATTTATATTTGTGGAACTTTTTCCTTGAGAAGGAGGCCACAAAATAGACCTAGTGTGATATTTCCTTTAAGATGGAAGTGTATAATGATTAATAGTGACTATATCTTCCAAGTTCCAACACCAACATAAGCCCAAATGTAACCAATGTACTAGACACACTTTGGGTAATTCCCATGATTTATTCCCTAGTGAAATTAGGTACAACCCTCATGAAAATTTCCCAAGAGGTTTATAGGAAAAACATTCTTAACAACCATGACTTGGGAAAAGTTCACGATAAACACCAGGAGGTCATTCAGTTGTCTATGGATAAACATGAAGAAAGGTGCAGACTCAAGGCATAAATTAAATAACTCAAGTGATGACTTGATATGTCTAAGGTGGCATGACTTAGGAATCTGGACCTTTGTCAAACAATTTTGATAAGTGAATAGGCACTTACAGATGGTGTTCTTGTGAGTGTTGAGGCCATAAATAATCTAGAGATACTCATGAACTTCTATTGAAGAAATGTAAGAACCAAGTGGATCTTAGATAGGAGAAACTTTTCGTGACCGAATAGTTCATAGAGGCCATGGATGTCTACCATAACATTTTGAATCAACTAGGTGACAATATTCCCATTGTAAATGGGGTTTTGGTAAACCTGGTGTGGCAATGCAAAATTTTGGAAGTGTGACTACTACCTAAAGAACAACAAAATCAATAATTGGCTAAGAATGCCCTAAGAATCAAAGAAAGGGTCTAGTGCATAAAATATTTCCAAGACATCAAAGAGATGGAAAATAAAATAAGCACACAGTTGGGGCCCTCAAGGATGCCCAAAAAGGGATAAATTCTTAGCTTGAAACTTTGGAAACTCAAGCAGATGGATTTTTAGAGTAATCTAAATAAATGAAAAGATTAAAAGGCCAAGTGGAAGTTATTACTTATACTCTTTAGATGACCCTAAAATAGTGGTAAGAACTCAAGAACCAATTACAATAGGTGGATCCCACATTTTTGACAACCGAGGAAATTACAACATAGTTTGGGATGGACTATTGGATTAGTATGGGGTAATGTTTTAACCAAATTTTTAAATAAAATATTATAATTATTTTGTTAACATGGTGCAAAAATGATGCAAATATCCCTCATACTTTGCTTCTCATGTACCTCTAATTATGATACCTACAATCATCACAAATATGCACTTAATGTACTAAAACCTTCTCCTTTAAAAAAATCCTCTCTATTTATTTTTCATTGATCTAAATCTTTAATTCTCTATCAACACATATTGAACACATTCACACTCCTTAAATAACTTCTTTTAGTCATATATGATTTTCTCCAACTCATCTTGAAACCTCATTATTTATTTCCAATCTCTTATGCAACTTTGTTCTCTTAACACCTTCCTTGTAGCCTTTTTTAGGATTTTTCCAATTATATAGACAATATAAGACTGTAATGGTATAAATAAAGACATTCTTAGGTACCCTCTATCCAATTTCACCTTCTTAACAATTTTTAATATCCAAATATTTTGATGGACCATTTTTCTTTCTCCTATTCTATTACTATCTAGGCCTAAATAGGACTCCTTTACCCTTGTTTAGACACAGTCAAATTTTGACATAAAAATCCATACTTTAATGGCACAAATAAAAAAATATATTTTTATTCACACTCAACCATAAATAACCACTAAATTTTGTGGTTTTTGGATGGTTGGAACTTCCTAAAATCTAGTTTGAGTTTCAAAACCCTAACCTAGGGTTGTATAGTCCAGTGACTAGCCAAGAGGCTATTTAATTAATTTTCAAGAACTATGAGTAGTTACAAAAATTTATATCACTTTCATAAAGCCTTCCTACTCAATACTTAACTTTCCACATGCTTACTTCCTATTGATAATCTATAAAATATCCTTCCAACACCTCTTTTGAAAAACTTTCTAGTTTCTTAACAAGGTTGATAGGGTATACAGTAATTGTAATTAAGTTATCTTATTCCTCACATAAATAAACATATTAAAACCTCTTTAAATAATTCATAATTAATCTATACTCTCTCCTTTAGCAAATTTAAGACCTTTGACTTGTTACTAACAGAGATAATCCATTATGCCTTCTATTTAGGGTTACAACCCTGCATACAGGCCGAGGGCTATAAATAATGACTCATTTGGTTATTAAGATGTTTCAAGACTTTATTACACCTTAATAAGGTCTATTCATCATAACATAACTCATTTAAAGTTTTTTGACTCTTAACTAATCCTCAAACTAGGTAAACTTCACTTTTATTACCTTGATTGTAATAAACTACATAAAATACTCAGGTTATAGGGTTGAAAATGACCTACAGGGAAATACGTGAAAAAATAAATCTTTAATATGGATTATAAACCTAAAAATGATAAACTTACCATGTTTTCTCTCATCAACAAGATTCACACTTGACAAATCTTCACATTCTTGACTGTCACTTCACCATTCCTAACATAGACCTGTACCTTCATGTAAAGTACCTTCTTCCAATCTCAAAAACATGTAAATCCATTAAAATCCCTGAAAATAGAACTAAACACATATTTAAAAAGATTTATTTTGTTTAAACAAATCATTATTTATTGATTTCCAACATATATTTACAATACATAGTCTGTTTCATGTTTTTGTCCTTCATGGACAAAACTAAATCTTTTTCTTTGGTTTCATTTATCTTATATTTTTTTATTATCCTCCTTACTAAACCTCCTAATACTACCTTATCTAAACATAATGACTCATGAAAATTTATTACAACTTTTCCCTTTCCAAAACAAGTAACTACCAACTTCCCTCCTCTTGGCCACGTCCATAAATGAAGGGACAATTACATTTCTTTCTTAGTTTTTGAAGTAAATATCACTTGTACATCAATAATACATAAAAAAACCTATATAATACCTCATATAACCTATTAAAAACATTTAATTTCACCAAAAACCTCCCCATAGTTAACAACATAATTCAAATTTTCAAATTTTAAGGTTTGGAGGGAAACTCAAAAATGACTCTCAAACCTACACATATAACTCAATAATGACTTGAATATAATCATAAGGTCTCTAATATACCTATAATTCGAAAATTAAACAAAAATTATCATAATA
Source organism: Torreya grandis (assembly GCA_037957365.1). Taxonomy (NCBI): domain Eukaryota; kingdom Viridiplantae; phylum Streptophyta; class Pinopsida; order Cupressales; family Taxaceae; genus Torreya; species Torreya grandis. The sequence continues at coordinate 1,258,569 of JARHVA010001634.1, read as the reverse complement.
CACACTTTATTACATGAATTACTTATATTGTCAAATGATGGCCTGCATCAGAAAATATAAGTATGCGAGAATAACATAGAGGACTTGGGCATGGATAGATCATGGTGTGAAAGAATATGGAAAAAAAGAGTGAAAGTTCGAAGAAAAACATGGAATGATGAGTCATGAAATATAAGGAAAAAATAATTAGGAGCGTAATATGTAGGACTCATATAAACACAAGACTAAGACAAGGGTGTAAGAAGTGGAAGCAATTACAAAGTAGTTTGCAGAAGAAATAAGGATCAATGAGAGTACAAAACTAACAGTGGTCTATGAAAGAATAAGAAAATGAACACAAATATATTGCATAGAGAGGTTATATAGGGTTTTTTGGCCTTGATTCAAAAAGGACTTAATTATAATGACTTTTCATAACTTATTTTTTAAAATAGGTGTTGGCTAGTCATATTTTATGTATTAACATTGTGACCTAAGAAAGGGGTTTGTTTATGTATAAATACCCTTATATTTTTTTATTAGAGGGGGTTATTTTTATTATTAATATTTTTTTATGTTAGTACTGATAAAGAAGAGATATATAGATCATGTACTAAATGAAACACTTATGTAATCTTATCAATTTGATTAATGGAACTAATATTTAGTGAACTTCAGTGCGTTGAATTTGTTTGGTGTTAAATTTGATTTATGATACTATTTATATGCAATGTGTAAATTCATAAAATGACTAACTCTATATTAATATTATTAGTAAATATTTCTAATGTAGTGACTCAAGTTCCTAAACAAGGTTTGTCTAACCACCATCGTATGACATAATCAATAAGGATTGGTCCCTGCTACATGCCTCAAGTGAACGCGTGAGGTTACCCCTTACATAATATGTTAGTATGAAAGATTTTTAGCACCTTATTTATATTGGCCATGTGACTGACACTTATATGAATCTAAGGAAAAAGACCCAACACCTGCCTAGAAAATGGCTATTAGATTAACCATTCCAAGATGACAAAGGAAGGCAACAATCATGGGATGAAACATCTCCTTATAAATTTTAAAATTGTTGCTGGTTCAACTCGAGGATCGAGTAGTTTAACTAATTTTACTCTAAGAATTGTACCTATTACCATAAAGGTTTAATTGATATGATTATTCATGTTCATTTACTTGCTTTTTTTATTATTTATATATATATATATATATATATATCCTATTGTCTACTTGATTCAACTGATAAAACAAACATAATCTACTTCACTGTAAGTCCTATCACAACTTAGATGAGGGAAATATATCATCTAAATAAAATCAAAAGGAGAGAGGGTATGGTATAAAAGAGAGGGTGTCCTTTCTCTAAATTACCTTCTTGGTACTAGAAAACTAAAAAGCATGTGTGATCACAATTATACCACTATGTGTCTAGTCTAGAAATTGCATAAACTTATAACCACTCAGTGGGCAAACTACAAAGGACAATCATGAAACTCATTGATCTATTGAATTGATTCTAAATATATCTTATCATGCACTCTACAACTATTTCACATGATGAATTCAAGAAGTCTAAAATAAAGCATGAATAAATACAAAAGACTAGTTATGATATCTATATCACAATATAACTAACATAATCATCTATAAATAAGCACATTAACAATCCTAACCCCAATTAACTAGCTAAATCAAAATACTAGAGAAACTAAATGAACAAAATGTAATAGAATTTGTGTTTAACATTATAAAATCATTATGTTACAATCAATACCCCATCGAAAGTAATTAAGGCTAGAGGTGTGGTAGAAAGGTTGGTGTAATCTAAGCCAATTTCAGTAGTAATTCGATGCCTAAATGTCAACCACCCATGGATACACAGTCAAGGTGAAAAAATAAATGGAAGATAGGTGAAATCCTATAAAAATCCCAATAAATCTTTGACCCTAAAAGTCCTAACCACTTAAAATGGAAATCTAGACCATTTATATAGATATTTTGATCAGATCATGGCCTCATCTTCTAGCTTAGGCCACTAATAGAGTGATTACAAACGCCAATGATGATTGGGAAATGTAGTTGAGATTCTAAATTTTTTTATAGATGAACCATACCTTTTATTTAGAGGCCACACCTATTTAAAATATAATTTTTTTCTTTTATCTCTTCTTTGTAGTATATGGACCTTTACAACATGATCTTCCACTATCTAATTGAATGCATAACCCATTCAAAAATTTTATGGCCTTGATAGACAATGGACCATAAATCTTAGTTATGTAAATTTTATGATGTCATAATCATTGCATGATTCTTTCTCATCTTTGATTTCCTTTTCCTTTGATAGGCTATTATTTTGGCCCATTAGGTCCCACTTTGCCACCTAGTATCTTGTCATCATCCCTAAACTTTACTTTGTTCTCTACCTTTATCATTATCATGGACACGTGGATTATTATTAGTTTCATAGGCTATTCATGCTTTAGAATAATGCCACAAATTATAATAACTCTTAGGTTAATGATGTAATCACTCTGGGATCTTGGGTTTCTAATAAGGAACCACATGGCATCTTCTCAGGGCCCTGAGCCTTTGTCAATGTTGATTAACTCTTAAGCTTTTGGTTTAATGTATTAATTATTTTAAAGTTAAGTTTATAAGGTTATTAGCCTTTTTTAATGCTTTCAACTCTTTTTTGGGCTGGGTTATTAGGATCGTGTGATGTGGTAAGATCTTGGGGCCCTGGGGCTTTAAAAGTAATTAGTCATTTTTTAAAAAGATTTGACTTTGAAGATGTGCTTCGATGAGATTTGGATGTGTGAAAGGATATGGGGGACCCCAATAAATATTAAAAACCTATAATAAAATAATAAATAAACTAATTAAATATTTATTAAGAAATCTAAGTTTTTCCAAGTAAACTTTATGCGAGAAGAATTAAATTAATATAGGAATTAAAACCAGTCATTCACATAAAATATAGACTTAAGATCAAACATTAATCATTTAAAGTTTATATTAAAATAAATAAAATGTTTTAGAATAAAGGGAAATATATTTTATCCTCTTAGGCAAAGAGCATCATGATTATTGAATATTTAGCTGTGTCTTATATGAATCACTACAAATATTAAGCCATTTTTTAATGAAAAAACATAATCATGAGATATATCACCAAAAGTTAGATCAAAATAAAGATATCCCTATTTTCAACCTAAAAATGGGGTGTGTTGTTTAATCACACAAAAAAAGGTGAATTACATAAGGATAATGTTGTTAAGCATTCATAATCTAGAAAATTTGGTTAAAGCACTCCAAAAGTCAGATTGCAAATCTTCATACCAAACACAAGTATAAATTGCAAATAATTATCTTTAGACAAAATTAGAAATATGAAAGCACTGAATTCTACCTCAACCTATGGCATACTAATTTTAAATTATATTAAATTCCATCAGTGTGTGAAAGTGATAAATTCCTTTATAGCTCTGGAATTTACATAAAGTAATTTAGAACTGCTTAGATAACCAAAACTTCTAAGAGGGATTTTTTTTGGCAATTTGGCTTAGGGGGAACTGACATGGGCATTAATTTGTTACAAAATAGGTATTTATATCCCCAAAGGATATACCTTTGGTCCCAATCAAGGTCTTTCTCCATTGTTAGCCAGGTCAGAAATCCTACAGTGGAGGTTGCATGAATCACCCCTTCAAGGAAGACTTTAGATTTTTGTATTTTTTATTTAGTTTTCTTCAAAATTTTCTTATGAAAATATTTATATGTTTAGTCCATTTGGGTTTGGGGACCAAGCCATGGGTAAAATTATAGACTCAAAAAATTTAGATTACCAAGACAAACCTAAACTAACTCAACGTTTCTTCTTTTACTTAAGATAATTACGTATGATTGATGGTTTTAGATAAGAAAATAAACCTTTTTAAAATCTACATGTTTTATTTAGAATAAAAAGACTCCAAAGTTTATAAAATTCAAAAAATAAAATTGAATCAACCTATGCCATTGTTCAAACATGACTTTTCACTTTCCATCTTTAAAGGATCAAAGACCTATCTCAAACATACATCCACCATTTGAGGTTCCTCAATCCACTAACATAAGGAAAGATAAATCCACATGGTTCTTCCTTATGATCAATGCTTTTGTTTTCAAGATAGGGCTCATTTCTACAATAGGATTCTAAGGACAAGAGATAGGCTAGAATGTTGAAGTAGAACAAAACCAAGATAGGAAAAGCATAAAACAAATATATGTATAAATGGAGAACTACTCTCTAAAATAGGGAAACTGATCTAAGAAAAGAAGACAAAAAGTGAGGAAATCTAACTGAGAAATCAAATATAGTAAACAATAAATTATATACACTAATATAAAAAAATTCCCATCAATTTTGCGATGGTGGGTTTGTAAACACAACACAATGTGACTTACACTTGCTAGCAACAACAAGGTTCTTCCAGTCAATGTCCTTAGAAAGGAAAGGATGTCCTTCTACTCATAAAACCAACCTTTTAATTTATTCACTATGAATCCAAGGCAAACATTAAGCATACATTGAAAATAATCACCACCCTTAATTCCAAAATGAAACTAAGGATAAGCATTATAAGCATTTACTTAAAAGTTTTAGCAAACCCATGTAAGAGGTTCAATTATTTGGAGCCCAATAGTTGTGATTGTTTGATCAAGAGGTTCTAGGCATACCAACTCTTTAGGACAAGAACCATCTAATTTGTGAACATATTCCTTCTCTTATTTAAGCATTAGATAAATGCTCTCTTATAAATTTGAAATTTGAATGACTTCATCATCATTAGAACTGTCATCTTCTTATACAAGCATATCATAATTAATTATAAAATAAACTTGGTGAGTAGCTGGGTGAAACTAAGATGTTTCTACTTGGACTATGGTAGAGATTAGATTTATGATATGTTATTTTAGTATTTTGGAAGGTGAGAAACTCTTCTATTTGCCTTAGATAGAGGCAAGGCAACTAATATTCTACCTGAATGGATTTTTTGAAATCCACAACCAAAGCATTTACTGCAGACATATTTATAAATGTGGAAATTAAGGGGTCTAAAGCATGCAAATACAGATCTAAAACAACTAATACAAGAGGTCTAAGACTGCCAAAAACTTTATTAATACTCTTTTGAAACCTAAATTTGAAGTCCTAACTAGATCATGAGATTCTCTTCTAATTGGAATAAATTCTTGTAGCAAAACGTGAGCATCAATCATTTGACCAAACTAAAGTAAAAATAGTTTTTCAAAGTCATTCCAACTAGTAATAGAATTATGTGCTAACCATGAAAACCAATCAAATGTCTCTTCCTCAAAATTAAAAGGAAATAGTCTGCATGTAATATATTCAAATTTGACATTAAAAACATGCATAACAAACTTATAAGCAACAAGATGATCTTCAACAATACTTAAGATTTTATTCTAAAATATTGGAAGAAATAAAAAGGGATCCCCATCTAGGAAGTCATATTTAATGCATGGGACATTAATGGCTAATTCACCAAGACAAGACATGGTGATAGCCATAAATTATAGATAATTAGGGAAAAGATAAAAAATGGAAACATATATATAACAAGCCTATCTCTAATGGTTTCTTTCCTCATATGCCTTAAAAAGTGAAACAAGAAGGAACAAGAACCTAATTTTGGACATTGTGATCCTTGTAGTGGGGTTTGGGTTGCTTTCAAACAGACAACAATTAAAATACAAATAGCAAACAATAATGGTCAATAATATTAAATCCATGAATACATTTCAAGCCCTCCTTGTAGTGTCAAATTAGTTGGTTGCTCCAATTGACCCAACTAGAAAATGACTATTTGATTAATCATTCTGAGTTAACGAAGGGAGGTAAAAGTCATGAGATGAAATGTCCCCTCATTAATTTTAGGATTGATGCTAGTTCAACCTAGGGACTAAGTAGTTTAACCAAGTTTACGCTGAGAGTAGCAATTACTACCACTAGAGGTTTAATTGATATGAGCATTCATGTTCATTTAGTTGCATGCTTATTATTTGTATATATCATGTTGTCTACTTGATTCAACTAATAAAACAATCATAGTCTACTTCATTATAATTCCTATCAAAACTTAAACTAAGGTAAGACATTATATAAAAAAATAAAAAGGAGAGAGAGGGTAGGGTATAAAATAAAGGGTCTCTTTGTTCTAAATGAGCTTCTTGGTACTGCAAAATTGAAAAACATGTCTGACCATAGTTACACCACCATGTACCTAGTCTAGTAATTACACAAACTTACATCCACTTAGTAGGCAATATTCTAAGGACAATCATGAAATCCATTTATCTATTGAATTAGTTCTAAATATAGCCCATATTTTACTCTATAGTTGTTTCACATGATGAATGCAAGAATTCAAAAATAAAGCATGAACAAATCTAAAAGACTAGTTATGATAGCTATGGCATAGCATAACTAATGAAATCATCTATAAATAAGCACATTAATAGTCTTAGCACTGATTAAATAGATAAATAAAAATATTAAAGAAATTAAATGAAAAAAATGTAATAGAATTTTTGTTCAACATTATAAAATAATTATGTTACAATTAGTACCTCATGACAAGCAATTAAGACCAAAGGTGTGGGTAAAAGGCTGGCGTAATGTAGGCCAATTCCATCAATAATTCAATGCCTAAATGCTGACCATCCATGGACATACAATTAAGGTAAAAACATCAAGAGAAGGCAAGTGTAATCTTGGCATAATCCCAACAATGTTTTGACCCCAAAAGTCCTGACCACTTAAAATGATAATCCAACCCATTTATAGACAATTGATTAGCTCATGGCCTCATCTACTAGCTCAACCCACTAATGGGGTAATTACAAACATAAATCATGAATGGAATATTTAGTTGAGATTCTGATAGATTTTCCAATTGAGCCATGCCTTATAGGTAGAGGCCACACCTCTTTAAAATAGACCTTTTGTCTTTTATCTCTTCTTTGTGTTATATAGACCTCTACAACTTGATCTTGTAATGTTGAATTGAATACACATAAAATTAATATATTTGATGGCCTCAACAACTAGATGGGCCATCAATCTTAGTTTCATTATTTTTATGATGTCACAACTACCACATGTCTCTTTCTCAGCTTCACTTTCATTTTCCTTCACTAGGATATTTGGCTTTGCTTTTTAGGTCCCACTTTACCACTTGAAAACTTATCATCATCCTAGGTATTTGTTTGCCTTTGTCATTTACATGGCCACATGGATTATTCTTTGATTCCCAAGATCTTCATTCTTTAGAATAATGTCGGTAATTCCCTGAGCTCCTAGGTTAATGTTGAAATCACTCTAGGCTCTTGGGATTCTAAAAGGGTACAATGTGGCATCTTCTCAGGGCCTCAAGGCCACTAGTCTTTACCAATGTTGATAAAATCCTAGGATTCCATATTAATGTCTTAATTTTATTGAGTAACTGAGGTTATGATCCTTTGTTAATGTTTTAAACTCTCTATCAGGCCAAACTACTAGGATCATGCCACGTGGCACAATTTTGGGGCCCCAAAGCTTTAAAAGGGCTTAGTAATTTTTCAAAAGATTTGACTCTAAAACCATGCATCAATGAGATTTGAATATGTGGAAGGATCTAGGTGAGCCCAAGAAGTATTCAAAACCTATAAGAAAATAAGGTAGCAACTAAGTAAAGATTTAGTTAAGTCTCATATGATTCATTGCAAATTTTAAGCCAATTTTTTATGGAAAAAAACATAATCATGAGATATATCATGAAAATTTGGCTCAAAAGAAAGAGGGTACCTATTTTCAACCTAAAAATGGGGTGTGTTATTCAATCAAAAAACACACTTATTACTCAATGCTCATAATATTGTTGGCTTACTGGATGCATGTCCATTTTGAAAAACATACATCAATAATTAAGAATTTAATAGTCTTAATTTGTGTATAATGGGCACATACCCATTCTAAACATCAAATAAGAATGATATCAACTAATAAATCTAATAATATTCACTTGTGTAGAATATGCATGCACCTATTATTCACAAAATAGAAATATTAGATTCTTAATTGATAATATTCTTAGTATACTAGACTTATAGAATAGAGCATAATATTAGCACTTCTTGCTCAATGCTCATAATAGTGTTGGCTTACATAAAATTGGCACATGTTCATTTTTAAAAAGATAACAATCTCACCCTCTAGTTATGTATGAATCCTTATATTGTAATTTTAATTGATAATAATATTATTAGTATACAACACATGTGTTATGATTGAAACATCCTGTGCCCATTATATATAATAGAAATATTTGATCCTTAAGTGTTTTACATAGTTTATTTTTGGAGAGTTTTTTTGTTAAAATTTCATTTTTAGGTTTTCTTAGAATCTCAGTCTCAGAGTCCCAATTGGCGCTCTCATAAAATCGTTTTGTTTGACATGTAAAAATTTATTTACTTATGAGGTTATTTTAAATGACTTAATTTTTATACCTTTTATAGGTATCAGAGGCATCAAAGAAGTCCCAACCGTAGGAGGATTAATCGAATGAGAAAGACCCATGTGTTTCTTTACACCTAGAATTATCAAAGATGTCAGAACTCGAGAGGCTAGTTTGAATACGAATGAGCCATGTGTCTTTTGACACATGAAGGTATTAAATCTATCAGAACCCTAAAAGGCCCAATTGAATGAAAAAATCCATATGTCTAGTTCTACTGACACTTGCAGGTGCCAAAGCTATCAGAACTCTAGGAGGTTTGATCAAATGAGAAAGATCCACATGAATTCTAACCCTTGGATCCATACAAGTAAAAATTTTAGGATAAAGGCACCTCATTGTGCTTAGTATATTGTAATTTTTAATTGATAATAATTTTCTTAGTATAAAACATCTATGTGTTGTGATTGAAACATTTTGTACCCATTATCCACAGTAGAAATATTGGATCCTTAAGTGTTTTACACTTTATTTTTAGAAAGTTTTTCCAAAAAAAGTCTATTCACAAGTTTTACCCATAATCTCAGTCCTAGAGTCCCATCTAGCACTCTTATAGAATCATTTTGGATGACATGTAAGTGTATATTTACTTACAAGGCTCTTTTAAATGACTTATATTTGCTACTTTCTATAGGTCCCATAGGCATTAGAGCAGTCACAACCCTTAGAGGTTCAATCAAATGAAAAAGACCCATGTGTCTAATGACACCCATAAGTGTCAGAGTTGTTATAACCTAGGAGGATAGATCAAATAATAAAGAGCCACGTGTTTTCTAATACATAAAGGTGTTATATTTTCAAAACCTTGGGAAGCTTGATCAAAAGAAAAATAATGTGTCTATTGAGATCCAAAGGTGATAGGGTTATCAAAACTCTAGTAGGCCTGATCAAATGAGAAATATCCACATGTCTTCTAACACATAGATACATACAAGTAGAACTTTCAAGACAAAGGCACCTCACTATGCTTAGTTATCAGGATATACAATGAACCTGCCAATCTCTAAGTGACATGTGGCCAATACCAAGAATGTTCATAGTTTCATGAAGTCTAAACTAATCATGTTCCCACCATGATCCTCATGTTTATTAACTTGGATAGAGGAGATCATGATTTGATAGCTAGAGGAGTCCCATCACTGCCAACTAATTTAAATGAGGATTATGTTTAAAATTTCAAATTAATGCCAATTTGGGAAATGGATATCAAAGTTGAATTCACTTGACAAAGATAGATGACCTCATTATCATTAGAGCTTCATGACTATATAAAAATACTCCCAATTCAAAAAATTTCCCATGCATGGACCTCTTTGGCAACCTATTAGGTAAACTAAGAGGACCTTGATTCTTACCATGCCCATATATTAATCAATTTGGGTAATTGATCTTTGATTCAACAACTTATGAGCATCCGATCACCTTCACCAAATCTAAATTGAGAGCCCATTTTTGAAATTCTCTAAGTTAATGATAAATCATGGAATAATTGAGTTGATTGAGAGACCAACTCAAACTTGAACTCACATAAGTTGAGCCTCCAAATGCCATTAATACAAGAGATCTTTGCAGAACCCTATAAGTCCTCAGAGAATTTTGATTTATTGTTATGAATCTTAGCTCCAAATAGCCCTTACCTTTAGTTCCTTCCCAAAATTTTAATGATTTTATTGGGCTCAGAATTCCATGTTAAAGAGGCATGCCCCTGGAAATTGGGAGGTAGTCCACCCCCAAACCCTTAGTGTTTTTTATTAATGGGCCTAGGAAGATATTTTTGGGAGACAGTGGGAATATTTGAAAAAATTAGTTGTAACAAACTCTTGAAGCCATCATGGGTAAGGATATAAATCTCATACTAGTAGGAGACTATTCCCATCCTTCTATATATAATATTTTTCATCCTTGTATATGGGTGGGAACTTTTGTAAGCAAACACTTTTGAACTAATGTAATTTATGCTTTCTTTTAAGATATATTTTGTTTTTATGGTTGTTGTCCACTATTTTCCTATTTTATGAATTAACGCTAGTGTTAAGGAATTATTAATATGTGATTTCTGATAAATAATGAATGTAGTAAATAGAATGTGCATCTACAATTCTAATTTGTTTGTATATTCCTCCTTTAGGTGGAGCATTGGTAAGTCTGTGTGTGTAAAAGCTATATATTGTTATGAAAATTCTGTGTTTGAATTTTTGAAGGTGTTTTTACATGTTTATATCTTAATATTATTTACTTGTACACAATATACATTTTCCCATTCTACATAAAATATAAAATTTGGATTCTTAATTGATAATGTTTTTAGTATACTAGACCCATTTAGAAAGGGGCATAATATGAGCACTTCTTGCTCAATGCTCATAATTTTGATGGATTGCATAGAATTGGAACATGCACATTTTGAAAAAGATAAAAATTTCATCATAAATTAAGAATCCAACAACCTAAACATTAGAATAATTTTGGATTATTAATTTATGACGTGCTTATCTTTTCTAGATATTTGGGCATGTGTCTATTCTACACTATCAAGGTACATCTTGTGATCAATAAGAATCCAAAAGGAGAGATTATTATGATGTTAGTATGATTAACATCAATCAAAAAAACACTAATGAAACTTACACCTCTAATATATACACTCAAATATCAAGATAACTATACAAGTAACTATGAAATGAAGATGAAATAAACAACATATACATTCCTTAAGAGTAAGAGTTGTATGTTGTCGATGAATTAATGTGCTCAATTGTGTGATCAAAAATTCTTTGGTAATGGAGATTATTTCACCACCTCTCCTTGTCACCTTGGTAATGTTGTTTTTGGCTTTGGCTTGGCTTGGATTAACAATTTAGCATCATAACATTACACAAAAGAAGCTTGTTTATCAATGGGTGAGGCCTTATATTTATAGCCTTCCAAACTAACTCTAATCCAAGTGTAGTTAAGTTAGAGTTAACTATGTTTGAGTTAAAAATAACCCTAGTTGAGTTAAGGAGGGGACATGGAATTAATATTTGGGATAGATATCCTATTTTTTAAGCATGGTTCCCCATTTTTAAATTTATGATTTTAGAGAAAATATTTTCAATTCCTTGACTTTGAGGATGATGACATCATCATGATCTCATTTTTATTATTTTTTACAACTTTTTTACTAATTACACATGGAAATTCCACTTAAGCATTTAATTTAATTTTCTTAGTTAATTCATTCTGCTTAGCATTTTTGTACTCTAGAAATTATTTAAGTGCCCCACTTAATAGGTCCAAAGGTCAAATTATCAATTTGTTAGGTCATAAGTTGATTGGAAATGAATCCATGATAGGTTAATATTGCATGCATTCTAAGCACTAATGCATGATGTGCAGACAAAATTGGGACATTCAGTGATTCCTAGGCTTAATTTTTATTGTTTGGTAGAAATCAATTTGAAGTCTGGTTGGAAGCTAGTTGTGCCCAAAATAGGGTGTTTACAAGACCAACATTATAAATTAAGAATCTAATAGTCTTGGATTGTGTGGAAAGGGTACATGCCCATTTTATACAAGATATAAATGTTGGATTCTTAATTAATAATATTCTTTAAAAACTATTAATATAATAGTATAATAGAGCATAACATGATCACTTCTTGATCTATGCTCATAATATAGTTAATTTATAATTTATGTACAAAGGACATACCAAAATATTATTAATTGCCTTAATTTAATAATGTAGAGTCATGGGCACATGCCCATTTCACCATGTAAATCCCAATGAATTCTTAATCGATAATATTCAAAATATATTACAAGACCTCTTTATTATAGGTAATTGTGATCATTCTAAATAGGTTAAAAAGAATTTAATAAATTAAAAATCAAATATTCTTATCTTATGTAAATATAGGCCTTTACTTATTAATAAATAACGAGTTTGGAAGCAATAAATATCAATTGCTTATTATAAGGTAGTAGTGCACACTCAGAGAGGAATAGGTGTTATCATTAAATCAAATCTCTTTTTACTATAACTATTTTTTCATAAAAAAGTACTTTTGCATATAAACATGAATCAAAAGTTAAAAGAAAATTGAAATTATCACAAGGGAGATATTTCATAATATTTCATAGTAACAATTTTAGAATTTTATATTCATTGTTTTAGAGGAGAAAAAAGTCATTACAAAGTAGAAAAAGAGTTACTTTCTGATAATTATATTTCTACAATATGATAATTGCATTAAAATAAAGTGAAGCTCATAAAAATAAAAATGAATCTCAAGAAAAAATATATAAAGAGATTACACAAGGACTCGGTAACATATGATATTAATTACTTTTACGTGAAAACTACATCTACAGGCAGATAAGACTCAAGTTAGACTTAGAAAATAAAGCTGAAAGTGAAGAAGGGATAGACAAGGTGATTCTCAAGGACTCAAATTATTATTATTATTATTTTTGTGTGAAATTACATTTATATACAACTTAGTAAGATTACACAAGAATATTACAAGGAGTTTACACATAGGTATTTTTATTTTTTATTTTTTATGTCAATATTGTACTTGGTTTAAATTTAAAAAAGGAAACCAATGTTTAAATGAGTTTGATTAGAACTGATATTTGAATTTTAAAAATTGAATACAATTTACATGTTATAGATATAAGGAATAAGATATAAATAATTTTAAAATAATAAGGAATATTATACACACATAAAAACAAAAACTTGGTACAACATGTTTTAGTTCTTGCTCTTTATGCCAACATAACCTAATGTTGTTTTTATTTTTATTTTTTCCAATTGAAAAAAAACCTTTGATGTTATATTTCTTCTTATCTATGTCATTTTTCTATTATATTATTTATATGTTGTTCAGTATGGTTTAAATAGGCACCCATATGGATGTTTGTATTCTTGAAACCTGATTATATTTGTCTCTCTATACTTTCAATAGGCTCCACAAAGGTTACTGCTATCCCTGAAACCTGACTTTCTCTATTTGTATGTACTATTGATAGGCTCCTAGATCGATGCTGGTATCTTTGAAACCTTACTATATGTATCTATCTATATTTTTGATAGGCTCTAGAACGGTTATCAAGATCCCTGAAATCTATCTCTATTTGTCTGTAGTGTCAATAGGCTCCTAGATGGATGCTGGTATCACTAAAACTCAACTATCTCTATTTGTATGTAGTGGTGATGTTGGTATGTTTTCATTCATATCTCTTTCTACCTATCATATGGTTTTCTTGCTTATTTGAGAACAAACTAAGGAAACCTAATTATTTTAATACTCCAAAATTTATAATGCATTCGACTACAAACAAATGTCATCCATATCTAAGCGCAAATTGAAAATTTAAAAATATATGCTATATTAGCAGTCGTGCCAATTTTAAAATTTGAAAACCATGTCATAAAATTTTGAGATACATCTCTATTTGACAATTTTTAAAAATATGAAATATATAATGGTTTGTGTTTAATTTGCACTCTATTTATCAGTGCAACATGGCTTGTCTATACGAAAAGATTTGATAATTGTACTTATTTGAGATGTACTATAAATTATTTAAATATCTTGCGTAGAACCTACATAAAATATTTTCTAAATGTCCACAAATATATTCAAGTGCATAATTAGTATTAATAAAAAAGATATGACTATAAATGAAACTAATTTTAGAAATTAATATAACACATACCTTTAATATATTAATTAAACAATTAAAAAAGAATAAAATTATTGATATTTAAGCATTGTATTCTGGTAAAAGTGACACATTTATTAGTGTTTTAATTAAAATAAACATACCATTCGTGTGTGTACAATATTATTAACATTAAAATTAATTTGTGGACATTCAATAAAATACACCAATGTGAAATATTATAAACTGTATTAAACTAAATTGAACTATTAAGGAAAGAATGCTTCAAATTTGAACTTGATTTGAAATTTATAAGTAAAGTGAGATTGATTTTCATTAAATAATTCCATAATTTTAAGATAATGGTGATACCAATGATCTATCTTTATCTTCAATTGCGGGAACATTTTAACATTTGACAAGCACTATTTTCTTTTAAATAGATTTTTTAAAATCAACTATAAAAAATAATAATAATTATTATTTAATAAATGCAAGGTAGAAAATAAATTTTATCAATACATGTTTAATTGATTGAAGTTTATATATTATTTAAATTTACATTTCAATTTAATTATAGTTAATATAACCACTTAAACCTCAAAATTAATCTGATATTTAAATAAGATTAAAATAAATAGTCTTTTACCTATATATATATATATATATATATATATATAAAATTGCCACTTCTTTTGGTGTGTTGTAATTAAGTAAGAATAAGATAAGAATATGCATCCTATCTTTTAAAAAAAGGCTTAATAGGTGGCCCATTGTACAACATTATTATTAGACTATTGATCTTATCTTATGTGGAATGGGCTTAATTTTTTATGTATAATGAACATAATTGATAATATAGAGTGGGTATAAGAATAAGAACATTGTACATTCTAACCAAATGATAATATAATATTTTAAGAAGACTACAAATGAAAACTATCTATTCTAAATTAGACAAGAATATTGATCTTATCTTGTTTTATAGAATAATGATACGTAATTTAATTCTTATTAATACATTATTGAATCAATTCTATTATATAAATCTATATCATGCTCAATATGTCTATTTAATTAAAATTCATTGTTATAACACAATACAATAATAAAAATTTAATATCAACAGACACATCTTGTCCTCATACGTATACATTTTTGGTCTAAATCTCTGTGAGATCCCATAAATTATAAAATAATGACACATAATTAAATTCTTGTTAATACACCATTGAAGCAATTCAAGTATATATGTTTATATCATGCTCAGTTTGATATATCAACTTCATTTCCATTATTATAATTCATTGATAAAACCAAATACAATATAACTTTAATATCAATAGACACATCTCATCCTCATCCTTAAACATTTCAAATCTAATTCTCTATGGGATGCCACTAGGTACCATCTATTATACCATGAATAACATATGTAGTTGTATGATGCCACAATATTGTTGCAAGGTTCTGAGGTATATTTTTATGTTCATACTCCATTGAAGAATCCCACCAAACTTATGTTAAAAAATATTGGTTATAATGTGGATGTTCATATTATTATTATCTTATTCAGAATGGGCATGTGCCCATTCTACATAAGATCAAAATACTATCAAATGTCAAAAATATTTATCTTGTGTAGAATGTGATCAATTGATAAAATTTTTAATATCTTGTGTAAAAATAGGCACAAGCCCATTTTGAACAAGATATAAAATATCACCTTCATTTAATTTTAATTAATTATTAAGACCACATATAATAATACAAATTTAATATCAATAGACACATCTCATCCTCTTGCATATAAATTTTAGGTCTAATTCTCCATGGGATGCCATTAGGTACAAATGATTATACTCTGAATAACATATGTAGTTGTCTGATGCCAAAGTACCATCACAAGGTTCTATAATATACTTTTATGTCAAGTACTCCACTAAAAAATCCCTCAAGCTTGTGTTATAGAATATTGGTTAGAATGTGGATGTTCATATTATTCTTATCTTGTTCAGAATGAGAATATTCCTATTCTACACAAGACTAGAATACTATCAACTATCAAAAATATTTATCATGTGTAGAATGAGATCAATTGATAAAATTCTTAATGTCTTGTTAAGAGATGACACAAGCCCATTCTGAACAAGATATAAAATATCATCTCTATTCAATTACAATTCATTGTTAAGACTAAATAAAATAATACAAATTTAGTATCAACAAACACATCTCATCCTCGTGCATATACATTTTAGGTATAATTATTTTTGGGATGCTATTAGGTATAATCGATTATATTGTAAATGACATATGTAACTGTCTAATGCCACAATATCATCACAAAGTTTCATAAAATAATTTTATGTTCAATACTCCCCTGAAGAATCCCCCCAAGATTGTGTTATAAAATGTGCATAGTTGATAGAATTATTAATATCTTTTTTAGAATGGGATTTTGCCCATTCTACACAAGGTAAGACTATTAGATTCTTTATATTAGGCCAAATTTTTTATCTTGATGTCATGTAGAATATTCTACACAAGGCATGTAAAATATTTTACACAAGTCTGATAATTGATCCTCTACCCTGTATGGTTTCGTAGCCTCGACTTCATCCCATATCTTTGAGTAGTGTTTGAAATTGTGATACAACACTACATAATAAAATAGTGTGTCTGTATACTTGATCATGCCAACAATTGAATGTATAGAGGGAGGAGGAGTGTGAGATGTGGAAGCCATTGAAATATGCAAGAATTTTGTGTTCTCTGATATCTCAAAGTTTACTTAGTCACTGTGAAGCTTGTATTCATAATTTTCACAAGATATCAAGGAAGAAATGTTATCAAATCATGCTTTGTAAACTGAATATATTACTTTAGATTCATTATATCTAAGAATTTAATGCATTAAGTTGTCAATTCTTGTGAGTTAATGGTAATAATGTCTTTTTCATCATTCCTTATCTACCTTTCTTATTTGAATTTTGATTTTGACTTGCTAACTTTTATGCGATTTATTACCATGTGGATTTTTTTCACTACTCCCGAGTGATTTTTCATCTTAGTATGACAAATGTCCTCTTTATTTTATATTTGGATCTAGATTTTATGTCTTTATGTTTATTTGTTTGGCTTATAAACATGTGGTTATATGTTGCTAATCTACCAGTGACTAGAATCCACCCTATGTATTCAAATCTCTTTGGCCAATGGTTAGTGGGATTATGACACCTGACAAATTTTTGATGATCTACTTGCTTAGGGTGGAAATTTTTTATTGTTCATTATATCGATGATGGGTTATTAGGATAGCAACACATGGATGAATCTCACTACTTTGAAGGGTTATTAAACTCTTGATCTATTTTTTACTTGTGTCAGACTATAGGTTCTCATGATGATGAAATGAAGATGGATTTCACTACTCTATTTTCTCAAAGGATTATACAATATAAATATGCTGATATCACCTATGGGTTAGTAGGATGATGACATGTGGATGAGTCTTATTATTTTTATTGACTAGAGGACTTTGTGATGTGATTTCATCACTTGAGCTCTAGGTTAGGTTAGCGAGATGGTGACACTTAGCACAATCCTTATGACCCATAGGATAGTAAGAGTAACATGTATAATAAAAATCCAAGCAAAAAATAAACAATAACATACATGTTATCCCCGTTAGTCAATTAAAAACATAAATTAAACTTGGAAAAAATACTCAAAATGAAAATCCAAGGCAATAAATAAATCATGAATAATGCCCAATCTTTGATTTTCTTTGTTTTGTAAATTTACAATGTAAATTAGATTTTGAAAACAACCTTAAACTTATGCATATTAGATCAATATTAGAATTCATAAGGTTTATCTGGACCATGGAATGAAGATTTATAAGATTAGTGTGTCCCTATTTGAATTTTGAAAATGGGGGTCTATTGGGGCATAACATAGACACATATTTCCCTTGTTCATATACATATCAAGTCTAATTCTCTATGGGATGCTGCTAGGTATATTATATTATACTATGAATCACATATTTAGCTGTCTGATGCCACAATACTATCATAAGGTTTTGTGATATTTTATTTTTATGTTTAATACTCTATTGAAGAATCTCCCCAAGCTTGTGTTATAAATATGCATAGTTGATAAAATTATTAATATCTTGAGAAGAATGGGCATGTGCCCATTTCACACAAGGTAAGAATATTGGCTTCTTTATAAGATACCAATATTCTTATCTTGATGTCATGTAGAATATTCCACACAAGTCTGATATGAATATTATAAACTGATAGAATGTGGATGTTAAAATTATTATTTATCTTTATCTATATCTTATGTATAATTAGATTAATTTATAGTATTCTTTATCTTTATTTTATTAGCCAAAATTTACACATCAAGACTAATTATAAAACAATTTTCAAAATTTCCTATTAATCTTAATAACCAAAATTCTCCATCCTTTGGAATTGGGAGGATACAAGTATATATAAGCTTGGGACGGGGATGCCTCATCTCTCAATCAAAGTCTAAATTTACACTCTCTAATTATAAACTGTATGACAAAATTCATGTATGGCATGCATGTTTACAATGTGATTATAAATAATACCTTTTTATAAAAGAATTCTAGAAAATATTAAGGTTCAAAATAGAATTATATTACAACTACAACATATACTTATATCAAAAGCTATGTATGATGTGATAGCACTTAGAGGTAGAACTTGCATGTTTGATAGAGTTGTTGAGGTTGTAGTTGTAACTTGAGTCATAACTATAGTGGGTATTGTTGCTACAGACACACCAACTGGAGTTGTGTAGAAGTTGCCACCAATGTAGTTATGGTAGTGAATGTGGGAAGTGGCACATAAGATTGACTCATTTGTGTTTTTACTAATGTATACTTCAGGGATTGATACTGAGTGACCTAAGGAGGTGTTAGTGGTTCCCCAATATTGAAGTTTATTATTTTAAAATTTCCATTTAGGAATATAAGGCATGGCTGGCCTAAAAGTCAATATCGATAGTTTTAAAATCAAGTAAAGACCTTTTGAATAAGTGTGGAAGATTGTCCATAAAATTATTTTGCATGGTCAATACATCTCTAACCTACACATAAAGTGTCTCTATCCCTATAACCCTGTCTATAAAAAAATTCACCTATTGCATGATCTCTTCATTAGTTATATAAACCATTCTTATTCAAAATCTATTCATTGTAGCTCAGAAAAGGCTCTAGATGTGGGAATAAGAACTAACTTCCTAAGAGGAGTGCTCACATCAGTGACCCTCATGTCCTTCAAAATGGAGACTACCTCTCTCTATTGACTTGTAAATTTTTGCACTAAAGTTTGCATCTCTCTATGCTAGTCAAGAAAGCTATCATTCTCAGTGGCCATGTAATTTCAGACCCATGCATCCTTTGGTGGTGTTGTTAAGTTCAAATGGGCATAAGCCTTGTTGATCATTTCCTGGCTTAGGAAGTAGAACTTACCATCCATAACCTTTATTTTATTAATATTTGTAGTAAAACCCCCAATTTAGGTTGGAATGTAGCTTTTACAGACCTTATTAATTAAATAATATCATACAAATTTTTAGTTACACCATGTACACTATTTATAATTTCTTTTAGAGATTAAATGGTGCTCCTCTCTTATGACCTTTGCATAGACTAGTCATAGTTTTTGAACATATGCTTTATCATGCCCCCAATAACATCTATAAAATTGTAGGGATATTCCCTATATCAATCTAGGTCAGAGGGGTTTGTTTTTCTCTTTTTTTTCAGAGAAAATATATCTTTTCTTTGTTCTAATTTGGTCTATTCTCCCTCTCCAATCATAGTTTTCCTCTTGACCTTCCTGAAGGTGTTTATTTGTCTCTAAATATATAATTTGACCACTGGTTTCTCAATAATCACTAGGTCATGTCTACATACCTATTATTTTTGTAGTTTTTAAATTTATGAGGGGACATTAAATACAACTTGCTACTGAATCTGATTTGTGGCTTTAGGAGTAGAAGAAGAAGATTACCCTAGAGGATGCATGTTGTAGGGGAATGTGTTCCCAATTTAGGTAAATGAGGTATGGCCTTCTTCCATCTAATGACTTCCTTCTATGCTTGGTATAAATGATATACATGGCATTCCTAGATACCTTATGTACTAAAATTTTAGGGGAATCTATCTGGATAGCTTGGCCAATGGACATACCCAACTATGTACATAACCTAGGAGGTGTGGCCTGTATAGTAAAAATGGAGGTAGATATCAAACTTTAAATGTGATTTCCTTGATGTGGAAACATAATGGAGACCAAATATACTAAATAATGAGTATGCCATTGGGGTGCCAATCAAATTTTTCATGTAATTAGTGACTGATGTGTACACAACCTCAATGTTAATAGTCATAGTAGGAGGACTCCTAATAGGTTGGCTAGGGGGGAAGCCCAAATCATAGGAGACTAGACTATGGTTGGAAAAATTAGAATTGTGGTTGCTTGGGGATAATTTTTTGGGATTAAAGAATAAAAATAATGATTAATTATTGTTTCA
Source organism: Torreya grandis (assembly GCA_037957365.1). NCBI lineage: Eukaryota > Viridiplantae > Streptophyta > Pinopsida > Cupressales > Taxaceae > Torreya > Torreya grandis. The sequence goes on along the minus strand of JARHVA010001634.1, from coordinate 1,237,774 downwards.
TCAATTGTAGTAGTAGGCTTTGAATAAGTCACCAAAGAATGGGGAACTTGTGTACTTACTCTCTAAGTGGTTACTGCTATGGTTTTCACGATGGAAAATTGAAATGGAGAGTATGGGGGTGTGGTTAATGATGGCCCCTATACTAAGGCTTATAGTTTTGACTCTACCTCACCTTCTAATCTCCTTATTTGTCTGATAACAACTCAATATACACTGAGCTAACTTTTCCTTGATTAACTTCCTCAGATTCACCTAATACCTTAGTCCCTCTAAATTGAGTCTCTTCTTTAGTCATCCACTCATCTTCTTCATCCTCATTTATTGTTTAATCAAATGATTTTGTCTCTTTAGTGTCTATTTTAGAAACCCATTATTTTTCAATTTCCCATCTCTTCTCCTCCTCATCACTATCATATACTTCAATGAGATTTGATCTTTGTCAACCCCTTATTTTATCCTTTTCTTCCTCTAAATTTTTTTAAGATTTATCATCTACTTGTAAATTTTGAGGTGAGATTAGATTTTTTTTGGATTTCTCTTATAATTAATTTATGGCTTAGTAGTAATGGGGGCTTGCCTTATAGGAAGTGGAGTAGGAGATGAAGGGTTACAATGGTAGAAGGTGGTAAGGAACTGGGAGTGATAATGACCATTTGGAGAATTGTGGGAGGTGAATATGGTTTCCCAGGATGATAAATAATAAGACATTGTAAATGGAAAATAGGTATAATTACTTGTTTCACTATGGTTAATGGAGGCAAAGGTAACATAGAGAATAACATAGTTGTTCCACTAGGACTTGTAGATCCCTCTATGCTAGTTGTATGCTGATGAGAGGTAGTTTCCATTGAATGTGAAAGGGAGTCTTGGTCAATTAGATCTATCTTCAATAATTTATTCCCCAAATGGGCCAATGTGTTCTTGTATATTTGATTATGTGTGAGGAGGTGGCACATGAATAAATGTAGAAACCCATTATTCTCCTTCAATCCTCTTGGTGTCTTCCTTGATAATTATAGGATCATATTGGATCCATTGGGTTACCATCATTGACATGTTTTATTTGAGTATCTTTGTAATGACTATGGTATTATCCTCGACATTCATGAATACAATATCATGATTGTAAGACTAGTGCCCATAATTGATTCTTATCTTATTCTCATATTTATTTGTGTTCATAACATTCTTCTTGGGATCTTAATGTCTAAATGGTACCCATTTCAATCCATAATGTAACATAATTTTCCCCATAGATGGAAAGTGTTCCCACCTTTTATACTGCATTTTACCAATGCTAAGTGGGGTTGGATGTATAACTACTTACTTAGCATTTTGTAACTAAACATCGACACTATTAGCCAATTGAGTAGTAATTTCTTGCTTAGCCACTTTATTCAGAATAGTTTGTGGTAAATGTAAGGGGTGTGCCTTTGTGCCATCTATCCTGATTATGGTACACTTAGGATAGTAACACTAATTGATAATTATTCAAATGGTTCTCTTTATGGGATTTGATAATCTAGGCATGTTATTATAATAGATAGCCTGGTATACTATAGGGTAAAATGTCTCTGTCAACCTTTGTATCTACTTTCTAAATTTATGAACATGGAGGATGTTGAAATCTTCATAAATCCTATTCTTTAGAAACTTTATAGATGGTTACTAGGGTTATTAATAGGTTGAATGTAATGTTGAATTTACATCATCTACCAAATAAGACATCATGTAGAAGTTGCTATCTAGTAAACTTATTAGATTGGTTATTTGATGATTCAAATTGAAATTGATTATCTCCCCCAGGGTAATGATTTTTTTATAAGTTAGGATGATATATAGTAATGGAACCCATACCTCATTTCCACAATAAATGATTGGGAAGCTACATATTCTATTTAATAAGGCCATAACAATCCTTACCCTTGGTTTGAAGGCAACTATGGGAACAAAATAAATAGGGCTTTGAATCATAATGTTTCTAGTTTTCTATCCCATTTCTATAATTTTCCAAGGATATTATTTATAAGTGTAGAGAGGATTACAAAGCAAGCTAGTCAAGCATTAGTACATAAATAATGAAACATGCATAAAGAAATAACTAACCAAGCCTATCTATTCCTATGGGAATTACAAAGGATAACAAGAAACAAATGAAAGAAAGCAACACCATATTACCCTCCCAAATGGATTCGCCATACCCATGTGGCTCAAAAGCATGTTCTCCCTTGATCAAGCATCCTTGTCTTTGTAAAAAATGGTGGTAAGCTCCTCCAATGCCTTATGAACACTCCATAAAACCTAGGCTCATGATTCCAAATCACTAAACTAGCCTATCAATGAAGATTGAATATAAAATCAATGATCAAATGCAAAGCCTTGTGGAAACAATATAAAATTATAACTTTGCAATATTCAAGCTCTTTTATTCATGTCCATGGCCTCTCTATTTATAGATTTTTGAGATTGGTCAGGATCAACCATGACCATCCATCTCAAGATTGAGATTTATGGCCATGGATAATATTAATATTTATAATTAAATCCATAATAATCTTCATCATGACCTTGGAAAAATGGGAATTGAAGAGGCATGAGAGGCATTAACTAGGCATGGGTGACCCATAATCCTGATATTTGTGGAATTTATGGCCTAGGGATGTCTTCCCAACAAATGATGTCACCTGATGATGCAGTTAATAGGAATCAATTTTCAACAATAAATATTCAACAAATCTCATGGAAAATCCACTTAAGCTCTTGATTTGGATTAATTAGCCTTAAACAAGGTTAATCAACATTTGTGAAATTATTTGAAAATTAGCCCTAAATTAATCAAAATGGTTAAAAAGTCATAAAATTGGGTTGTAATTTGACTGGATAGGAATTGGAAGGTGATGTTAGATGTGTTAGAGTTGTATTCCCATTTAGGATGTTGCCAACACCAAATAAAAAAGGTACATGATGTGTACCAATGAATTAGAATAAAAGAGTGATCCAAAGCACTAAATGGAAAATTTTTCATTTTGACTCGAAATGATTTGATCAAAGTTAGCTGGCCCATAAAATGCATTACCCTATTTAGGGATACTTTGACCTAAATTGGCACTTGCAAGTGAAAATTTCAAACCATTTAGGACATTTTATGGATTTTGACCTAAAATGTGTATTTGAGTGCAATTTGAGTAAGATTGACAATTTCAACACAAATGGTGTTAAGAATTAGATGTCTACATTTTGCCCCTATTTGAGAAGGCATAGTGAGACATTCAGGTGAAGTAACATCTTTTCAAAGAAAAGAGTTGTCGAGAAGAAATTGGAATAGACCCAAGATGCCCCCTCGAGAGGACATACTAGGATGGAAGAAATGGATGGACTCTCAAAAAGAGAGAGAAAGTGAGAGATTAACCCATGGAATAGATCACATCAAAATGAGCTAATGCTTGTAGACGTGATTACCATCAATGATCAAAATATAATTAGAGGTATAATAGACCCTAGAGACAGGGGGAATATATAATCCATAAATGTAAGGGACACACTTTAAATGTACCCAATTTGAGAGTACAATATATACGCTTATAACATTGATCAATCCCGAGACAAGTTACACACTAAAATATTGATATCATGGGATTTAATATGGAGAGAATAGAATTAGAGGAAAAGAGAGAATGTTCTACTTCAAGAAGGGAAACACCACTAGAATGGGGTCTCTAGAGAGAATATAATAAGAAGTATTCCATTAGAGTATATTTGATCGTGATAAAATAGTTTTACCCCAATAGGGAAAATTTTGATCATTGATAAAGAATAAATAATGATTTTGCCCCTTTAGAGCTGATTTTATTTGGATGTTGGGCCCCAATACAGGCAATTGGCAAGCAAAAGTGTAGAGAGGATTACAAAGCAAGTTAGTCAAGCATTAGTCCATAAATAATGAAACATGCATAAAGAACTAACTAACCAAGCCTATCTATTCATATGGGAATTACAAAGGATAAAAAGAAACAAATGAAAGAAATCAACATCATATTACCTTCTAAAATGGATTCACCATACCCATGTGTCTCAAAATCATGTTCTCCCTTGATCAAGCATCCTTGTCTTTATTAACAATGGTGGTAAGCTCCTCTAATGCCTAAAGAAAACTCCATAAAACCTAGGCTCATGATTCCAAATCACTAAACTAGCCTATCAATGAGGCTTGCAGAAAAAATCAATGATCAAATCCAAAGCCTTGTGGAAATAATTTAACATTATAACTTTGCAATACTCATGCCCTTTTATTCATGTCCATGGCCTCTCTATTTATAGATTTTTGAGATTGGTCAGGATCAACCATGACCATCCATCTCAAGATTGAGATGTGTGGCCATGGATAATACTAATATTTGGAATTGAATCTTTTATTATCCTTAAGATAAATAACCATTAAATAGGCATGGGAGGCATTAACTAGGCATTGGTGACCCATAATCTTGATATTTGTGGTATTTATGGCCTAGGGATGTCTTCTCAAGAAATGGTGTCACCTGATGATGCAGTTAATAGGAATCAATTTTCAAAAAGAAATATTCAACAACTCTCATGGAAAATCCACTTAAGCTCTTGATTTATATTAATTAGCCTTAAACAAGGTTAATCAACATTTGTGCAATTTATTTATAAATTGGCCCTCAATTAATCAAAATGGTCAAAAAGTCATATTACTGGGTCATAATTTGACTAGAGAGGAACTGGAAGGTGATGTTAGATGTGTTGGATCTGTATTCTCATTTAGGATGTTACCAATACAAAATAACAAAGGTACGTGATGTGTACTAATGAATTAGAAGAAAAGAGTGATCTAGAGTATTAAATGGTGAATTTGTCATTTTGACTCAAAATAATCTAATCAAAGTTAGCTAGCCCATAAAATGAATTTATCTATTTAGGGATACTTTGAACTAAACTGGCACTTGTAAGTGAAAAGTTTGAACCATTTAGGGCATTTTATGTATTTTGACCTAAAATGTGTATTTGAGTGAAATTCAAGTAAGATTGAAAATTTTAACACAAATGGTGTTAGGAATTAGATGTCTACATTTTACCCGTATTTGAGAAGGTGTAGTGAGACATTCAGGCAAAGAAACATCTTTTCAAAGAAAATAATTGTCAAGAAGAAATTGGAACAAACCCATGATTCCCCCTCGAGAGGAAATAGTAGGATGAAAGAAAAGGATGGACTCTCAAGAAGAGAGAGAAAGTGAGAGGTTAACCCATAGAATAGATCACATCCAAATGAGTTAATGCTTGCACACATGATTACCATCAATGATACAAATATAATTAGAGGTATAATAGGCCCTAGAGATGAGGGGAATGGGAAATATACAATCCATAAATGTAAGGGACACAATGTAAACATACCCAATCTGAGAGTACAAGCTACCTGCTTACATCATTGATCAATCCTAAGACAAGTTACACACTAAAATATTACCATCATGGGATTTAATGTGGAGAGCTTAGAATTAGAGGAAAAGGGATAATTCTTTGCTTTAGGAAGGGAATCACCACTAGAACAGGGTATCCAAAGAGAATATAATAATCACTTTAGTAGAGCAAATTTGATCATGATATAATAGTTTTGCCCTAATAGGGAAAATTTTGATCATTGATAAAGAATAAAGAATGATTTTTCCCCTGTAGAGCTGATTTCATTTGGATGTTGTTTAGATGTTGGGCCCTAGCATGGGCAATTGGTAAGCAAAAATAGCTCAAGGATATAATCGAAAAGATAAGTTAAAGCGAATGGGTGAAAACATACATGCAATGGTGTAATGAATTAGAAATCCATTTAAAACCAAGCATATGAGAATGCACAAAGTGATGAGAGAGATGAAAATAAGAATGGAGATAAACAAGCTGACCTCAATATAAATTGAGTGTTGCCTACATAGTTCCATAGACTTATGTTCCAATATGAACTTCAGGCCAATGTAGTTCACCCAAGTTTGGGAGAGAATGGAATGATGAATAATGAAAAATGATGAAGAATTGATTAGACTCATAATGTATGTAAAGAGATGCACATATAGGCATAAACAAAGAATCATTAAATGTATGTTACCTAGAAGCCTAATTCCATATCATGAGCCTAGGTTTTGCAAAGTGTTCTTGAGAATCGTTCATCAGAGTTGATGTTGATGTTTAAGACTTTGAGACCTAAGCACAAAATTCTTGATATAGAAAATGAAATTAGGCATCATAAGTATGAATAAATTAGAATGACATAAGATTCCAATTGTGCTAAGCTAGTTCAAATGTGAATATATATAACTAAGGATAATGGTGAAACAATTACCAAAACTAGAGTTACAATGATTTACATTTAAACAAAAAAGCAAAGACAAAGAAAAAGATAAACATAAATGAACCTAAGTTGAAATCAAGATATGATCAATCAATACTTAATTAGGAACAAAAATGTTTAAAAACAAAAGTCAAGAATGTCTTAACGACATGAGATAAAGATATGAATAATCAAAATCCATGTGGACCATCAAGGCATTCTCAAACACAAAAGAGAAAAGAAAAATTTAAATAGAAAAACTAGACACCAAAAATAATCAAATAAAAAAAATGGTCCAAGAACAACGTAATAATATAGGATCAAGATATAAATAATCAAGATCCATGTGAATCATCAAGATGTTCTGAAACACAAAAGAGATAAGTAAAAAATAATCAAGGAAAAACAAGATCAAGATGAGATGAGAAGTAATAAAAAGAGAGAAGGAGAAGAAATAAAAGGAGAGGTTTGAAAGCTCAATAAAACACCAATAAAACACAAAAAACACCAAGAGAACTCAAATAAACACACACATAAAAACAAAAACCAAGCTAGTATGGTTTAAAGACAAATGTTTATGCATGTGTGGTAGAGGTGTTACTTTCCACCACATCATAACAAAGAATAATTGTTACCTAATTAAAGAGGAACAATGACAGAAGAAATGGGGGAAGAGAAGAAAAGGAAGGGGTTGATTGAGCTAACTCTAGATGTATAAGACAAGTGGATGCTGCCTACATAGTTCCATAGATGCATGTTCTAACATGAACTTTAGGCTAAATGTAGTTCTCCTAGGAAATTGGATAGAAGAAAAATGATGATCAGACTAGCATGATTAATATTATATAAGAAATGGAAGATATGACACAAAATGAGAATGGTTTGGCAAATAGGAAGTTGATGAGATGAGAAAGAATGATCTTGAAAAATAGCAAGTGCATGGGACAAGATGAAATGAACTGGTGTTTTTGTGCTTGTAAAATGACAAGAGCATAACATGGTGGAATGGGAATGTACAAATGTATAGAAGTGTGAGACAATGTTTTTGTTATTTTGTGGATAATGTTCTAATGATTTTGGTATTTTCAAAGTATTTCTAATGTTTTTGGGATAAAATATGCACAAGGTGGGACCATCTAGTTGAGGAGATGCATGTCCTGAGAGTAGAGGTTACAATAAGATAGCTAAGTCAGATGTAATGGCCCATGCTCACAAATCAATAAGAGTGAGGCTATTGATAAAACAAGAAAGAGTAGCAAATACTTAAACTGAGAAGATACGACTGTTCACTTGTTTAAAACTACACAAGACTGTCTTGGTTGAACTGGTTTATAGAACTACTATTGAAGATGTTCATAATGTTTATGAGACATAATCAAGATCATAATTTGTCAAGGCACAAAAAAATGTTCAAGCTTATAACATGTCCTAGACAAAACAAAGAATATGCTTCTCAAAGATAGTAATTCATAATGGGATGAAGAATGTGTTTATAGTGCCAAGGGTTCAAAGCCTTTACTATCAGGATTTATGAAAAGTGGACCAAGGTAGTATAAAATGTGTTTAAGGTAAGATAAAAGGGTGGGATAAAATTATGACAGCACAAGTTGCCCCCAAGTCAGGGGTCTTATAAACAATGATTCAAAGCTATTTATGTGTAGAACCTCTTAAGGTGTGTGATGTTCATGGGCTCTATAAGTTATTCACCATTAGGTTTAGCCAGTCAATATGCTCTTGATCCATAGTTTGTTGTGACAATATATGGTCCTAACCAATTAGGGTGAAACTTGATTTTCTTTTTGCGTTTAACATTCATATTCTCCTAGTTCTCTTTTAAAACTAAGTCACCAATCTCAAATTATCGAGGGAGAATATGCTTGTTGTAGCTCCTTCACAATCTATTCTAATAGGCCTACAAGTTTTCTAAGGAAACCAAATGCTTACCATCAAGGAGCTCTAGTTCATGCAGTCATGAGGCTCTATAGTCTTCATTATCTTTAATGTGATCCTATGATATTCATAATGATGGGATCTCAATATCAATTGGGATGATAGCTTTAGTGCCAAAAATAAGAGAGTATGTAGTAGCTCCAGTTGGGGTGCGATGATTGGTTCTATAAGCTCAAAGGGAAAGAAAGAGTTACAAGTGCCAATTATGGCTAGCATCATTAAAAATATTCTTTAAGATGTCTAGAATGGTTTTATTTGATGCTTCAATGTGTCCATTTCCTTATGGATTATATGGAGTGGATTTATTTTGCTTGATTTTGAATTTTACATAAAGAGATTTTACATCTTGGTTTACAAAGGATCTACCATTATCAGATATAATATAGGCTAGGATGCCATATCGACAAATGATATGGTAATGAATGAATTTGGATATTTGTTTTTTGATAACATAAGTGAGAAGAATGGCCTCAATCCACTTGGTAAGGTACTCAATTACAGTTAGAATGTGCTTATGTCCATTTGAAGATGTTGGGTTAATTTTCCTAATGAGATTGAGACCCCATGTTTAGAATGGCCATGGTATTGTAATCAATTGTAATGGTAAGGAAGGTGCATGTATCAAGTTACCATGCTGTTAATAAGGAACACACTTCTTTACATAATTACAAGCATCTATCTCTATTTTGGGCCAATAATAGCCTGTTATGAGAAGTTTCTTCGTTATGACTACACCATTGGTATGGGCCCCACACATTCCTTCATAAACCTCCTTTAGTACCAGCTTGGATTCTCCCAAATATAAATAATGAAGAAGCATTCCATCAAAGCCTTTTATATAAAGCATGTTTCCAAGGAGGATATAACATATTAAGTGATGAAGGAATAGTTTTTATTAGTTGTTGGAAAGATTGGTGAGAAATACATGACTATGGAAATAGTTATAAAATTCTTGGTACCATGGTAGCTCAGGTGAAGGATTAGGATCAGCAATGGTGCATATCTTCTTTAAATCTAATAGAATATGTGCTAGTTGAAGAAGATTTTCAATCAAGAACTGATACTCTTTAGTACTATCATGCATTTGAATCATGGAACCAATTATTGCCATGGCATCGACAGATCTATTGTTGACTCATGGAACTTGCTCAAACTATAGAGATTTAAAATGTATTTTGAGGTCATCGATAATTTTTTTGTAAGGAACAAGCTTATGATCTCTTGTTTGATACTGATCAGTTATCTAATTTATGATTAGCTATGAATCTACATAGACCTTTAAGATTTGAATGTCCCATTGTATGGCAAGATAAAGCCTTGCAACCAATGCCTCATATTTAGCCATATTGTTTGTACTCTAAAATCATATATGAAATGATTTGGGGATCAAATCCCCCTATAGGGTGATCAAAAATATGCTTGCTCCAAACCCTTGAGATGTAAAGGATCCATCAAAATAGAGCATCCACTATTCAGGTTATTGTGATGATTATTCTATCATCATGATAGAATCATCTGGAAAGTCAAAGTTGAGAGGTTGAGTGGCTGTAATAAGAGCTTCTGCAAGTTGTTTTGCAAGAACTTATCCTTTGATTGCCTTTTGATTTTGGTACTCAATATCAAACTCACTGAGGAGCATAATCCATTTAGTCATGCATCCTTGAAGAGATGATTTAAATAATAGGAACTTGAGAGGATCTACCTTGGTGATAACAAAGTTTTTTTTATTTAGCATATAATGTCATAATTTTTAAGTGGAAAACACCATACCTAAACATGCCTTCTCAATAGGCATATACTTATGTTCATAGGCTACCAATGTGTGGCTTAAATAATAAACTATGTGTTTCTTACCATGATCATCATGCTAAGCCAAAATTCTCCCCTGTGCATGTTCCATGGCTGATATATAAAGAAGCACTGGCTTTCCTTATGTTGGAGGTCATAAGACTGGTGGATTGGCCAAGTATGTTTTAAGCTTTACAAATTCTATTTGACAATAAAAATTCCATTGAAATGTTACCCCTTTCTTTAAGAGATGGGTAAATGCGTGGCACTTATCTATCAATTGAGAAATGAACCTGTGTATAGATTAGATCTTACCTTGTAGACCTCATAACTATTTAATATTGTTTGGTGGAGGAATTTCCATAATAGAGGTGACCTTTGTAGGGTCGACTTTAATCCCTTATTTTGATACAATGAACCCTAGCAATTTTCTTGATATGACTCCAAAAACACATTTCTTAGGATTCAAGTAGACTTTATATGTATAAAGCCTCTCAAATATTCTTCATAGAATGCCAAGGTGTCCATCTCTTGTTCTTTATTTTGCTAGTATATCATCAACATAGTCCTCGACAATGTCATGCATCATGTCATGGAATATGATAGTCATTACACACTAATATGTGGCTTCAACATTATTCAAACCAAATGGCATGACTTGGTAATAGAATGTCCCCCATGGAGTGGTGAATGTGGTCTTATGCTGATCTTCAGGGGTTATCTTGATCTAATTATAATCAAAAAATCCATCTATTAAGGATAGCATCTAGTACCCAGTAGTTGACTCGACAATCAAGTTGATGTTGGGCATAAGAAAATCATCTTTGGGGCATGCTTTGTTGATATCATGAAAATCAGTACAAACACATATGCCTGGGGTCTTTTTACTTAATGGCACTATGTTATAAATACATTTAGAGTAGTCCAATGGTATGATAAAATTGGCTCCTAACAACTTTTATAACTTGGCCTTAACCAAAAGGGCAACTTTTACAACTTTTGCTTGACTATTTTAGCATTAGGGTGAACAACAAGATGATGCACAACTAAATTTGGGTCCAAGCCTAGCATTTCAAAGTATGACCATGAAAATATGTATATATAATCCTTAAGAATGGATATAATATGTTCACATTCTACTTCGGTATGAGAAGCTCCAAGATAATCAATTTTAAGATCCTCATGGGTTCCCAAATTCACTTCTATTGTGCTCTCCATAAGGAGTGTGGATCCATCTTCTATAATTGTAGGTAATGTATGGTCATGATCATTTTCTTTTGCTATATCTTCTTGTTGTTCCTCCCAAAGATCTGGATAATATGAAGAACTAGAATCTTCCTTCTCGGGTAAAGGCCAATTGGCAAAAACCTCTAAAAACTCAAGAGCAAGATGCTCAAATATTTAATGTTGTTCTAAAGAGATGCTCGTACTAGATATGAAACTTGGGCTAGATGGAATTTCTATGTCTTGAGGGGTTGAGCAAACTTTCCCACCTGGGAGCACCTGAAATAGGTTTTCACTCAAAGGCTTATCTTTTTCTTTAATTTTTCCCTGATCAAAAGTGCCTCAAAGAGGTTTTCATTTGAATATCTCGATGTTTATTCTTTATTATGACCAATAAAATTTTCTTGCTCTCCAAAGTAGGAAAAATAATTCAATGAAAAATCAAAACCCTACTTATGATCACCAATGGGGAATGCATCTCATAGGCCCATGTATTTTGCAATTGATTCTTCATTTTGAAACTCATTGAGGCATATGAACAAATTTTTATGATCCCAATCTATGAGTTCAGGATGGCAAAGGCATAGGTTATAGTGAGGGTTTGCTTTAGGATGAGAAGCACTAATGGTAAAGATATAATGTCCTACTTCAGGAAGGGAAGCACCACTAAGACATGTTTTTTCTTCAGGATGGGAAGCTCCAATAGGATGGATTTTTGCTTTAGGATAGGAAGCTTCAATAGGTGTTATGGTCAATATGGCATTTGAGTCAAATAAATCTAAATCAACAAGCTCATCGAAAAGGCTATAATGGGATGTTGTGTCACTATTAGGAGTCTCATTACTAGCCACTTTGGAAGAGTCACTACCAAATGTTATGAGGTCATCATCTGGTGGTTTAAATCTAAGACCATGATTTCAATTGATAACTCTAGTTGATAAGGGTTCTAAAATTCCTTGCACCTATGGGCCAAGGCCTTTCCCTATATAGTCAAGATGATCAATTATCCTGTTAAGGATAAGATACTCTGGATTATAAAAATAATCAATAATGCCTTCATAATATAACCGATCTCCCTTAGTAAAAGCCTCTCGATCTTTCTTTGGTGCAATTATAGGTATAAAAACCACATGAGGTTTTGGTTGCTTCTTTTTTGGTTGCCAAATCTAATCGAGTCTGTTAGGAGTCTAGGAAGTTTTAGGATTACCAATAGTTTAGGGGATTTTGGTAATTTTACAATATGGAGGACATCCTTTAGATGGTACATGGAAATGCTTGCATCTTTAATAATAACTTGTTTGGTTAAAGCTACAAGAAATGGATCAGTGGAAGTGGAGGCTAGATCACCAGGGTCTATATAATTAAATGGATATGGATGAGAAATAATGGCTTTATTCTTCTTTGTAATGAATTTAGAACTTGGGCAATAGTTATAATTATGAAACTCTACTTTAAGATGTTTGTAGTATTGGTATGGTTACTGATCAATGGGAATAATAACCTCAATCCCATCATGGGGAAATTTAAGGCATTGATGAAGAGTAGATGGAACTACATGTACTTCATGGATCCAAGGATGACCAAGAAGTATGTTATAAGAAAGCTCAATATCTACAATATGGAATAATGTGTGATGAGAAATGAACCCAACCATGACTGGCAACTAAATTGTATTGGATGACTCCCTCTTGACATTGTCATAAGCCTTGACTGTAATAGTTTCTAGTTGAATGCCTTTATCCATGTAACCCAATCATCACACCAATTTAAGAGATATGATGTTCAACCCTAAACCATTATCCATAAGAACCTACTTGATCTTGTGATCTGTAATGATTATCTCAATGTATAGTGGGTTATTGTGGTTAGGGTCGAGGGTGGACATGTCCTTTTGATCAAATGTGATTTGTCAAAATGAAGACAAATGTCTAACTAGGTTATATAATTGATCAAGGTTTATATCATTAGGCACAATAGACTCTTGTAAAATTTTATTGAAGATGGTTATATGGACATCAAATGTTTGCAAGAGTTCTAATATATAAATTTGTGTAGGGGTTTTATCTAATTGATTTGTTAGACTATAAGGCCTTTGAACTGTGGATTGAACTAGTTTAGTCTTTATTGGGACATTATTTGGAATTTGGAACCATTGGCATAATGTTCTCATTGGGTTTTATGGAAAAAGTGGGTGAAGGGCCCTAGATGGTAATTTCCAGGCATCTAGTTGCAACTGCACAACCTAGAGGTGGTAAGGAGTTATTATAATTAAAAGAGGGAGGCAAAGGGCCTTAGATGGTAACTCATGGGCGATTAATAGTATTGAGATAATTTTGGGTCAGTGAGGAAATTTTATAAGAAATGTATTATTGTTTAGGATTAGTAACCCATACAAATAGAATAGAAACATGATGATGTAAACCTGACATGGTATTACTAGGGGGAGAGGGTGTTGACCCTATAATGATGGGTCCCATGTTGTAAGTAACATGAGATTGGCCACACAACTTCATAGTAATAGTAGTAATGTGGGTTGTAGAAATGTATCCCATAGTGTTATTATAGTCATAAGGTACATTGTTATAAACCACATTATTAGTGTGGGAATTGTGATCTCAATTATGCTCATTATGATTCTAACCTTGTTGTTGGTTTTGATTCTACCTCTATCCTTGATTGTGACCATTTTGATTATTTTTTGGGGGTGGTGGATCATGTCGAGGAAATAGGTCTTTATAGATTCCCATATCCTAATTTGTGTCCTGATTAGGGGCTAACTTAATTTCTAGTTCACCACTTTCAATAAAGTCCTCAATAATATGTCACAATCAAATGCAATGATATGCACTGTGACTAGTAACATGATGAAAGTTACACCATTCATTCTCTTTGTACCAGTCTGGTTTTGGTTGATCTTGAGGAAATGGCCTTAATACTGGCCATATAATTAAATTAGCTATAATGATATTTTGTAACACTATTTCAACTAATTCTCCTAACTTGCTAAAGACTCTAAAATTGTTATGAAATGTCTTTCATAGAGGTTGTCTCTGCAAAGTAGGTAGTGGATTTGAGGGAGTTAATTGTACATTTGGAGGAGGCATAACATGTACTATTTATACATGTCTTGTTTCTGGCATCGCATTTCCAACCATGTTTTTATTTTTTCTAAATCCCTTAATTTTATCTTGCATAGCTATTTGAGCTGGTGATTTAGTCTGATTAGATGCTTGACCTTATGCAAAAATATTAACAAGGCATTTAGCAATAAGAGCCTTCTCAATCTATACTCCTTTGCCAATAATTTATTCAAATGAGTTAGCACAAGCTAATCATAGATTATTTTCAACTTCAGGATGCAAATTCTATGCAAAGATATTAGCCAATTGTTTATTTGGTGAATTGTGTTGAAAGTGGACTGCCAATGCTCTCCACCTTTGCAAATATGCAATGAAACTTTCACCATCACGTTTCTTGGATTTGAATAAGTCAAAAATAATCAATTCATGTTCTATGTTATATGATAAATGGTTAACATAATTTTCTGATTAGTCATTCTAATCCATAATTGATCTTTTGGGTAGTTTAAGTAGCCAATTAAGAGCTTTTCCCACTAAACTTTATGTAAATAGTCATAGTAAGTACTCACTACTATAATAAACCTCTTGAAACAAGACAAAGAATGCTTGTATGTGTTCATGTAGATCTCCTTTCCCTTTATATTTGTCAAATTTGGGTGCCTCAAAATGAGGTGAAAAGGAATTTTGGAAAATAGATAAGTCAAATGGATATGGGCATATCTCATCGAATTTGTACGTTTTGACTCTATTATTCATCTCCAATCTTTGGAAAATTTCCTTCATAGAATTCCATTCTTGCATGTTTGGTGAATTTATGGATTAGATAAGATGTTTTTGGTGTGGAGTGCGCCCCTAGTTTTATTGATATTGGGGTGGAATGTGCCCCTGGTTTTGTTGTTGTTGAGGTGGAATGTGCCCCTAGTTTCATTGCTATTGGGGTGGAATGTGCCCCTGATTTTGTGTGGATCTATAGGGAGCATATACCTTTCAAACCATGATTTGGTTCTGATTTACTACTTGAGTTGAGAACATAGGCTGTTGATTCTTGGATTGTAAAACATTCCTTGACTTTGGTTGTTTTGCACTTTGTTGATTTTAGAAATTTCTATGTTTATTTACCAATCTTTGGGTTGGTTGAAAATAACTAGCCAAATTGTCTTGAGAGATTTCTTCAATTCAAACTAAATGTTTGGGTTTATAATTTTTTAAAGTAATAAGAGGTTCTTGATGATTGAAGAATGTATGTTCTGTATCAAATGGAACACTTTGTAAGGTCTCTTGTGACTTTAACTATTCATTTAGATTACCTTGATCTACTATGGTAATGCCCTCATCCAATATTTGTTGCATACTTTTGACCACATTTCCTTATTATTTTGAATCATTATTGTGAATTTAAGTGGTAAGTAGGGCGTTAGTTAAGTCTATGACAAGTTGATCTACATATCATTGACTTATTATCTTGATCTTAGCTAGAAGATCTGAACTTGTGGGTTTTAACTCTATTTGTATTTCCTTTCCTTTGTTAGAGGAAGAAGGTATGTCCATTTTTACAAAAGCTTGCTCTTATCATCATTGCTCTCCTTCTCTAACTAAGGTATGCAATTGTTCTATAGGAAAATCAAAAGATAGTTTAGCACCTAATTTTATCAATCTAAGAAGGGCATCATCTTGATCTTCTTGAGGTTGATATCCATTGTAATCATCTTTAGATCCTACTGTTATGGGGATATCATAAATAACAATGGGGTTATCTTGACCATCATAAAATTTCTCATCTTCATAACTAAGACCATAAGAGGCCCCACTATGAGTTGAGTCATTTCTAAAAAGAGTTGTTCTATGTGTTTGACTAACTTTGGACCAATGCTTTAGAAGCCAATCAAAGTATGTTTTGGCTCTTTTAAAAAAATAACCAAGGTACCAATGAGACTATAAGGGAGGGTGGTTTGAAATAATCCACAATTTATAAGATTTGGTTCATGAGTTTACTCAACCTTTGGTAAAGTTGAAATTGTATAGATTGAAAGAGAGTAAGGTAACTTAAAGACCCAAGGTGAAAACTAGTACACCAAAGCCTAGATCTTTGGATACACCCACACTGTAAAATCTATCTTCAACTTTGACAAGTTGACCCGAGAAGTTTAGAGGAAAGATTCTCTTGATTATGAAGAAGATAAAATGAACTAAGCAACTCAATATGTAAAAATATAAACGAATCACTAAATATAAAGCTAGGACCAAATAGGTAGCATAACATCACCACATGATTCCAATAGGATAAAATATGTTATAGGACTCAAAGCATGACTGACATGCAAGATGACTTGAGTCCACCAAGATGATATGTGATTTTGAGTCTTAATAAATGACAACAAATCCAAATGGATAATTGAACCGAAGTTAAAACAAGCTTAGTGTGCAAATGGCAAACCCACTTTGACACACCAACCCTTATAACTCAGAAAGGTTCAATTTTGAATGTGTATTATAAATGAAGAATTTAAAAAAATTGGGTAAAATATCTAGACTCAATTGGGTAGCATGACTATGCCAAAGTGGATGACATGACACAAAGATTTTGATAATAATTTAAACAAGGAAAAGATGAATTTTCCATTTGGACAATGTAACGCCTCCCTTGCTCAAGAAAATTGAGGACAATGTGTTTTGCTTAAGTTCATTGAGTTAACAAGTAGTTTTAGACACAAATCAAGACCATGTAAGCTAATGAAAAAAATAAACATCTTACGTCTAAACTGATAAGGTATGGCAAAGTGGGGTCTACTAAACTAACAAAGTTTCGATCATTCTAGGGGAATCAATTGCATAATGCCTTTTACATCAAATGATGCAAAAAATAAGCATGTAAATTGGGTTATCATGGAATTGGATAGTTTTAAAAAGGTTTGGTCCTTTTTACAACCACTACATTCTATTGATCGCTCAGTGTAGTGCAATGTTTAAATGTAGATACGTCCCATGTGTAACTCTAAAAGAGTCAAATGAAGTCAATGCCAAGAAGTGAAACCCTAGGTCAAAGCTTCCCTAAATAACTAATGGGAGGTAATGATGTCCCCCTCGTAAGCTAAGTTTGTGTGAAAATAAAGAAATCATAAAATAGAAAGACTTTAGGGTCATTTTCAAGATCACCCAAACTTTGACAAGTTTTTGGGGAGTGTTTTAGATGACATTCTTTCTAAGCTTTGGACTAGGCTATTTACAATAGGAATGTCACTTTTGATTCTAAGGGTTACCTATAGGAGAAAAATGGAATAACATACATGAAACATTCCTCTTTTTGCCAAACAAAACCTAAGTAAACAACTATTACAAACAAGAATTGACAAGTGTGTTCAATTTTAAGTCTAAATGAAATATTTGGTGATGTTCATTTGACCCCTTAGTCTTAGTTGTAAACTTTGAAAACATTACCAAAAACATCTAAATTCTTTGTTAAACACCCAAAACAAGGTTCCTAATTGATTTTTAAGCATGAAAAGGTGATTTAAACATGTTTTTATCAAATGTCAAGTTTGGTCCTACAACAAAAATGTTAGCATGTCCTTTAGCTTTGAATGTCTTTTTAGCTTGAAACAATGAACTTTGGAAAAATAGTTCTCAAGTCTGTGTTTTAAGAAAAACATAGTGATCAATGTCAGTTATTACAATCGATGATGGTTACTTTGGCTAACTGAGATCTAACTGATGTCAGTTTTACTAACCGACGTCAGTTAAGATAGGTAACTGATGTCAGTATTACTTGCCGACGTCGGTTACTGTGTAAAACTATGGTAAAAAAAATGACAAAATAAAGTTAGAAAATTAATTTTCAAGAGTTTTAAGGGTCCAAATGAATGTTGTAAAGTTTTAAAATGATCTTATTCAGGTGTGAGATGCATCTTATCCCACTGGGCATGTCAAGATGTAGAGAGGATTACAAATCAAGTTAGTCAAGCATTAGTCCATAAATAATGAAACATGCATAAAGAAATAACTAACCAAGCCTATCTATTCCTATGGGAATTACAAAGGATAAAAAGAAACAAATGAAAGAAACTAACTTCAGATTACCTTCCCAAATAGATTCACCATACCCATGTGGCTCAAAAGCATGTTCTCCCTTGATCAAGCATCCTTGTCTTTGTCAACAATGGTGGTAAGCTCCTCCAATGCCTGAAGAACACTCCATAAAACCTAAGCTCATGATTCCAAATCACTAAACTAGCTTATCAATGAAGATTTCAAACAAAATTAATGATCAAATTCAAATCCTTGTGGAAATAATTTAACATTATAACTTTGCAATATTCAAGCCCTTTTATTCATGTCCACGACCTCTCTATTTATAAATTTTTGAGATTGGTCAAGATCAACCATGATCATCCATCTCAAGATTGAGATGTGTGGCCATGGATAATCATAATATTTGGAATTAAATCCATAATTATCCTCAAGATAAATAAGTATTAAAGAGGCATGGGAGGCATTAACTAGGCATGGGTGACCCATAATATTGATATTGGTGGCATTTATGGCCTAAGGATGTCTTCCAAAAAAATGATGTCACCTAATGATGTAGTTAATAGGAATCAATTTTTAAAAATAAATATTTAATAACTCTCATGGAAAATCCACTTAAGCTCTTGATTTGGATTAATTAGCGTTAAACAAGGTTAATCAACATTTGTGCAATTTATTTGAAAATTGGCCCTCAATTAATCAAAATAGTCAAAAAGTCATATTACTAGGTCATAATTTGATTGGAGAGGAACTAGAAGGTGATGTTATATGCATTGGATCTATATTCCCATTTAGGATGTTGCCAACACCAAATAACAAAGGTATGTGATGTGTACTAATGAATTAGAAGAAGAGACTGATCCAGGGCACTAAATGGCAAATTTTTCATTTTGACTCAAAATGGTTTGATCAAATTTAGTTGGCCCATAAAATGCATTGCCCTATTTAGGGATACTTTGACCTAAACTAGTACTTGTAAGTGACAAGTTTGAACCATTTAGGGTGTTTTATGGATTTTGACCTAAAATGTGCATTTGAGTGCAATTCGAGTAAGATTGACAATTTCAACACAAATGGTGTTAGGAATTGGATATCTATAATAAGTATCCATTAATTAACCATATCTTTCCCATACGTCATATCTAGGAAAGGGAGCCTATAATACCTTTTGAATGCATTTTCACTTATGTAGGTTACATGAGTATTGTTAAGTCAGAAATGCAGTATCTTTCCAGGTATTTTTCCATTTATGAATAAATCATATAGTAAGTCAATGCAGGGCATTACCTATGGCTTGGTTGAAGCATTATGTAGTTCGAATACCTTTATTTACATAAGGTCATCTCTATATTAGGATTGAAGCATAATATCGTGTCCCACTTTTTGGTATAAAGAGGATAGCAAAAAATGAAAATGTGAACATTTCTCAATTTGTATAGACAATAGTGACTTAACCATATAAAATGTGAAAAAGGTGTAAACTAATGAAATGTTGCATTTTATGTTTAGATTACATGCATTATTTTTTTGATTTTTTTGATTATTATTTTTTTTTTTTTAAATTAATACCTAAACACACAGTGTGTATGTCTCATGCACAAAAAGTTTTATTGAGTACTTGATTTCTCCTCATAATTTTCTCAAAACATAATATTTTCTCAAGATTTCTTGCAAAGAGGTCTTAGAAACATGGGCATAGTGCAAGATTATTCTTTTATATTTTCTTTGATAAAAAAATAATTTTTTACAAATTTTTTAATGATCAAGGCAGGGAATATCAATGATTATGATATATATATATATATATATGTCAAAATAGACTATTTTTTTCTCCAATATAATAAGGACATTAAAGTCGAGTGCAGTAATATTTTTCAATTTTTTTGGCCATAGTCTCCTATTTTTTCTAGTGCCTCAAACACATAGTAATTCATTTTATAAATAAGTATATTCTAGTAAATAAATTAAAATAAATATTAATAAAATTTAAAAAAACATAATATTAGAAAGCTCATAAAAATACCTATTTATATGTAGAGCCACATGCATTTATTATATTTTTCATCCTAACACATGGCATCCAAAGTGGCAATTTTAGGCCAATAGTAGCTTTCCACTTGGATGGGTGAGGATTTGATGCCACATGGGGTTAGAACGAATGGAGTTAGAATGAAGGGGGTTAGAATTAAGGGGGTTCAAACGAACCCTCTCAATTCTAACCCCCTCAAAATAAATCATTTCATTAGCCACTTTACTTAAATTAATTAAATGCATAAAGTAAACATTTAAAACCCTTTGTTTGAACCCCCTTCATTTGAACCCCTTTTATTCTAAGCCCATTCAAAAATTACACGTGAGGGTTAGAAGGAAGAGGGTTTGTTTGAATGTATTTTGTTTTTGGATTTGGATGGGCTTGGCCATCAAGTGGGACTCATTTATGTGTTGTAACCCATCGTCATGCGAAAATAAAAATCTGGTCTTCCACCTTATATGGTTCTACAACATCAACTTCTTCCCAAATTACCAAATAGTGTTTGAAATCATGATTGAGAGTTGATGAATCAAACATTATATCTATATATTAAATTATCCCAAAAATTGAATATGTACAAGGAGGAGGAGTGCAAGATGACAAGGCCATTGAAATTTAGGTAGGAATGTATTGATTCTCTGAAAAGTTTAGAATATCTTGGTTATTATAGAGCATAAATTTGTAGTTTGCATTAGTGGATCGGAGGCAATGTGATCAAATAAAGTATTGTAAATCAAAATATATTGCTTTGGATTCATTAGCTTTAAGTATTGAATGCACTAACACTAAGTCACCAATTCATGTGAATTAATGGAAATGATGAATTTTATTCCATTCTTTTTTTACTTTTATTATTTGTATTTTGATATCGTAATGCTAATTTCTATGCATTTTATTACCATGTGGATTCTTTTTACTATTCTTGGGTGCCTTGTTAGCTTAATGTAGTAGATGCCCATTTTTTGTGCTTTCAAGCATGGTATTCATGTCTTTGTTATTTGATTGTTTGGATGAGAGATATATGGCTACATATCACTACTCTACCTACATCTAGACTCTAGCTAGCTATACTTTGTCATAGGTTATTAGGATGATGATATGTGGTAGGATCTTGATGATCTACCTAGCTGAAGTGTAAAAGTCATTATTGTGTATTGATCCATTTATGGTTTAGTGAGATAATGACACTTAGATGGCTCTCACTATTTCACTTGCCTAAAATAATCATAAAATTAACTCTACTGGCATCATATCTAAGTTATTAGGATGATGACATATGGATGACTCTTATTAATCCATAAAATAGTTAGGCTTTGTACATTGTGAAAATATCCAATAGCTCTCATTTAGTGAGGTTATGACATCTAGTAGGATTCTGATGATCCGATCACCTAGGTGACTTTTGCTCGACACTTGTGTTCCAAGTTAGTGAGATTATGACATTTAACATGATCATATGAGCCCAAAGGTGTCTCAATGCTGAAAGTAAAAAAACTTGAGCATAAAATAGGATGTTCAAGACCAAGTCTAAGTAAAAAATAAACTAGAACACATCACATCATCTTGATTAGTATTTAAATTGAAATCCCATCATATCCATAAAGTTTTTTGAATTAAAGGAAAATCAAAGACAAATATAGAGATCATGAATATGACTTATACACATCGTTGATTTTTTTTCTCATAAATTTGAAACATGATTTAGAATTTAGAAACAACCTTAGGATTATGTCTATCAAAATCAATGTCATGGACTTCTAAGGCTCATGGGACCTCAAATAAGGATATTCAATCAATAGTGGGTTCCTATTTGAATTTAAAAATGAGGGTGAGTGTGTTAGGGTACAATATTATCTTGTGTAGAATATTTTTAATATGAGTGATTGAATATTGGTTAAATGTAGATGTTAATATCATTTTTTATCTTGTTCAGAATGGGCATGTGCCCATTCTACACGAGATAGAAATATTATTAATTGTCAAATATCTTTATCTTATGTAGAATGGGATTAATTGATAATACTATTTATCTTTATCTTGTGTAGAATATTCTCAATGTGATTGATTGAATATTGGTTGGAATGTGGATGTTCATATTATTATTTTCTTATTAATATGGGATTAATTGATAATATTATTATCCTAACACAAATATATCAACTTAATGTAAATTCCCTAGTGAAACACAAAAATGGAAGAGACAACACTTTAACACAAACTTACAAAACAATAAAAAATTTTCCTTGTATTAATTGTAAAAATTCCCCTCTCTTTACAATGTTCAATAAACATGGAGTAACTTATATCTTGGGATGGGGTTGCCTCATCCTGGAAGCTCAGTCTAATTTTAAAATGTCTAAATTAGGACTATGTATCAAAAATCATGAATTTTTTTGATGAACATCTTAGATTAAATAAAATCCTAAATTGGATACAAAAGATCTTTTACAAAATTAGCCATAACCAATATTAAAAATAGATAAAGACTTGCCCATTCTAGTGTAGAATGGGAACATCCCCATTCTCAAATTAACTTAGAACATAGTGTCAAGATAGATATTTATGATTACAACAATAGATAACATTAGATATGGTTATCTCTATCTATTTTACTAAGTGTAAATGTAATGATATATTCCAATATTGACGTATTTTATATATGTCTATCTATTCTAGTTTAGTTTCATAGGATGTCTTGAAAGTAGTTTATGTCACATTAGATGCCTAGGTCTGATTTATATCATGGTATAACTATTTAATTATATGGTTTTATAGATATTAATTGATCTACATTAAAAAACCTCCCAACATCATCCTCGTAGTTAATCCTCTATCTCTAACATGAGACAACCCAAAATGAAGAATCCCATAAAATGTCTACGTACTTGGTCTTTGCAACAAAAATTGATTATATCTATTGACAAGTTTGGTCTCAAATGATTTCCACTATGTGAGATATCTAGTGGCTCACTGAGCTTTCTCCAACTATATCTCATATCAAGTCAATTATATCATCAGGGGTGGGATGGTTAGAAACATCATAAAAATATGTCTCAATTTCTTTTGTCACTTTCTTGAGCTTACCCATGAAATAGTTGATGATGTCACCTGATTATTCAAGTTAAATAATAAGTTGTGCTCTTTCTTTCTATTATTCTCAAAATTGTACACCAAGTTTAAAAATTTACATCCTTTCAGTGTTCATTGGATCCTTGAAAATATCATACTGGACTGATGCTTAATTTAGTTCTTCTTCCAAGTTGTCTAAGGCTTTATTTTCCTCTATTGTTTTTGTCGGCCACCCTAGTGTGAAATAAAAATATGTAGTGGAATTTGATATTACTTTATGTAGAGAAGCAATATGCATTTCATTGTGTTGTAGTGCTGGATGTTCTCATGTAAGGGATTTATATTTTATTTATATTTGACATATTTTATGGTAATTTACCTCATGTTTTATCTCTCTACCTCTAAGACTAATTGACACTTGATCAAATTATGTAATATTTTTATGAACCGATGTATGATAGGTATATTTTGATATGTTTCAAACTATGGTGTAACCTTTGTCATCTCTTGGATGGTGTTTTCTAGTGTTTATTCTAACACTTCACATCTCTACATCTAACCATATTATGTACTTTCCTATAATATATTCTCTAAATTCTACTTCATACAAGTGGTTAACATGCGCAAATTTATATTTGTTCCTTATGGAGTTAATTCAGTTGTAATGAGATCAAGAATGATGGTGTTGATCTTTTGGTGTTGGGCCATAATAACTTTGATTTGAACAAGATAATATTAGGGTGGAATACTTAGTGTAGATGGAGTGGATGAGAGGTGGAAGTGGTAATCATTTTTTGACTGTAAATGGAAGGTGTAGTGGAAATAAGTTGCTTATGAATGGGTGGTGGTGGTGAAGTTTGAATAACTTTTTTTATCATCTTCTTCCACAAATTTCTATCACACTTTTATTGCTTGTTTGTTGGCTTCCTTAGTCACCTTCTTCTTTTTTATCTTCCTCAAAATTTTGGGCCATTTTTGCTACCACTTTTTAATTTTTCTCTTCATCTACCTTCTATTTTTTTTACATCTCTATTTTATCTTTTTAATTCTCCTTCTTCTCTTTCTTATCCTTCTTCTTCTTCTCCTGTTTCCCCTCAATTCATTTTATTTCTTTTTCTTTGCTGTTAATACCTTGGATACTTTTTGTTTGGCATAGGTGTCTTCTTGAGACTTTTTATTAGCCTTTGCCTTTTGTTTTGCCATAGTCTCTTCCTCCTCCTTTTCTTTCTCTTTCTTCTTTACTTCTTTTTTTTGTGATTTTATTTTTGCTTGATTTTATTTAACCTCATTTTATTTGTTTTCTTCTCATCACTTATTTATTTCTTCCAAACATTTTACTTCTATAAATAATTTTTTAGCTTCTTGTTGTGCCTTGGCCAATCTAATGGTCAAGGTTTTATATAAAGTTTATTCTTTTTATTCTCCCTTTGTATCTATCTATGATTTTTATAATATCTCTGTCCATGCTTATTCTACCATATCTATTTATAAGATGTCAATAGGTGAATATTTCTAATTCTGGTCTGATTTTATTATGTGGGATAATTTCCTTTCACTTTTTAATTTCTACTTCTTGTTGGGTAGCATATCCTCAGTTTGCAATTTAGGATGTGTTCATTGTTTTTGTAATGTTTTTGGTAGTTTTGGGTTGATGAGAGAATGGAGTGAAATATCTTTCTAGATTTCTTGTTGATCATGAATGTGTTTGTTTTACCAAGCTAGTCATTCGTAGTGATTAGATGTGTCATAAGACCATCTTGTCCATCCCTTCCACTTTGATGATTCCAAACTTATTAATTCATCATTTATATGTTTGTATTTATGATATCTATTTGATTATTTATCCAATTGATAGTTTTAATTACTTAGTTTGATATGAGTTTATTACTTTTACGTTTGATATAAATTGCATATCTACCTAGGGTGTTGTAGTCTATCAACTTATGTTTTATAACTCCAACAGGTGCTTCTCTATATTCATTAATTTTTTTTGAAGTCTAGACTCAATTACCAAATGTTGACATAAAACTAATGTCAAACTTAGGATTCTCTCTATTCCCTAGTTAGTACATGTGATAATATACAACATATTGAGGTGAGAAAACTGATTGAATGTGCGAGCCCATTCTCAAAGCGATAGTTTGTATAATGGGTTTTTTTTGTGATTTTACATCTTTTACAAAAATTCACTCATGTAGTTGACATGAAAATAATGTCAAATCATTAATTCATAGTTCAATGTTCTAAACATCCTAACGCATAGAGAAAGTATCATATTAGATTAGTTATTTTGTCCTCTTAATAATATTATAAGATAATTCACATAACACATAAGAGGTTGAAGATATCTTAAGTATTATTTATTAATATCTCTAATTGGTTACTTATAATATATCATTTTAAGAGTATGATAGCTTTGATGATATTCTATCTATTTATTTTACTAAGTCTAGATACAACGATATACTCTAATGGTCATGCCATTTCTATCTGTCACTTTGATCTATGTAGTTCCATATGATGCAACAAGGTGTAAGATATGTCATAATAAATGCTTCTATTTAAAACTATACCATGGTATAACCATAAACCTTCACAGTTTTCTATGGAGTTTCTTGAATAAATCCAACAACATTATCCCTAGAATTAAAATTTTGTCTCATCCTCAAGACAAGACAAAATTGAAGAATACTGTAAAATTGGTGAAGGAATTGGGTCTTATAGTAAAAATTACTGATGTTTATGGAAAATCTTGGTCTTGAAGGCTTTCAATTCTTTGAGGTAACTGGTGGTTCATTGGGCTTTCTATTCTAACTATATATTTTTCTGAGTTATTTTAATGATGTCATTAGGGGTAGGATGAGTTATAATAGTATTGAATGAGGTCTCCATTTAATTTGTAACCTTCTCCAATTTTATCATAAAATCATTTATCAGTTCTCATGAATATCCAAGCTCAATAATTAGTTTTGATTTTTGTTGATGTTGTTCTCAGATTTTTTCACCTAGTGCCAAAATTATCATCCTCTCTATACTTGTGGTATCTTTAAAAATATATTAGTAGACAATGGCTTGGTTTATTTATTCCTCAAGGCTATCTAACCCATTTTTTTCCCTTTATTATTATCGTTGGCCACCTAAGAGTAAAATTAAAATATGAACCAACATTTGATATTAATTTATATAAAGAAGTAATGTGTTGTTTGACTAAATTAGTTTCTTGGAAAAATATAGCAATTATAGTGTTTGAAAAATTATGTTTGGTCTAGCTTTCGTTGTGGATTGCTTTTGTGTGTCATCGATGTTTTTGGTGGCATCCTCAACATTATTATTATTATTATTATTATTATTATTATTATTATTATTATTATTATTATTATTATTATTATTATTATTATTATTATTATTATTATTATTATTATTATTATTTTCTTCTTATATTTTTTAGTAGCTTCTTTTACCACTTATTTATTTTTCATTTCTTTGGATTAGAGGGTGGTGTCCTCTGCCATTGTTTTATTTTTATTTTCTTCAATTAAGAGGGCAATATCCTCTGCTGCCTTTTTATTTTTCTACCTTTCCTTTACTTTCTATTGTTTCTCTTTTTTTTGGTTTTTTTTTTCTTTTTCTTTTTTCTTTCTCTTCTTTATCCTTTTCCTCTTTCTCCTTTTTTTATTTTTTATTTTGTCCTTTTTCCTATTGTTCCCTTTTTTTGTCCTTTTTATTTATTTATTTACTGCTAATACCTCGACTACTTTTTGTTTGGATGTGATGTATTTTTTAACCTTATTGTTAGCTTTAACATTTAATTTTCATACGACATATTATCTGTCTTTCTTTTCTTTTGCCTTTTGTTTAGACTTTACCTTGGCTAAGGCTTCAATGAATTTTTTTGGGTCTTTATCCAACATAATATTTGTGGCGTAGTCTATATTTTTTTCTTTTTTATTCTCTATGTTTGATGATGTATTAAAGACATGGATGGGGAGATATTTACACCTGGCTCCGAATGTATGGGGATTTATTTCTCCCTTGTGCTTTTTTGTTTTTGTTTCTTTTTAGGTGGCATCTTAGCTATTTATGGTGGAGAATGTGTTCTTGGTTTTCTTTTATGACTAAACCTACCATCCATGTATCCATTACCTATTATGATGGACTGGACTAGATTTCCATTTTTAGGTACCCATGCATCCACTGGTACTGATGTTTATTTAGTGACCTAAAAACTAATCCATTTTACCTTATTTTTGTTTGTTTCCTCTAGTGTTATTATTTTTCCTATGGCTACATCTATGTCTTTGTCCTCTTCTGATACTTTTATATTGGATGATGCTCTTAGTAATTTAGATTCTAATCCTTCCATAGTGGATTGCATGTCAATTGGATCAAACTTATCCAAGACTCATGGAAATGATTGGATGATGGGAACAAGTTATTCAATTTCATTATCTAACACTTCATACTATAATGGGGGAATAATTTTGGTATGTTGGTCATATGGGTAGATATAGATGTAGTCAATAGAGGAAGAAAAGTAAAACTCTTTATGGTATTTGTATACTATTTGTAGAGAAATATGATACCACAGACTGAAGGTTTGTTGTAAATCAATTCCACACATTATCATGGTGACAACTTGTTCTTTGACCATAGTCTGTAGATGATTGTTGACTTGTTCTCCTATGGTCATTATTTTATCCCATTCTATTTTTCTAATTTTGTTTGGGAGGGTGTTTGTGTAATATATAGCTAGGCAAATCAATATATATCTGTAGTAGAAATTGTGCTTACCTCTCTTGATCTTCTGAATATTGACACTTAAGTTATCCAAAAGGCCTTGACAAAGGTTGAATTTGGTCTTCATGATATCATATAGAACATCACCATTACACTCTTAGGGATTGTAACATCTTAACTATTGGTAAATTATATTTTGTATGCTACTGCTTTGATTGCATATTTATAGGTGGTATTAATAATGGTTGTTATTTCAATATCTCATTTTCATTTAGTAGCATTTAAAAAACTAACGGCTACTACTACTTTAGTTGAACCCTTATTTTTGTATCTCATAACACCATTATTTCATTCATCATTCCCATTACTCTTTCAATGTCTTGGGCCATAATGACATGATATTGGTCGAGGAAGAAAATACCATTGAGCACCCGATTGAGTAAAATTATGATTTTAGTATCTACTAGCATAAAGTAGGGAAATCTTACCGATATATAAAGCTTCATCTATGGAATAAATTTTGATTTAGGGTTATAATGTCACATCTTTTGATATGATATATCATGTATGAGTTTTACTCAGTCTACCTTTATTTTGGTATGGTCAATTTCTATCAAATTTGCATGAATGTATTTGAATGTATCTTTGAGGTAAGCAAAATTATATGGTAAATTGGAAAATTCTCCCTCTAGATCTAGTGCCATACCTTTTGGTGGAACATTATTTGATTTTGGGAAGTTGAGTGTTCTTGTGTCTTAAGGCTTGGGGTGTTGAGCATGGTCATTGATATTAAGTTGCCATTGATGTCAAATAGAGTAAGAGATACTAGTGTATTAATGATAAATAAGTTGTGTTTGATATTTTTATGGTATGTTCATGTTATAGAGACCATATCGGGTGTTTTGAGTTCTTAGAGTGTTATGGAAGTGAAAGGAATTCATTAGAGCAGTCATATGAGTGTCTAGGTTCAAGTAGTCATCTTGGAAAATAAGGTTGAGTAAGTAATGTGATGATGTCATATTTAATATATGTGAAGGTTTCAAGAGTATTTTAATACATTAGTGGATTAACATATGAGAGGTGATCATGTGGTTAAAATTTTAGGTCTGAACATTAAGCGTAGCAAAAGTTATAACATTGCAAAGTTGGCCTCTCAGACAGAGTTCACTAAGTTTCTATACTTAGCCAAATTTGCAAGAAGAGATCTAATGGTGAGAATTTAAAAGATAAAATTATGAGAATATAAACTAAAAGATTAATATCCAATGATGAACATTTAATAAAGTGATGAACATCTATAGTGAGTGATTAATCTGACCAGATAAGGATTTAATGATGACTGTTATACTTGTCAGATAATGATCAATGGTGAGAGTGAAGTTAATAAGTCAAAGATAATAAGAATGAACGTGATGATGACATGTGTCATAATCATATAAATTTATCAATAAATTAATGATGCATGTTTTATCAAGTAAATCAAATATCGTTAGAGCATGTTCAACTATGTAGAGAAAGGTCAACAGTGCGTATTAAGTTAATAAAATGCTTAGAAGGTATGCGAGGCTAAAAAGTGGCATGATATTATAAGTGAGGATCAAATATAAATTTCGAGTGATGATATTTAAATCTATAAATCTCTTGAGGAGATTTATGGATCGTATTTGATCAAGTTTTTAGATAAACCATTGATTGTTAGTATTTGAATATTCAAATTAACAAAAGAAAAACTTGTCTATATTGTTTGAGCTATAAATTTTGATATATGAAAAATTTGATAATGGTGTAAAATTAAAAGTTATATAGTAATTAAATTATCATCCAAAAAAATTGATTATAAGATATGAATGTTTTTAAAATTACATATATTGAGCTCTAAAGTTGACTGTGTGTTTGACCATGTTCTATAAGTAACTAGAGAAGGATATTTGAGTTGTTATTGACAGTATTTTGATGTTTTAATATGAAATATATATTAGTTTTAAGAATACATGAGGAATATATGTATGGATTTTATAGGTTTTACCAATCCATATTCAGTATGAATAAATGATTAGAAGTTGATTGCGTTTGTTGAATGCACTGATTGATTAAGTGACCATATTGCAGGAGTGAGTTGAAGGTGTTCTGAGTAGAATTGAAGAAGAAAATGAGTATGGAGATGTTTTATAAGTATAAAATTATTATAATAAGTCATTGGTTTTCATGATATGCCCCTGATCAGATATAAAGAGTCAAAATAGCTTTACTATATTTTGATTGTATATGACCAGTCTGAGTGGTCATTTTAAGAGAGTGGTTTTGAGGGCTTAGAGCCTATGTTGAAGTATCTAAAGCACATGAAGGAATTGAATATTTCATATAGGTTTCAACCATATTATATAATCATATGTCTATGTGAAATATTTGATTTTTTACTTCAGAAGTTTGAGACTGTGTTTTTTGTGTTTGAAGGTCTAAAGAGTGAGGAGACCTAATTTGTAGGTTCAAGTGTTGAGTTGTTATTCTAGGTGGAATAAAACCATTAAGGATTGAGGAAGGGTATATTATAGATAGGTTTTATGTGTTTTAATATTTTATAGAAGCTGAAAGTGGCCCAAGGAGTTAAATTTATAATGTATGAGTATGAAGCCCTGATTATTTTAGGTCTCACTAAGACCTAATGGTGGTTTGGGGCTAATGAGGTAATGAACAAAATATGAAGAGTGTGGTTCTCACATATAATGTGTGTATGGACATATTTTATGTTTGGTTCAAAAATTCAAAGCATCCTGGTTGACCAAGATGGGTTAAAGGAAGAGAGTGGTATAAATACAAGGCATTGTTGGCCTATTTGAATTAGTTGTGAAAGTGTGGATTCAAGTGAAGGAGAGAAATTTTGAAAGAGAAGGTATAGGTAATTAATGAAAAATAGAGAGTGAATAAGATCATTCATGATTGTATTATCAATTTTATGTAGGAGGACACACAAGTCATTGGATCTAATGAGCCTAGAAGAGGTAGTTTGAGTTAGTCCTAGAGGCATCTTGAGAGAGATTAAAGGTGAAGAGTACAGAAAAAGGTGGTCATCATCAGTTGAAAAGAAACAATAGGTGTTTAAGATGATATATTCAAGGTATCTGAGTAGGTTCTTAGTTTCCTAAGGGGTTGGTTCCTCCTTGCAAGATAAATCTTGTTAAAGGTCTAGTTGTTGTGGGTGCTCAACTAGATAGGGGCAGTAGCTCCTTGTGGGATTGGTGTCTCACTAAACTAAGGGATAGTTGTTATTTTATTAGTTAGTTTTGGTATAAATGTTTAATATTATTATTATAAGACTGTAGTTCATCTTTCAAGGTTCAATGGGTTTTATCCTTCAAGAGGGTTTTCCACATATATCATGTGTTTTGTGCTTGATCTTGTTTTATCTTCCATGTTCATTGTTATGAATGATGTCTATACTTCATGATTGTATGTATTTAATGATTAAGGGTTTAAATGATTTAGAATTGGATTGAATATCTAACATCACTAATTCACCCTCCCTCTTAGTGATTATACCTCGAATATGGGGCACCCATTTTTTCTTTCACTATGTTGTGTTATAACTCTTGCAATCTCAAATGTAGCTAGAAAAAATTTAGTAGAGTTTTGTTACTTAGAAATATTAATGGAATGGAAGTGAGGTTAGATATTTTTTATGTAGTTTCCCATATTTTAGGTGGTGATGGAAATTGTGAGCATATTTTTTTATGATTGTGCATCAACCATCTTACTGACCTAGCCTTTCCTTATTAGTTTGACCTATTTTATCCATTGTGTTAGTTTTGATGACTCGTTATGTGACATTAATGTTATTATATACTTTAGTTACCCTTTTGTACTTATTCCATTTATTTTATTAATGCCCCACATAGTAGTTTATGTTTTTATTTGATGTGATGTGATTGATTATTCACTTGGTGTCATCTATGTATCTATCTAGGAATTTGTAACTTTTTAACCTACCAATTTATCTTAATCATCTGGCATCAAATGCCTTGAAATTGGTGCTTAAATCAATTGTCCTTACTTCACTTGGAAGGAGTTATAGGACCAAACATTATTATCCTTAGTTTTAATTTTTTTAATCCATCAAGCCACCATTTAATGAATTTTAGCTTGAGGGTATTCTTTTTATCCATTTTCTTTCTCTTTTCTTTCTTTAGAAGTTTAAGTTTGAACACATGTATTTATTGTGGCATAAATTGCACCTCGTGGCATCCTACGGGGCTACATAGATCAAAGTGACATATGGAAATGACATGACCATTGGAATATAACATTGTATTTAGACTTCATAAAATAGATAGATGGAATATCATTAAAGCTATAATATTTTTGTACTGATCTATCTATGTAACCATTTGGAAATATTAATAAATAATACTTAAGAAATATTTAATCCTTTTGTGTGTTATGTGAATTATATTATAATATGATCAAGAGGACATGATAACTAATATAATTGGATACTTTATCTATGCATTAACATGTCTAGAACATCAAACTACAAATTCACAGTTTGACATTATTTTCATGTTAAAAGACTCATATGTTATTCATGATAAAAAGAAAGACTATAGTTTTCTATGTTATTCATATGTTATTTGATTTACCTTTATACTTAATGATAAAGACTTCATAATTTATTGTTGACAGGGTTAAGTGGCTCAATGTATGACTCAAACATGCAATGTTAAAGTTAGTGGCTCGAGATATGGCATAGCCATGTGATTGATGGATGTGTTTAGAAAAATGGGAGTGAAAGTATTAATAGGATAGCTACAAACTTATGAATCAAATTAGTTGGTAATAAAACCTCACAACTAAAAATAGAGATATTTAGCCTATGAATAAGGTTATTAATTGGAGTTGGGGTTGAGTTGGGGTTTGTCAATCTAGAGGATGTTGTTGTAAGCAAGGAGTCAAGGAGTTCCGATGTGAAGCTGAAGAGTTGAAAACCTAAAACCCACATGTGATAATTTATTTTTGTTTTCATTTTGTGCTTACTTTATGTGCATGTGGGTGTGAGGTCATAGAAAAGAGGATATAATATTTATCTCCCCTCTTGAGATAATACAGGAAAATAATGACTACAAGCATCAGATGGAAGGATTGATAAGGAAGAAGTACAGTCTAACATATGCTAAATCTTGAGGTATCCAAAATATGACTTAGTAAAGAGTTAAGGCCCTCCATCAAGAACAAATAGGTAGAGGGTAGGAAGCACAAGGAACAAACACAAAGTAAAAGAGAAAGTGGGTTGAGAATGTTAATCTCTATACACACAACCAAGAGCAAATAGGAGACTCTATAGAGAGAGAATGGGTAGTGGAAAATCTAGAGTAGAGCACTTGGGGATGACAATACTTCAAAAATAAAAGGTGATGGCATGGCAAGGAGAGGAAATAGTATTTTCAATACTATACTTGGTAGTGTATGCATAGACTCGAGCCCTTTGTCACATTGAATGCCCATGTAATGATGAGTTGTTATATAATAAACAAAACCTTGTTTTTATGATTTTATATTATTAATGGCTATGTGATAAACATTGTTATTATTATTATTAATGTTTATTGTTTATGGATATAATAAATATCTAATGAGTATTGTAAATTAATAAGATAAATGCATAGGATAATTAATGGGGTCATATAAACAATGTGTAGCGATTCATTCTTAATTATGTGGGACCCTATTCAATTAGACATAGGGGTATGTTGGTCACAATAAATTTTATAATAATATAAATCAATTATCATAAGAATCTAATAATAATTAAGTAATTTTAAATTAAAAAAGCCAATATTCTTATCTTTTCCATATTGGGAATGTATAATAGTATATTAGAATAATATAGGCAATTATCAATTAGGAAGTTGATATTCTTATTTTCAAGAATAAAATAATATGAAAATATTGTTATAGACACGTGTATAATGTGCATGTACCTATTCTACACAATAATCTAAGAATATAGGCACACATAACAAATACTAAATATGAAAGCATATAGAAATTAGGATATGGCCTATTTAGGACAACCCTCTATGATGGGATACCCTTGGTATTCATGATCATAGACAATATTGGAACCCAATTCTCATCAACTTGTCAAATGGTTGGGGCCCCATGAAGCATGTTAATTAGGGCCATCAAAATGAAGTATGTAAGAATAATTAGTCAATTATCAATTATTGGGAATCCAATATTCTTTCATTTATATAATAGGCACGTTCCCATTCTACAATAATATATTATCAATAACATTGTAAGAAATGATGTTTTATTTATTTCCGCAATTGTCTGTTTGATCTAAATTAAGTTGGGTCTGATACAAAAGACAAAAATAAGGGAAATATAAGGCATAAAAGAAGGGCGATCTATGATCCAAATGAAGTTTAAACCATTCCAAGTTGACTTAATATAAGTTATATTGATGAAACATATCATAAACCAATATATAATGTGGATTAATTTTAAGTAGTTATAATGTTATTAGTACACACATATATTAAATTTTTAGAAAAAAAAAAAGATAAATAATCAATATTAGTTAAAATAGCTAACAACTCATTTTAACTAGGAACATGCACTAACAATTACCACTTCAACATAAAAATAATGGGAAATCTTCCACAAAATTATTATAAGCAACATACTATATATTCTTAACTTGTGTTATCTCATTAATATATTAAGATTATAGGTCTGTGATGTTCATATTATTCCTATAGACTTAATTCAGAATGGGCATGTGCCCATTATACACAAGTCTATAAAATTATTATCAATAAATGACTAATAATGATATATGTTTATGTTCTTATATCAATCCTATGTCAAGAAATTATAGGTTTAAGTAATAACCATCCATTCAAAAAAATTATGATACAATGACTAATGTATTTAAATAATTTGTTTTTACATGGTTTAAAAACATGTTTCAAATGTCAATATGATATATTTAAATTGACAAATTATGACTAACTTTTTACAATATGAATTATAATGATTATTGTGAGAAGTGTTCCCTATGATATATTATATTTATTGAAGATGCATTAGATTGGAAGAAAAGATATGAGTGGTTTGTATAAATCTACTCTCCATCTAACTATCATAATGACCTCTGATTATTTCATTCCCTATCAGAGGAACATCAAGTGGTTGGGATAATGCTAAATATAAAATGTATTTCAAATAATATAATAAGAGTTCAGATGTAACACATAGAAAACAATGATTTTTTATATCAAATTATTCAAATAGAGCTAGAAGTTCATATATATATAAAGTGGCATGGTTTGTTTGACAAAACATTAGAAAGTTTTTTTATTTTCTTACGGTTAAAAAATTATATTGTTTACAGATAGAGACACCACTAAGGTGGAAATCATTGAAATTTTTAATAATAAAATTAAACAGGCATTCAAAATACTTTATCAATATGCATTCAATTCATCCATTGCTCACTACTTGAATATGGATAAAGAACTAGGGAAGACAATTTTTCATTAAAAAATGTTTACATATATGAAGAGGCAACTATTGGTGACGCTGAAAAGAAAATTCAGTCTCATATTTCCAAGAGTTAAGGGCATCTACAAGGGATAAAAGTCTATTGAAACAAGCTAAAAAGGAATTTAAAAAAAATAAATCTTCAACATCTAAAAATATTTAGCTTTTCTTATTCAATGAAAATCAATCAAGACTGGAGTTGGACGTTGCCACCAAGCTCCTCTTAAATATTAGTATCGATCCCTTGATCTAACCAGTGTTGATAGACTAGTTAGCTAAATGTTGTGTCATCATGTGCCTCTTTAGTGGGATGTAATATTGCTTCCCTTCAAAAAATTAATTGGTGATATCTTGAACATTAAAATCAAATATGAATTATTAGATCCAAAGACTAACTTATACATCATTGATGGATGACATACCATCATAGATATCAAAATTATTCTGAAAAACCATGAATTTGAATCTTTTCATGATAGATTAAAATAAATGTCAATTTGTATTCATTATGCCAAAGCCACAATAGAGCAGATAATCAATATATGTAAATAATAACATGTGGCCAACAAAAACATGAGTTCCAATAAACTTTATTGAGCAGTTTTATAAATGTAAAATGTTATATATCAGTGATAAAAATGAACACAACACATCAATTTAGTTAAGGAAAAGATAAATAATTGAAAGGTACTTTAAATATTTTTTTCAATTCAACTAATAATAAAATGAATAAAAATAAATATTTATTTAACTACTCTATATGCTTGATTAATGTAATTTAGTTTTGTATTTGTATAAAAGTATTTAAAGAAGAGATTATGAATATTAAAATAAAATAAAATTGGATAGCCTTAGTGATAATCTATCATTTCTCATTCTTCCTGACGACATATGGGAAAAATGGGCTCTATTTTTTGATCTCTATACAAATGGTGGGATGGATTGCATCCCTAAGAAAGACAATGACCCATATTTCAAACCAAATTAATTAGATAAATTTATAATAGGTTTATTTAAAGGCATGAGGGGTATGTTTACAAAAAAAAATGTATTTGCAGTCAAAGTTATGAGTGGACAAGTTTGGATGAAGATGATTGTTAACCTTGATGTGAAGGTATAAATTCTAAGTGCCTATTGTAAAAGAGTGAAGAAAACAGGAGTCTCAAGGGTAAAAATTATAAACTATTTAAATTCATGGGTTCTTGAAGAAGTAACTATTTTAGGATGTGATGCATCAAATGTGATATAATTTTTTTTGCATGCATGAAACTCACTTTATTCAATTTTATGAGGAATTAAGAAATATAAAGAGAAAAATAAAAAAATCAAACTTGACAAGGAATCTAGACAATAACATAAGATAATACAATGATATCAAAAGATTAAATCAACATCTTAGAACTATATGTATCATTAGTCATCAAAAAATCTCTACCAAGGGAGAAAGATACTTATGAGTTCACATGTCAGTGTGCTTTTCCTTTTATATTAGGCATAACATTGAGAGCACTAGAATACTATCTTTATCTTAGTTTGTAGGTGGTTATTAATTATTTTTACAACATTGTCACTGATGTAAAACAAAATGATATTATAGATCTACTCTCCTGCATTGGATCTAGTGTAATGACTTGTGTGTGCATCTTTCTTCTTCTAGTGGTCAAAGCTTATTTGTTTCACAATTTTGTATACATCTACATGAAAAAGTCTAAGGAAAATAATGAAATAATTTTAAAATTATGTTATAGGATTTTGAATGAGGAAGGTGAGTTCAAGGGATTATCAGTGGTTTTTAGTATTTACAGTGTCCATGATTCAAAAGACAGGGTTAATGAAAAATTAAGAATAACACTTGACTAGTCACACATCGAGTCCTTGGACAGTGTGAGGCCAATCAATATTGGGATTGTTTTATCAGAACACCCTTTCAATTATGAGAGATTGATCAGTTTTTAAAAACACATATTATCAAGATGTAGTATAGACTCATCGCATATTTTAGTACTTTATTGAGGCACAAATGTGATACAAATTACCATAGCTTTAAAATTGACTTCATTGATATGAATAGTAGAAAATTTAAAGTAGGATGATGATTAAAAAACACTACAAATATTTTAAAAAACCCATAGGTACGTACACGGTTTGACACTTATATCATAAAGTTTATGTAGTTACACATTAAATTATTTACATAGTTGAAATAAATCCATTGGATCATAAGTTTTAAATACATAATATACTACTAACTATTGAATTATCTATAACATTACATTGTTTTTTAGAATATGTATCCCTTAATATTATATATTATACTTCTTGATGCATTTGAGAAGTTACAGGTGGCCATCCATTCAAAATAATTTTGAATTCCCATTCTAAACTTATGTGTTTCATATTGGTAGAAGTTGTTAAGCCATTATAAATAATGATGAATATAGATGACAAATTAAATGAAGGCTCAACTTCAGTTGAGGGGACGCAAGTAAATAGCTAAAGGTCACATCTAACTGATAATGTGAACTTTACCATAACATGCAATTAACTATGATAAACACATCAACTACGTCAAAGCATGCACCAACACTTGACTCAAAAATATATATTAATTAATATTTAAATTAATAATCACTTATTAAAAAATTTATGACTAAGCTCCAATATAATTGGTTTGATTATGTTTGTCAAGCATTAAATAATTATAATTTTAAATTCATGTGTAGATTTTACTGAAGATGATATACAATCTGTGCAAATTTTTAAGAATACAGGTAAAACATTAACTAGTATATTACTATAATAACATTTAAAAATAAATTGAATGTAAAATTTTGTCTCAAAATTATTATTGTTTGTAGTGCCACCAAAAAAATATTTTTTTATTGACTTAGAAGGATTTTTAATTCAAAAACATTCTTTAAAAAAGAATAACGCTACATTCTAAGCCAATAATGAGCGTATACAATTAAGAGGACATTTGCCTCAATTTTTAATGGTTTCATCCTCAAATTTTCAATTAATATTTTGGTTTATATCTAATACAAATATTAATGTATAAAAAATTGTAATGAAACTACTTCTATATGCTAAAATGGATGCATGTCTTTTGTTTTATTGAGGTTTTGAGCATTACAAAAAACACATGAATATTTATTAAGAATTTTGATACAATTTATAAGTAACCTAGAATTCATTTAAATTATGTAATAAATATTTAAGTCAACTCAAAAAATAAATGTGTACTTAAAAAAAATTATCATTGCAATGAAGGTTTTATTTGAAAGAGTTTACAAAGGGGAAATAGCTTATGGTGACATTGTTTACACAACTAACCTTGATTGGAGATGCAAATGATGTAATATTATTTTTGAAATAAGATATAAATTAATTTTTGACAAGTGTTGAACCAAGGAATAAATAAAATTGAGTTTAGTCTACTTATATAAAATAAATTGTGTGAGTATTATTCAATTTGCATTATTATCCAATGTTAATATTGATTCTTAGTTAGATGTTTTCATTCATATTTAGTTCTATTCTTAAATAGATTTATTAAAGTGTAAGTACATGGAATTGGGGTTACAAAAGGGGATCTTAAATGGACATGTTTTTCTTAAAAAATAAGAAACCTCAACTTGTATGGATTATTTGAGACACCTAAACTCAAAATTTGAAGATGTCATAGGAACATGAATTGTAGCATTTAGAGTCTAGTTCATAAACTAATAGTTTGTTTTTTAAATGGTCAATTATAAGTAGTTAAAACATCATAAATTAAAAGAGTTAGTTCTATTTTTTATAAAAACCAGAGTAAATAGCTTTTCGTATGACTCATCATTTTTTGAGCATCATTTAGTTTTTTCTAAAACCCTTTGATGGAAAATTAGATAAGTTCATCTAGTTTGAAACATATATTTTTAAATTAATTAATTAATATTTATTTTTTTAATAATTTCACAAGTCAATAGACCCTAAAATATGATCAATAATGTTGAGACAACCATGAGGCCCCCCTAATTACCTCAAAAAATATCTAAAATTATAATTTTTTGAATGTGCATAGAATTTGGTCTAGTTTGCAACCATATAATTTTTTTCAGTTTGAATCAATGAATGAATATATACATAAACAAAGATGAACATGTATAATTATGGCATATAGTGTTAAAAAAATACATACTTAAAAATAAATATAGATAACAACCTTAAAGCAATAAAAATATAAAAAAAATTATATCTTTAGAAAGAGAAGAGTGTATTTGATGTTATAGTAATATTTTCAAGAAAAAAATGATGAAATTCATAGTGTTTAGCATGGTTTAAGTTATATTTTATTATTTTAAGTAAAAAATACGTATTCAACTATGTGTTTAGATTTATTATTTTAAGTAAAAAATACCTCAGGCTCAAGAATCTAAGCCATTCCCAAGCCTTCAAGCATGTGTTTGAAATGTGAAATATATAAATCATGTACATAAAAAATTTACATACACAACAATACCACGTAAATGAAATAATATGCATTTCACATGCATGGAAAATGAATTAATGTGAACCTAATTTTCTTAGTCTAAATTTTGTTTTATTGGGAATAAAACGATTGGTTTAGAGTTTTAAGTGTTTATGATTTATGGTTTAGGGTTGAGGGCTTAGGGTTTAAGGATTACAACACAAGGTTTATGTTTTAGGGTATATAAGGTCCAATCACAAAGGTAATTGGGGATAAATTAATCTATTTGAACCTATTTTTAACTACAGAATATGGTTTTGGGCTCAATTAGCCCCTTCATCATCATAAATTGAGCTAATTAGTTAATTGGGCCAATGAGTGATGTAAAATGGGCCAAATTGGGCTCTATGAACCTAATTCTTACTCTAAAGGATGCTAATTAGACTAAATCGATTGGTTTAGGGTTTACAATTTAGGGTTCATGGTTTAAGGTATAGGGTTTAGGGTCCAATTGTGAAGGAAACTAAGGATACTTTGAGTTGTTTGAACTTATTTGTAACTGTAGAATGTGATTTTGGGCATAATTAGCCCCAACACCATAATAAATTGATCCAATTAGTTAATTAAGCCAATAAGTAATATGAATTGCACTAAATTGAGCCCTAGATGAACATAATTATTACTTTAAAGGATGTTAAGTGAGGTTAAATTGATTGGTTTAGGTTTAACAATTTAGGTTTTAGTGTTTAACATTTAGGGATTAGAGCTAAGGGTATATAACACTAGTTTAGGTTTTAGGGTATACGGTATAATTACAAAGGTAATTAAGGCTAAATTGAGATATTTTAACCTAATTATGATTATAAAATGTGATTTTGGGATCAAATAGACTCCACATCATCACATATTGAGCAAATTAGTTAGTTAGGGTAATGAGTGATGTGATTTGGGCCAAATTGAACCCTTTGCACCTAATTTTTACTCTAAAGGATGATAATTGAGGCTAAATCAATTAGTTTAGGGTTTAAAATTTAGGGTTTAAGGTTTAGGGTCTGACTGTGAAATAAATTAAGGATAATTTGAACTAATTGAACCTATTTATGACCATAATATGTGTTTTTGGGTTTGACTAGCCCCCATGTCATCACACATTGAGAGAATTAGACAATTAGGGTAGTTAGTGGTATGATTTGGACTAATTGAGCCATGTAAACCTAATAATTAGTCTAAATTCAATGGTAATTGGGGCTCAAATAATTGGTTTAGGGTTTTAAGAGTTTATGATTTAGGGTTTCTTTATGGATTAACATTTATGGATTAGGGTTTAAATTTTAGGGTATAGGGTATAGGGTTTAAGGTGTAAGGTTTAGGGTCTATGTTTTAGGGTTTAAGGCTTAGGGTTTAAAATTTAGGATTTAGGGCCTATGTCTTAGGGTTTAGGGCATAGGGTTTACAATTTAGGGTTTAGGGTTTATGGTTTTGGGCTTAAGGTTTAAGGTTTAGGGTTTAGGGTCCAAATTCAAAACTAAATGAGGATATTTAAGTTTCTTAAACCTATTTGTGAATACATAATATGATTTTAGGTTGATTATCCCCATGTCATCACAAATTGAGTGATTTAGTCAATTAGGGTAGTTAGTGGAGTGATTTGGGCCAAATTTCTTCTTGTGAACTTAATTATTGGTCTAAATGATGGTAATTAGGGTTAAAATGATTAGTTTATGGTTTTAAGAGTTTAAAAAATTTATGGTTTATAGGGATTAGGGTTTAGGTATTAGGGTTTAAGGTTTAAGATACATAGGGTATAGAGGTTAGGGTATATGGCTTAGGGTATAAAGCTTAGGGTTTACAATTTAGGGTATAGGGTTTAAGTTTGTGGTTTAGGGATTAGGGTTTAAGGTTTAAGTTATGGGGTGTTACAGGGTTTAGGGTCCAACCACGAAGGAAATTAAGGATTATTTGATTTTTTTGAACCTATTTATGAGCACATAACATATTTTTGGGTTTAATTATACCTAGATGTCATCACATATGGAGTGAATTAGTCAATTAGGGTAGATAGTGGTGTGATTTGGGCCAAATTGAAATAAGTTTGAAAATTTTTTTTATGCATATTGTTATGTTTTTTTTGAATTCCCCATATAGTATAGGGACTTTAAAATTTTTAAAAGGTATAAAGTTAGTGGAAGATAGTTTTCGGGAGATTTAAAGATGCCCCTTGAACCACTAAATTCCTTCAATATCATCTATAAGATCTAAGCCTTAAAGAGGTATTTTCAACCTAATGTGTAATACCAAAACATTATTTCATGATAAAATGGTTTTATATGGTGAAAATATCATTCATGACCTAGAATAATCATGTAAAAAGGTTGATATAGATGGTTTGGGGTCCTTACATACACATACATGCATGCCTAATCCCAAAATTGTCCACCTACAACCAAGACCCATTTTCCATATCACTCATAAGGAAGAGTTTAAGTATTGAGATATAAATGTTTTTTGATGAAATGAATACCAAATGGGAATGGATTACATTAGGATAAGTTTATTAGTGATGTTTCAAGGCATAGTGATCTCCTATAGGTGTCCCATCATGCACATATGCACCTACAGTTGACTGTGAATTATATATAATCCGTGAGAAGGAATTAGGAATGGAAACATAAAAATTATCCTATGGAAGATGTTTTAAAATATCTCATATTATCCAAGGGTGGTGTGTATCCTATGAAACAAAGAATCAACACCTACAAGATTATACTAGTCACAACACAGGTGACTGTGACAATAGTGAGAAGGTTTAAAGACTATGAGTGTTGATAATGTATAATACAAGGTGAAACATAGGTAAAAAAGATGATAAATTACCATGTAAAGATTAAATAGATTATTATTCAATGTTCCAAAGTCAAAATCATGTTAGGAATACCTACAAGATTCATTGTTAAGGAAGACGGATAGGGTAACACAGTCTTGACCAGGCAAGCAGTATGAGGGACATATGGAAGGTTGGAGTGATTAAGGGAAATTGTGAAACCTACATAGGTAGCATGAAATTATTTATAGGCCCTTAATATTAGGAATCAATCATATAAGAGGATATATAAATGAGGCATACCATAGTTCACACTTTAGCCCTGTACATAGTACTTTCTATACAGTCTATTTTGGGTTTTAAAGGAATTGGAAGATCAGATAACTTAATTAGAGGATAAAAATTAGTATATAGGGTATAAATAACTTATAAAACCCTTTAAAATATTCATTTTTTATGATGTAATATAGGGAGTGCCCTCTGTTTTGTCTCAGACAGAGGGCACTCCCCTCATACATAAACCTTGTAGATTTAGAGAATAGGGACAAAAGGGTAGAACACAGGTTTATTAGACACTAAATAAAGGTGTAGGGGTTGAAAAAATAAAGGGTAACATGAAATATATCTCACATAAAGGGTGAATCTCAATTGAGTAGTCTAAAACACCAAGGTTGTAGTCAAGCTTACTAGGCAGGGTTTAGGCCTAAAGTTCAAATGAAAGGTCAAATTAAATTTTAGCATGAGATGGGAATTAAAAAATATTAAATAATGTGTATAGGGTAATAAAATATATTTAAGATATATTTAAATGTATGGGAAGCACAAATAAAGCCACTTTTGGGC
This sequence comes from Torreya grandis, assembly GCA_037957365.1. Lineage (NCBI taxonomy): Eukaryota > Viridiplantae > Streptophyta > Pinopsida > Cupressales > Taxaceae > Torreya > Torreya grandis. The sequence continues at coordinate 1,193,878 of JARHVA010001634.1, read as the reverse complement.
TCAAGCCAAGCTTAGGCCTATACAAATGGAAGAAATAAGCTCGAATAAGCACTTTGAGTGCTCATATCTCTCTTGATGATTTAAATGGGGAACTAATAGTATTAGATAATTTGAAATGGGTACTATAATATTGTGTAATTTTTTTCCAAATTCAATGTGAAACCTTTATGAACAAAGCTTAAGAGGGTAAATAGGCCTAAACCCTTGCTAGTGACCCGATTGGAGAAATGAGGTTGGATGGATATTAAAATGAGATATTTTAACCATGAAAGTGCATGAATATTGTATATTACTCTTTCAGGATCCTTTCCATCCTTTTGAGTTGTATGGAACTGTACAAATGGAGTATAAAATAGGGTATTTTTAACTATTTTGTGTGTTGTGCAGGTTCTAAGAGGTTCCAAGAGATGCCAATAATATGGAAGGGAAGAATATGACTTGGGATAAATACCAATGTTAATTTAATTCCTTGTAACAAATCCTAAGTTCCTCAACTAACTACCTCATCTTAGCTAGTAAAAATGACATATTGACCAAACTAGTGAAAAGGGTGGAAAACTTCAAGTGAGCTGATTTTAAGGTGTGTCTCATGATTCTAAGGCCATGGAGGGTATTTAAAAGTGTCATCCACTCCCTCCCATGGATTTTAATAATAAAATAAATCCAAATTTTAGGCCAAGTGTGTAAGGTAAGAGAAAGAGGAGTTTATTAGACTACAGATGATGATAACTCATTTTTGGAAGGTTCCAAATGACTAGGACTAAAACCAATACATGGAGAGGCATGTATGAAATACTTAACCTTAATTCAAATAATAATAACTATACCTAATTATTTTTAGTATTTTAAAACATAGGTGAATCATGAAGGCAATTTTTTGACCCAGAATGAGAACTTCCACGCCACTTTTCATGAGTTTCATGACTTGAGATGACACTTGTGCTTCCTAACCTTGCATGGTTCATTCAAAATATTATTATCATGAATATTTAACTCATTTTTTCAGCTTTAAAAGTGTCTTTATAACCTTTGTACTTATTTCTTCTCCTCTCTCTCTCAAGTTCTATAAGAACTAGCCATTTCAGTCTTTGTAACTCATGTTTCACTTGAGTATGCTGAAGCCCTACTCATTTGCATACCATTTGATGAATAATAATACTATTTTTTACTCTTACATGACTATTATGAGTGTCTTCATTTATAATGTTTGATCTTTCATAAGTGATGAATCTTATTTCCTTAGCATGGTTGTTTCATTCTCTCACCCATTTGTAGTTGGAAAGTTTCTTCTTGTAGGGCATGTGAAGTGTTTTATGATGTATCAAGGATAAATGAGTTATTATATTCAAATAATGCCATTCTAATCCTCTTGTCTAGTCCTTCTATCCTAAACATCAATCACAACCTAATAATGTAACATTGATGTGAGAAGATGCAGATTAGAGAAGTATATGTTTGGTTAGTCCTTTGTTCTCATGTGTAACATGTAGTTGGTTATAATTCATCAACTTATTTGGTGTATCACCTCCCTTAGAATAATTTTATTTCAATTTTATCTCTCCCTTTTCCATTATAAAGTTTAGATGTAGTAGTGATCCAAAGTGGTACATCAAGGGTGATACCCATATTTAGAGATTCACCTCATTCATAGGCTACCCACAAGACTAGAGGTGTTTCAATTGTGCCACTTGGATGAGGAGAACTAAGACATCTCCTAAAAGGGTGAAAATATAAGTGACAATAGTATGATTTGACAAAAGTGTCTCGTCAGCTTATAATAAAAAAATAATTTGGCCAATGACTATTTTAATACAATATAATTTTAATAAGGATCTTTTCTAATTAGATAAGTGTTTTTAAATTGGTTTTTCAAGATTACAATGGCTTGTGTAACCAAGAGTTTCAATTGAATCACTTTATTTTATTTCATAGAATAAACATTGAATTATTTCCATTAATTGAACTCATGGAATGCATAAGAGATTATTTATAAATCATGTCATTTTAAAAATATAGCTATTAGATATCAATGGATAAACTTGCCCTAGTAAATAGGTGTGTAGTGTGTCCTAGCTCGCCTAGTGTGCACTTGTCCAGTTTGGACACATGCTTCTAAAACTATACCAATAATAGAGTATTTATTGATTAGGGATGTTTAGGAATAGATTACCAAAGTTTAGAAGATGTTTATAGTAATTATAAGACATGGAAGGCTCTCACATAGATAAATAGTTATTGTAATGACAATTTGGAAAGGTAAGGTAAATATGCCAAAACATACTTTATCAAGCATTCAGTTTCTATATTTCCATATTTATTCTAATGAATCTATTAATTAAATAGAGTAAAGAAAATGTGATACTTGAGTGAGTAAAACACACTTTTTCTTTATCATGGAGATGTTCATGCCCCCTTTCTTGAGGTATGTGGATACGTGTTACACTGAGAGTGATTAGGTTTCAATATGAAAATTAGTGTAGATACTTGGGTTGGAAATATGCATGCTTCAACCCTCATAGAGTAATTTTAAAATGTGCAAAAGATATGGGAACCAAGAGAGGTTTGATATAAGTTAAACCAAGTGTAAAGATACTAATCTCAAGCATTGGTCCACTTATAAAAGATGAATTAGACCACTACAGATGGATCCAGATTTGAACTCCAAAAATTCTAATTTTTCTTGATATTTGATGTTTTGAAAAAAGTGAAAAATAAGTTTAAAAATTATTATCTTTGTCATGAAAGTATATCATTCCCCCTGTACTATGTAGAGTTACAAATGCCATTTTTGAAAACTTATTTAAATGATTGTACCATCTTAACACAAGTTTGTTTATACTCAAGTAATTGAAAGAATAAAGAACATAGGCAAGCTGAATGCCCCCATAAATGGAAAATCATTATTTTTACATATGGGAAGTTGATAAATTGAATATGTATTTCTTGAAAAACACCCATTGTGATGCCCCCTTTTGAGATGAGGAGATTTACTGCAAAATCTCTCGTCTCAAAATAAAAAGTTTAGAGAATTTTTGAAATATAGATAAAGCATTTAAAATATTTTTTCATAGATTGAGTTTGTATTTAAATTATATATATGTATCACTGAAGTAATTTTAAATATTTTAAAACTTGTTTACATTCATGAAATTTTCATTTTGCATAGTAGTATTGAAAATGAAGCATGATATAGAACTTGCAAGTGTTAAAATATGTATTTTAAACATATATATGAAAAATTGAAGTATTAAAGAATGTAGATAGTATTGTTCTTAATGTCAATCATGGCACCATAGAAATAAAATTAGATACATAGTAGTCCACATAATCAAAGTCGCACAATTGTCATGCAAGAGAGTCTTAAGAGGCAACATACAAGGGACATGTAAGATGTCATAAAGAATATAAAAAATAATGACAAATTACATACATTAATCCCATGATCTAAATAAAAGGAACATGAATATGTCACATAATAAATAGAAATCCACGAAGGATGCACACAAAGCATGGTTTTGCCATACAAGAAAGGTGTATGTTGAACATACACAATGCCAAGGGTTGCATACAATGATCAAACAAGATGTAAAATCATGTTATGAAATTGAAATGAATGTGTTATGACAACATATAGTTAATGAGTCAATAATAAGTAGTTTATATGTAACTAAGATTCTATTTAACAAGTAGTATGTTTAGCAAGACATATGTTAAAAAGAGAACAAAAGATCAAATCACTTGTACTTATGTTTATAGATCAACATGGAAAACAACATTTTAAGTATATACAACCTATAAGGTATCCATGTAGATCAAAGTGATGTGACCAAGGAAGGTAGGCTATTTGGGGAAGTCTTGACAAACATCAAACCATGTGAATATAAGTTTTAAATGTGAAACAATTCTGATACCTAAGTGTGGATGATGTAATATGTGCAAAAACTAAGATATTGGTCCCTATGACTAGGTTTTCATTTGAAACTGATAGCATAGATGAATTGGGATAGGTGTGTAATGTGTCATTGTTTGCCTATTATGATTGTGTATAGATTGACTCTATTTAAAACAAATCAATTAGAACAAAATTTGTTGTGTATTCAGATTGACTTTCACTATATCTTTTGTCCTATTGAACACTAAGAATACCTTGTGAGATGCATAATTCATTGAGAACAAGTTATTAAATAAAATAGAAATCCATATGGCATAATAAAAATCATATTTATTAAATTAAAAATATGCCTAAAAGGTCTTATGTTTTTATTTTTATATAATATTCTAGTTTTTTTTGGTATTTTAAACATATATGAATGTTTCTATCTTTTGCATTTTTTAAAATAAATAAATTTGCATGAAATTTGACAAATTTGAAAAGAAACATAAATAAACATAGTTTAAAAAATTAGAAGGGAAGGAATATTTAAATAACCCTCAACAATGTGCTAAGGCAAAGTATGGAAAGAAGAAAGGCACGTTAGGTTCCCCCAATTTAAATGTCAAATTTACAAGGATAGAAAGTATAACAATGTGAACTTATGTATAAGGATGTAAACTTGAAAGTGCATATTATAACTTAGAGCATGTATGGGGTGCCATGAAAGTATGTATATTTTTAAATCTTATAAATATGGTTGCTTTGGGATGTTCAAATTGGATTGAAGCAAATAAAAGGAGCAGGTGCCCCAAAATTAAAAATTAAAGAAAAAAATTAGAATAAGTTTTGTAATAGGTGTAGAAGAATAAGTAAAGAAATATGAGAAAGCAAATACGATATATACAAGTAATCACTATGTAATGAAACTAATAAATGGAATTGGTATATGGGTAATACAAAGAAGGAATTACATAACATGTCAAACCAATGATATCATCAATAGAATGCTCATTCATGTACCCAATTTTTTGATAATAAGGGGCAATCACTTGTACCAAATAAGTAGTGGTAAATGTATAAGTATTTAAATCTGAATAGGAACCATATGTTGTAAAATAACCATCTAAATCATTGTATATAATTTTTTCAAAACCTATATATTTATATAGTGGATGAGATGATGAAATAATTTGTACCTATGTAGGAGATTTATTAATAACCTATAATTATTTATAAATTGATAACTTGATTTCCTATGCCAAAGGACAATGATTTTGTGTATTTATGTTATGTTCACCAGTATATTGAAAAAATTAAATATATTTATGTTCATCAATTGAAATATGATCTTCCTCATTTATAGATGTAAAAACTAATTTTGGAGTATACCTCTTTGAATGTGCATCATTATCCTGAATGGTGGTGTAAAATAGATAATTACTAATTTTATCAATAACTATACCAACCAAATGTTTTGGGAAAATAAGAAATAATATATATTTAAATAGATATTCATAATGAATCCTTGATAATTTTACCACTTGATTAGGATAAATATACTTAACACATTTGTGACTGCAAAAGGAATTGCTCTATCTCATTGTAGCCAAGGTATTTCCAATCACATATCAAAGACACTTGTGCTTGGTAACACTAAGAAATAAGTATTTAATATAAAATTCCCAACTGTAAGGGTAAAAAAATGTATCCAAGAGCATTTTGTGTGTGGCCATTAAATAAATTCACAAATCTAGATCTGTACTAAATATCCTTTTTTATATAGCCAAGAGAATGTAGAAGTGCTATAGTGCACACATTTTCACTTCATTCATTTTATATCATAACAATATGAATGGGTTTCAATCCAAAATATGCTATAATGAATAATGTATTCTTATCAAAATCATCATCAATAAGTTATAATCATCAAATGTAATACAAGGTTTAGATGCTAGCTTGCTCATAATTGTACCAATAATGATATCAAGTGGATGCCCATAGGAATATGGGGGAGGATGATCATTGTATATATAATGTAATTCATAATTTTATTTTTTATCTTGTTTCACATGATTAATAATGGGATCTTGATATAGTTTTTATCTTTTCATTGTCATTTAATTTTGTCTTAGCCTCTTCAATAGGTTCACTAACATCAATAATGTTATTATCAATGAGCTATTGCATCTTATAATTTAGCTCCATATGTCTAATTTTTGAGTGACCAACACATATTTGATAATCACAAAATTTATTTACATCAATTTTTATATATTTTTATCTAGATATATCTAATTTAAATAAAGTAATAAGTGTAATAAGATTACATTCAATAATCATTTTCAACAACACATGAGGAGGTGAAGGTAGTGTTCAAAATTTGCTCCTTGGTGGAGTTTTTAATTGGAGTTTTTACATTGGTTGATGTTATATTAGGTTATTTACCTTATAACATGTTCACATAGGTGATTTATTATTTAATTTAATTTATTTATTCCCACCATTTATGTGTGGATGTTTTATTTATCTTATTTTAGATATTATGAGATATTACATATTTATCTTTAGATATTATGGGGATATTTTCTAGTTGTTTCTATCATTTATGGATAGAAATATATTAGTCCTAGGTTTTATCTCTTATATTAACCTCTTAGTTAGGATTTATCACTTAGCTTGATCTCTAGGATTGATCTTCCTTGCCTATCTATATAAGGCATATTCATTGTATTGGGCAAGCTTTGGAGATATAATATATGGTATTGATGCTCTTTTATTTTGCATATGTATTTTTAAGTATATAATATAAAATTAATTTCATAATATTATTTTTATGAATGTGATTTATATTAACACCATAGATCTTGTGGATTGGAAAAATCTGATTATCGTTCCTTTCAGTTGAGATATTACATTAACTATAACTTCAGCCTACTTTTTGCCTTCATTAGGTTTGACCTTGTAATTATTATTGAATTTAAAATTGATAATATATGTATAATGAGTGATATAGATATAATTTAGATAATTTAATAAAATAAATTTCATCTCACATTCCTTAAGTGTATGACATGGCTCATCAAATGATCATAAATTATCAAACAAGATAGACTCTTGAAGAGGAGTAAGCAAGATTAAAATTAAAATGTCTTGAATATTATTGTCCCCAAAAATATTATTCATTTTTGGGACAACATATGACTAATTTTGGTCCTGCATAGACCAAAATCGTCTCTTCCCTTTTCAAAAATTGTTATGATCCTTCAAATTCTCTATTTTTCAAAAAAATTTCAGCTAAAGGACCCTGCAGATGAATCTATGGACTCTTTCAAGGTTAGAGAAAACTATGGACTTAGTCTCTACGGACTCTACAGGCTTGAATCTATAGAATCTATAGATATGTTTCTATAGACTCAACATGCTTGAAATTAGTAGGTTCAATAGGTTCAATGGCTTTAGTATGTAAATTCTCTCAAAGGAACAAGTTCCTAGCACTTAGGCATTTTCAAGGTTGGTTCAATGTCTTGGTTCCTCCAAAAAAGGGTTCAATGGCATCGACGAGCTTTAAAGAGTCAAGTGCTTTTTCAAAATTTCATCAAGTTCAATGGTCCAAAGGAAAAAGCTTGAGAGTGGAAGCTGCCAAGTGTCATCTATCGAGACCCATTATAATTTGTTTCTAAAAATAATGGAGTGTGCCATGTGTCCCTTGTAAAGCTCGGTAGAAGTCACCAAGTGTCAAACTCCATAGTTCCTTCCTTTTGTTTCATTATTTGAGTAAGGACTGTGGTGGTCCTTGGGTGAGTTGCTAAAGTGTAGTGGAAGCTACCAAGTGTCATCTATTGGGACTCAGTTCCTAATAAGTTTCAAAGTAGTGGAACATGCCATGTGTCTCATTCTAGCTCAGCAGAGCGTGACAAGTGTCTACATCTACATCTCATGTTTCTAATAAGTTTCAAAGCTTATTTCAATATTCTTCTCTCAGAGTCTTATGAAGGGCACCAAGTGGTGATAGAGGAAGGTTGTAATATGTTTTTATACAAAGTAGCAGAAGATGCCACTTGTCCCTTGAAAAGCTTAGTGGAAGCTGACAAGTGTCAACATCCACAGTTTCTTCCTCTTGTTTCATAAGGACTGTGGTGGGCCCTAGGTGAGGTGCTAAGGTCAAGTGGAGCATGACAAGTGTCTATGTCTGCATGAATCAAAAAGAGTCCTGAATGTTTCTATAGTGTTTCTAAGAGCTCAGTGGAAGCCACCACATGTTATCTTCCATAAGACTCTCAAAAGGGGTCTAGAGCTTCTATAAGTTAAGCGGATGCTGCCATGTGTCCTTGCCTATTTCACATTGGAACATGCTAGTGTCACTTGCTGAGATCAGTGAAAAGTGGCCAAAGCAAGTAGGAAAGACATGAAGGAATTACTATGGAGGATGACAGGCCCGTAGATGTCAAATTTAGGGCAACCAACTAGCCTTTGGATTTCAAATGATGATAGACTCAAACACGTCAAATTTGTGGAAATGAAATAGCTGTTGATCTTTGTAGGCTTAAGCATAGACCCGAATGCATTAAAAGACCTTCAGGTTGAAAGGAAGAACTACTGAGAGGAGGAACCAAAGGAATCAAAAAGGAGAAAAGATAGCCTGAGGGCTCAAATCACAACAGAAAGAGGGAGAGGCTAAAATATCTACACAGTAGTTATTCCAAGAGGTGAAACAGTCTACAAAGTAGATATTTTGACTGACAAACATTGAAGACATGACCTATTTATCTCCTTTAGAGTCAAGACAAAATGGATAACTATGCAGACACCAGATGATCCAAACCCAAGAGAAGACATTTGAGTTGAATCGACACACCATAGTTAAGACAGCCACCCTGTTTCAGCATGGCCCCCCTTGACAGAACTAAAAATGCATTCAAGGCATTGAATGCACAGCATGGGCCATTCCATAGAACAAAGTGCCAATCCTTCTTGGTTGCTATATATTGTATTCTCTTATGCCATTTTAGAGGAGATCTTCCCATATACAGAAGCAAAACTTTGCCCAAATTGAAAGGCATTACTGAGACTTTGAGCTCAGATTATTCATCATATTTATTTGTTTGAATCAGAAAGCAAGTTACTTTCAGAATTTGTGCTATTATAGATTGTATCAATCTAGGAGATTATTCTTATGTCTATTTCCTGAATGTATTCTTGTTTATTTAATTTAACAAGCAGAACTTGTGGAAGTAATCAGGAAGGTGTCTTGAAGCCAACTGTGGAGAGAATTTGTGCCCCCCATAATTGCCTTTAGTGTGTGTTTTCTTTCTATTCTTGTGTAAAGGATCTTGGGATGACTTTGTGCTCTCATTATCTTTCTTATTTCATTTTGGGCAGTCGAGGTGGAGACTTTGTGCTACATCTCAGTCTTTTGGTTACTACGCCTTTGGTTACCAGTTACTTGTCACTACCTGAAAGAACTCTTGCTATTTTCTATAAGACCACTTCTAAAAGAAGAGAAGTGTCTTCACAAAGATTTCTCCTTTGTCTGTGAGCATCATCTCTAAAAGAAGAGAGATGGATGGTGTATCCTATCCCTGACTGTTATTTTTTACACATATATATATAGTATATAGCGCATTATAATTATAGGGAACCTCCCCTTGATGAGAGGAGAGATTTATCCCCTGTTGATGTAGTAAACCTGCACATCTAGCTGACCAATCTCCCTATGCTATGGTTGAAGAGACCTATTTTGCTCACTAGTTAGCTGGTTGATAAAATATTCACCCAACAATTTTTGGTGACTCTGCTGGGGAATTACATGCAATCTGAAGCCTCAAGTTTTAGATTGAAGCAGTCCCTACCCTTATCCATTATAGACTCTAGAGACTCCGTTCTGTGTCTTACCCATTATCATTATAGCCTTACCATCTTCCTCCATCTCTATTATATTATCTAGTCTACAAAACTAGAGCTGCTAGAGAAGGACACGTAGTTTGAAGCCTCAAGCTTCAAGCTGAAGTAAGACCAGTCTTTTTCTATTTTTGTTTCACAATCTAGCAACTCCATGCTATACCAGAAGCTAGAGAGTTCAAGGTGTTGTTGACCTTGTTTTTGAGTTGGTGTAGTAAGGAAATTTCAATTTATTCCCTCCCCAACTTCCAGTTCAAAGATTTAGAAGTGTTCTTCTTACCCATACCAGGTCACCAACACAAGGTAGAGCTACTTTTTTTGCTATTAGTAGAGTGTTTCCCATACATATGCCACCCATATTTGTTATCCCCCTTTTCCATAATCCAATAATGGCAGTTCAAGGCCCCTAGGGTAACTCATTTGGTCCACTGAACCTTACTCCACCTCTGCATGAAATTCCACGCAGCTTAAGGAAAAATTTCCCCTAATTATTTGGTGATGGGAGAGTTCATCTTGATGAACACATTACAGCCTTCAGCATATCTTGTGGTGTAATAGGAGTGGAATTTAAAGATGTAGCAGTCAAGATTTTCATGGAAACACTACAAGGTGCTACTACAGACTGGTTTACCATCTGCAAGCTAGATCAGTAATTGATTGGGACACACTCAAAGCAAAATTTGAAGCCATGTTCAAGCCTATAGAAGATGCACAAGCTTTGCTAGCCCAACTCACATAGATGAAGAAGGAACCTCATGAAATGATGAGGGATTTCATTGCCAAGTTTAACAAGCTGAGGAATTGAATTCCTGTTATTGCTCAGCCAACACCTGAAAACCTCAAATGCTTCTTCATCAACTCGCAGCTACTTAAAGTGAGTTTTCTACTAAGACATGCTAGCCACATAGACCTTGAAGTTTATCAAGACCTGGATACTGAGCTGGAAAATGACCTTATCTTGGCTGGGAAGATAATGAGAGATCTTAACAAAGGTAAACCCTCTTTATCTTTTGAATACTTACCTACAACCACCACTGATCCAATGGTGTAGAAGCCAGCAAATGAATTGCTGGCCTTCAGGAAACAAATGGCACAAGGGATGTCATCCACTCCTTCATACATAGATGCACCAAGGAGGACATTCCCTAATCAGTCATACCAAGGCAATGCTGCCAATAACCAAGGGCAAGAAAATTGCCTCCCTCCACCTCAGAGGAATAACCTTGCCATCGAAGCACCTCTGATGCAGGAGCATCTACAAAAGTTTCAAATTCTAGTGTAAAAAAATTCAAATTTTGGTTTTCCCTCCAAATTGTGAGATTTCAAAATTTCACCTTGAAAGTAAAATGTAATTATCAAAAAGTGAAAGTAAAAAGGTAAAAAGTAATGGTTAGGCTGTTGAGTAAATTAGGGGGAAATGGTTGAAACTATTTTCAACCTTAGAATATTGTTAAAACTTATAAACAACATTTGTTTGCCTTAAGCCCAATTTGGGCGTAGAAGTTGGAAAAAAATCCTTGAAAAGAAAACAAAGAAGAATTCATTAAATAGAGAGGATGAGAAAATAAGGAGGATGAGAGGGCTGTAGAAGAGAAGAAGAACAGAGAGGAAAGGTCCTCTCATGCAAGGAAAGAGAATGGAATGAAGAAGAGAGAGGAGAATTAGTGAGGGAGGACCTCACTCAAGAAATGGTAAAGGAAAGAGAAGGAGCAAGTAAGAGAATGTGTGAAGAAGCAAATAGGGCTTTGGAAGCCATGGAATATGAATTGAATCTGGTATTAAATTGTAAGTCTTCTAGTTGATCAAAAAAAATAAAAATGAATGTATTTATTTCATATATGGTTTCTTATGAATTTTGGTGACAGGCCTATATATATATGAGTATGTGAATGTTTATGATGGTTTTATATAGAAAAAAGAAGAAAGACTGGTTATTTTGTATGTGGGAACAAGTTGAAATTATTATTATTGTGACCAAGAGGTCTTAAGTGCTTTGAATGTCATTAAAAGCCTAAACAAGCCTAAACATGGTATTCAGGCCTGTATACTACAGCCCATTGTCTAAGGGAAAACCCATGTGAAAATGTTTGCATAAGGTTCATTTTTGACATGAAGATAAGTCTATAATGCAAGTACAAATCTAAATGAAGAGTAAATAGGCTTATAAACCCCTTTAATGTCCAAAAACTCCACAGTTGGAATTCAGGCTTGTAGGTGGCAATATACAGTCAGTGATAAGACATTGAATGTTTTGCATAGTAGATTGATTGATAAACTCATCCCTTGATATGAGTATGAATGGGGAGGTAATTTATATGTTTACATGTTTGAATATCACCTTGAAAGGCCTATTGATCATTGTGTTTAAGAAACAAATCATGAACCCTGTTGGCTGTCATAAAAAAAATACAGTCCAAGACACTAAATTGTTAAGCAAAGGAAGGTACAGAGGGTTGATATGACTTGGATGATTATTGGAGAAGGTGTAGGGGGTTAAAACAGACCCTATAAAAGTGATTAGAGCCCTTGAAACTGTCGAAAACACACCCAGAAAAAATAATTAGCTCACAGCCTGTGACTGTCATGGGAAAATTCTGAATTAGGTTCAAACCCTTAAAATGAGTTTTAATGCTTAAAAACTCTTGAAACTTTGTAATTTTAACCTTGATGATGTTATAAAAATGTTTGAAGTGGTTTCAAGGTGATACAGTACGGATAAGTACGGAAAAAGTCAACTGTCAAGTGAGACCTAGGTGCATGTGAAGGGAAGAGTGTAGGCCAATAGAGGAAAAGTGGATTTCTCCAAATAAGTTCCCAAAAAAATGATTGATTCACCTGTAAGAAGATAATGGGTATCTGGAATGGTGCTTTGTTTGATTAAAAAGTCCGTACATCACGCTGGACAAGACGTTTTGCACAAAAGGAGGGCTAATTGAAACAGGGTCTAAAGAAGAAAGTACAAATCCGTACAAATAAACCTCAGGATATTTTTCATTATGTTATAGAAAAGCTTAATGGGTATCCATAAATGGTTTTACTTTCATTATTGAGATAACCTATAAAAAGTTGTGGCCAATAAACAGGGAAAATAGGGCTACAAGGAATGCTTGAACTAAATAGGCCTGTATATGAAGTTAGCTCACAGTTGAGGGTTACAGAGTTGTGTAAGATTGGTTTCATCAACCTCCAACCAACTCAGTGGTTGGATATCTTAAAGCTAAATCATATTTCTCATTCCAGCCTAACTTGAGTCTTGAAGATGATGTTAATCTCTTCATTGAGGAAGAAGAAGAATTAGCTGGTGACTCCAACATTAGTTTCCTAAATTATCAGGATGAACCCATAATTAAAAATAATGCAACTAAGGGATCATATGCTGTGTTCACCTGGTCCAAGAACTAGTCAGCCTAGCAAGCTGATAAATAAAAGTCAGAAGAGTGACCTCAACCAACAGTTTCAATTGCTAAGCAGGGATCCACTCTTCCTTTCCAGCCAAAGGACCCAGTGATTGCAAAAAAGGTAATTACACCAATTATCCCTATGCCTTCTACTTCAAATTCATAGTCCAGTCCTCTCCCTTCCAAAAATCAAAAGGATGAACTCCCATCCTCTGCTCCTAGCTCATTTCCAACATTTGATATAATTGACCATATAAAGAAAACCAAAATTCAAATTTTTGAATTTGAATTTCTGTAGTCTAACCCTGAGCAATTAGACAAACTGTTTTAATGTGTTAAAAACTAGCCGTCCCTATAGGACAAGAAATTCCCAAGGTGACTCATGATTTCCCCAAGAATGCGCTCACCGAGAAAAACCTTGTCATCACTCCTCCTACTGCTCTTGGTAGGACTGAACCTTTATATGTCTCATTGCTGATAAATGGACATCAGCTGAACAATTACATCATTGATTCTGGAGCTTCACACAATGTCATGCTTGCTAAAGTGGCTGAATCCCTTGGCCTCACACTGACCAAAACATTTGGTAGATGCTTCTCCATGGAGAATTAGAAAGTACCTCTACTGAGATAAATCAAGGACGCTCAATTTGCATTTGCAACATTCCTAGACAAGAGGATCAAGATGACTGTCTTGGTGGCTGACGTCCTAGCTTCATATGGCATCCTTTTTGGATGAAAATTTTGCAAGGACGTTGGAGATGAATTGAGCATGGACCTATCTGAAGTAAAGATTCCAATCAAGGGTGTTATGAAGAGGCTACTCCTTGAGAAGGAAGCAAAATATGTGGTTACCCAGACCTCAGCACCTGAAGCTCAAATTCTGTTTGAGTCTTCAGGCATGGATAACTACTTTTTATCCATAGATGAAGTTCATGAGGCATCTAATGAAGCTCTTACAAGTGACAACCTGAAAATGCATTCAGCTAGAACAATAGGAGAATTGGTGGAGTGCAATACCAATGTGGAAGGATCTCCACCTCCAAATGAAGAAGGATTCAGAGAAAAATTAGTATCAAATGAGGTATGGATTTTTGAATTTAACGGTAGTAGCTCCTCTACCGGTTCAAAAGTTGGAGTTGTGCTGATATCTCCTCAAGGAGATATTTTCCCTTCATCATACAAGTTACAATTCAGCAATACCAATAACACAACTGAGTATGAATCTCTATTGCTTAGATTGAGGGCTGCTCAAGACAAAAGCATCAAACTCCTTCATGCCATAGGGGATGTTGAACTGGTGGTTTGTCAAGTGAGAAACCCGTATCAAACCAAGAATGAGAGATTGTGACACTACTACAATTTGGTCTAGGATCAGATTGAAAACTTTGATGCTTTTAGCATCTCTGCCATACCAAGGAAATTTAATGATCGGGCTGATGCACTGGCCATTTTAGCCACTCTATTGGTTCCTCACCTACACTTCAAAGGAGATAGATACACTATTGAGTTGGTCTTTTGACCAAGTTTACTTGATAATGCCAGTCATTGGCAGGTGTTTAACAATGATAGCTAAATCATTGCTTTCTTGGAACAAAAAGATAGCTTTGAACAACTTCATTTTGAAGGCAGTGAGCTTCAACATCTTGAACCAACCCCTGAGTCAAGTTCTAATGTAGGTGAGGAGTTCCTACAGCTGAAAGGAAACAAAATTCCCAAAGGCCTAGTGTCTCTTGAAAAGTTGTTTGATAAACATGATATAATTATCAAATAGCAACAAATGGATTCAAGCTCCTCTCAAGAGTTTAATCAAGTAAATCTAGGTGCTAAGGAAGATCCCAAGATGGTGAACATTGGTAAATGTTGTACTCTTGAGGAGAGATTAAAATTCACTGCTCTACTCCATCAGTACATGGACGTCTTAACTTACTCCTATGATGACCTAAAGTCACTTAGGCCTGATGAAATTTGACATGACATTCCTCTCAAGGCTGACTCGGTGCCTTACAAGAAAAAATCTAGGTAGTATAATCTAAAGATATCAGGTACCATTCTATCTGAGATACAAAAAATGCTAAATTCTAGGATAATCTTCTCAATCCATCATTCCACATGGATTGCAAACATAGTGCCTGTAAGGAAGAAGAATGGTGAAATCTACCTTTGTGTGGATTTCAAGAAATTGAATTAGTCATCCTTGAAGGATAACTACCCTTTGCCTATCATGGACCAAGTGCTTCAGACAGTGACTGGTTCAAAAATGTTATCAATGCTAGATGGCTTCTCAGGATACAATCAAGTTGAAGTTGGTGAAGCAGACCAGCACAAGACTACTTTCACCATGCCTTGGGGCACGTTTGCATATAGAAGGATGCCATTTGGCCTGATTAATGTCGGTGCCACTTTCCAAAGAGCAATGGACCTTAATTTCAAGGATGAAATGAGTAAGTTCATGGTAGTTTATCTTGATGACTTGACTATCTTTTCTAAGCATTGCCTAGATCATGTGTGCCATTTGCAACAAGTGCTGGTATGCTACTGCCAGAATGGCATTTCTTTAAACCCAAAGAATTTTATTTTTGGGGTAAAAAAAGGGAAAATTCTCAAACACATTGTGTCTAAAGGAGGCATAAATATTGACTCAGACAGAGTCAAGTCTATCCAAGAGCTCAATTTTTCCACAAGTAAAACTGCAATTCACTCTTTCTTTAGAAAGGTGAATTTATTAAGATGGTTCATCCCTGAGTTTGCTAAGAAGACTCACTATATTGTAAGCATGATGAAGGGAAAGGCCACCTTCAGCTGGACTGAAGAAGGCAAGTCAGCATTTGAGGATATAAAGATAGCTATTGCCCATGCCCCAATTCTAGTATGTCCAGATTATAACAAGGATTTCACCATGTACAGTTATGCTTCTGAACACACAATTTTAGCAATTTTGGTTCAACAAAACCAAGGTGTGGAATCTCCCATTTCTTTGATGAGTTGTCCTCTTAAAGCTCATGAGCTGAAGTATTCAAACATGGAGAAGCATGCTTATGCGGTGGTCAAGGTAGTGAAATATTTCTGCTTCTACATCCTGAATTCACATGTTACTACCTTGGTCCCTGATACCACGGTTAAATCCATATTAACTCAGTAGGAGTTTGGGATGAAAAGAGGCAATTAGATTGAAAATATCTAGGAGTTTGATTTGGTCATCAAGCCAACAAATCTGGTATGGGGAAAAGGCTTCTGCCAATTAATTACTGATAATAAGCCAGAAGGAACATAGCATGAAGAATTAGAAGAAGAAGACACTCCAACAATCCTCTTTGTCTCCACTAAAAATGAGTGGTATTCAGGTATTGCTCATTTCCTTACTTATTGTGAGTGTCCTACTCACCTATCTTATAAAGAAAGGAGGACTATCAAGCTGAAAGCTACCAATTTTGTCCTCTGAGACAACGGCCTGTACAAGAGGAGACTTGATGGAATATTCCTTCGCTGCATGGACAAAGAGAAATAGAACTAGCTTCTGAAGTCCTTCCATAATTTGGCATATAAAGGACATTTATCTAATCCTATTATTTCCCATAAAATTTTGTGAGCCAGGTATTATTGGCCTACTCTCTTTCAAGATGCATACAAGTGGGTAAGGAAATGTGAACTATGCCAGTAGTTTGTTGGGAGACCCAAGTTAGCTGCCCTGCCTCTCAAGCCAGTGGTCATAGAGGAGCCATTATAGAAATGGGAAATTTATTTCATTGGTGTTATAAACCCATCTTCTAGTGCTGGACATGATTATGTCCTCACAACAACAAATTACTTCACTAAGTGGGTGGAAGCTATCCCAACTAAACATGCTACTTTAAAAGTAGTGTGTAATTTCCTCAAAGAGAACATCATTTCTAGGTTTGGGGCCCCAACCAAGATTGTCACTGAAAATGTAGCTTGTTTCACTTTTTAAGAGATTACTCAGTTCTATTTTTAGTATGGGATCACCCTCTTCCACTCCTCAGATTACTTTCCACAAGGGAATGGACAAGCTAAATCAAGCAACAAGAACCTGGTGGCTATCATCAAGAAGCTGGTAGATGACAAAAAAAGGACATGGCATAAAGCATTGGTTAATTCTCTATGGGTAGATAGGATCACACCAAAAAGGGCAATTGGTATGTCTCCCTTCCAACTTTTTTATGGGCTCAATGCTGAGATACCAATCACCCTAGAATTGCCAGCATTGAAATTGGCTAAGGCAATTGAAGATCAGACATATGAAAGCTCCATTGATAAGAGGATCATGTGTATGACTAAAATGGATGAGTAAATAACTATGGTGGTGGACCAAATTTCTGCCCATCAAATTTTGGTGAAGAAGCTCTTCAACTAGAAAGTAAAGAACTGTGATTTCTAGATTGGAGATCAAGTCCTCTTGTGGGATAAGAGGAGAGAACCAAATTGAATGCATGGAAAGTTTGACTCCCTATGGAGGGGCCCTTTTACTATTCATCAACTAAATGGTGAAAATAGTTTCCTATTGAGGTATCAAGATGGCACACCCTTTTCTTTACCTCACAATGGGCAGCATCTGAAGCACTTCAATTCTTGAAGTATCAGATAAGTTCACCTATACATTTGTATATTTATATAGTCTATGTTTCTACTTTCTATTATTTATTTTCATTTTTTGGATCCCTTATTTTTGGGTAGCATGACTCCATAGCCCAATGGCATACTTTAAGGCACTGGAGATTCTAGTTTCTACTCCCCTCAACTATTCCTAGTTTTCAACTAAGGAAAGTTCCCCAACTAAAGCCAGCTGTTGTCCCCAAAAATATTACTCATTTTTGGGACAACATATGACTATTTTGGTCCTACACAGACCAAAATCCTCTCTTCCCTTTTTGAAAATTGTTATGAGCCTTCAAATTCTCTATTTTTCAAAACTTTTTTAGCTAAGGGACCCTACAGATGAATCTATAGACTCTTTCAAGGTTAGAGAAAACTTAGAGAAAACTACGGACTTAGTCTCTATGGATTCTATAGGCTTGATCTACAGAATCTACATATATGTTTCTACAAACTCAACATGCTTGAAATTAGCAATTTCAATAGGTTCAATGGATTTAACAGGTAAATTCTCTCAAAGGAGCAAGTTCCTAGCACTTAGGCATTTTCAGGGTTGGTTCAATGTCTTGGTTCCACCAAAAAAGGGTTCAACAGTGTCAGCGAGCTTCAAAGAGTCAAGCACTTTGTCAAAAGTTCATCAAGTTCAATGGTCCAAAGGAAAAATCTTGAGAAAAGAAGTTGCCAAGTGTCATCTGTCGAGACCCATTATAATTTGTTTCTAAAAATAGTAGAGCATGCCACGTGTCCCTTGTAAAGCTCGGTGGAAGCTACCAAGTGTCAAACTCCAAAGTTCCTTCCTTTTGTTTCTTTATTTGAGTAAGGACCATGGTGGGCCCTGGGTGAGTTGCTAAAGTGTAGTGGAATCTTCCAAGTGTCATCTGCTAGGACTCAGTTTCTAATAAGTTTCAAAGCAGCAGAACATGCCATGTGTCCCATTCTAGCTCAACAGAGCGTGATAAGTGTCTACATCCACGTCTCAGGTTTATAATAAATTTCAAAGCTTATTTCAATAGGTTTCTCTTAGAGTCCCATGGAGGGTGCCAAGTGGTGACAATGGAAGGTTGTAATATGTTTTTATACAAAGCAGCAGAAGACACCACGTGTCCCTTGAAAAGCTCGATGGAAGCTGACAAGTGTCAACATCCACAATTTCTTCCTCTTATTTTGTAAGGACTATGGTGGGCCTCAGGTGAGGTGCTAAGGTCAAGCAGAGCACAAAAAGTGTCTGTGTTTGTGTGAATCCAAAAGAGTCCTAAATTTTTTTACAATTTTTCTAGGAGCTTAGCAGAAGCCACCACATGTCATCTTCTTTTGGACTCTCAAAATGGGTTTAGAGCTTCTATAAGTTAATCAGATGCTGCCACGTGTCCTCACCTATTTCATAGTGGAACACGCCACGTGTCACTTTTTGAGATCAATGGAAAGTGGCCAAAACAAGTAGGAAAGACATGTAGGAATTACTAAGGAGGATGATAGGCCCACAGATGTCAAATTCAGGGCAACCAACTAGCCTTTGGATTTCAAATGATGATAGACTCAAACACGTCAAATTTGTGCAAATGAAATAGCTGTTGATCTTTGTAGGCTTAAGCATAGACCCGAATGCATTAAAAGACCTTCAGGTTGAAAGGAAGAACTACTGAGAGGAGGAACCAAAGGAATCAAAAAGGAGAAAAGATAGCCTGAGGGCTCAAATCACAGTAGAAAGAGGGAGAGGCTAAAATATCTACACAGTAGTTATTCCAAGAGGTGAAACAGTCTGCAAAGTAGATATTTTGACTGACAAACATTGAAGACATGACCTATTTATCTCCTTTGGAGTAAAGACAAAATGGATAGCTGCATAGACACCAGATGATCCAGACCTAGGAGAAGACATTTGAGATGAATTGACACATGCCATAGTTAAGATAGCCACCCTGATCCAGCATGGCCCCCCTTGACAGAACTAAAAATGCATTCAAGGCATTGAATGCACAACATGGGCCATTCCATAGAACAAAGTGCCAAGCCTTCTTGGTTGCTATATATTTTATTCTCTTATGCCATTTTAGAAGATATCTTCCCATATACAGAAGCAAAACTCTGCCCAAATTGAAAGGCATTACCGAGACTTTAAGCTCAGATTGTTCATCATATTTCTTTGTTTGAATCAGAAAGCAAGTTACTTTTAGACTTTGTTCTGTTATAGCTTGTATCATTCTAGGAGATTGTTCTTATGTCTATTTCCTGAATGTATTCTTGTTTATTCAATTTAACAAGTAGAACTAGTGGAAGTAATCAGGAAGGTGTCCTAAAGCCAACTGTGGATAGACTTTGTGCCCCACATAATTGCCTTTAGTATGTGTTTTCTTTCTGTTCTTGTGTAAAGGATCTTGGGATGACTTTGTGCCCTCATTATCTTTCATATTTCACTCTTGGGTAGTTGAGGTGGAGATTTTGTGCTACATATTAGTCTGCTAGTTACTACACCTTTGGTTACCAGTTACTTATCACTACCTGAAAGAACTTTTGCTATTTTCTGTAAGACCACTTTTGAAAGAAGAGAAGTGTCTTGACCAAGATTTCTCCTTTGTCTGTGAGCATCATCTCTGAAAGAAGAGGATGGATGGTGTATCCTATCCCTAAGTGTTATTTTCTTCATATATATATAGTATATAGCATGCCATACTTATAGGGAACCTCCCCTTGATGAGAGGAGAGATTTGTCCCCTATTGATGTAGTAAACCTGCACATCTAGCCGACCAATCTCCCTATGCTGTGGTTGAAGAGACCTATTTTGCTCACCAGTTAGCTGGTTGACAAAATATTCACCCAAAAAATATCATTATATTCCATTTTATTTTAAATTTTGGATAACATGGTATTATACCTTAGAACATAATCACTATTAATACCATTTGATCCTTTTTTGAGCTTTAATATTTGATCATAAGATAATTTCTCACCAATATTGAAAGAAAAATGTGCCAAAGACTGATTTGAAAATGGATTGAAATATATAAATAATTGTATAGTAAGATCATAAAAACATATAAGGGCATAATCCTTGAGGCTTCTTAGAAATATCTTGGTTAGAAATCTATTATTATCTTCATAGTCTAGACATGTTGCATAGAAGGTACACAAATGTTGTTCAAGATCACCTTTGCCTTTATAAAGAGTAAGTTTGGGAACAAAAAATCCTTATGAAAAATTTTAGTATTAAATATGGGGAGCCAAAGGGTTATGAAAAAAAATACCATAATATAATGAATGACTAACATGAGTCATAGTTTTTTCAATATTGATTGGTTTGGCTTATAAGGCGAGAAATGTTTGCTCAAGAAAATCATTAGATTGGGTAAGAAGAGGATTGAAGGTGGTAATAAGAGGAGTATAGTTGTTTTTATTAGGAATAGACATGATTATTTTAGGGGTAAGAAGAGGGGTTCTTAAATTAAGGAAAGGAAGATAATCAACCAAAGTTATAGAGGGAGGAAGAGATGCAATGGGATAGGTAAAAACACTCAAAATAGGGGTTTTCAAGACTCAAAAATGTAAAAGGATTAGTAGATGAGGATAATTTGGCCTTGTGTTCTACTTGATCTTTAATAAATATGTTAATGATGTTTTTCACCTCATGGGGATAAGTTATGATACCTTGGTGAAATACATATCTCTTTCACTTGATCTTGATCTATTTCATTAAATTAAGTTGAATCAATATATGATTTTTGTTCATTATCATATTCAAAATCGATACTATCATATTAGTTTCAATTAAAAATTCATCTTCCTCATGACTTACCATTACAAAAGGGACCAAAGAGAGCTCTATATGAGATAAAAATGTACCTCTTAGTCTAGAAATATGCCTTAAGGGCATATATTATAATTCAAACTAACATAATACAATATAATCTATGAAGGACAATAATGATCTACAAGGGTGTTGAGTGATTTTTAGGCTCTCAAAATATACTTGCTCTTCCATTGGATAGTGTTGGCCCAATATTTTAGAGCACTAACTATAAAGTTAGAACCATACCCGTATCCAAATAAACCTAGTTTCAAGGGTAATTTTAGAGTAACTTCACTGATCTAAATACTTGTTAATGCACTATAGAATAAAACACATGGTATAAATTCATAGTTAATTTAAAAAGGAAATCCTAAATATTTTTGAGATACCATGAGGCACATGAAAATTAAAGTCTGTGAATAGATCTATACAATGTCTATGAGTATTGGGGTAAGCCCCTCACACCAAGATATTTGTAAATAATAGACAAGGATTATAAATATAACACTGTGTAGCTTAAAAAAATAATAGTAGGATTTTATAGATTGTCATAAAAAAACCTCTAAAACTTAAAAATTGAATTAAAATAAATGAAAATGAAGGAAAAATGTTTTTAGATTTGGGAAATAGAAAAATATACCTTGAGTTGAAATAATAGAGTCATAATGTCAGTATTTACTCAAAATAAACTATTTCAATGTTAGAATCACTTCAATTTCAAAACAATGATTCGAGATAGTATCCAAGGTTGAGAAAGCATTTATTTCAATGTCAAGTAGAGAATAAATACTAAAACCCTATGCTAAAAATTAAAAAGAAGTGCAAGTAATATTTTATTCTGAAAGAGAGTACACAAAAATGTTTACCATTAGAATTAATCTAAAGTTTTTTAATTAATATTAAATTATTGTTAACTTTAAATCTGATATAAGAAAGATAAATAAGAATCCTAATATAACAATATAATGATATATATAAAATTTATAATTTGAAAAGACTTTAAATTACTAAAATTACAAAATAGGGTTGGTGTTATAAATATGTCCTTGAAATGTGATTTAAGCAATATGTATTTCTCATGCACTCACTGTGACTATGTAGAAATTCTAACAAAGACTTGAAAGAAAGGTGTTGATTTAAAAAAATTATTTGTTGTAATCTAGGATAAGTGCGTAGTAGGTGGATAGTGGTGTGGTATGTCATTATCTAGTACGATTGACCTCAATGTGTTGACTACATGTCAAAATGAAAAGTTTGAGGTTGTTTAATTCTACCTTTAGGCTATTTTTGTCACCAAATCTTGCACCCTAGAAGAGAGTGTTCAATAATATTATATATTTTGGAAACATGTGAACACTTTCAGGTATGTGGGTGTACCTATAGTGGAAGTGAGCCTCTAGATTTAAGGGCTAGCTCCCTGCATGTATCTTGAAGTACTTACACCTATACTAACTAGTTTTTTATGGGAAAAAGAGATATAAGTTGCATGAAATGAACCTAATATAAAGGGTGATACACCAATACATTTTACGTATGACCATCATACTTTCCTACACTAAGAAATAAGGCATACAGGCTAACATCCAAGTCCTAAGAGATTCTAACATGAGTATTTCAATATGAAGGTGAGACGTACAAAAGCTATCCAAGGTAAGTGAACCATAGGCTAGTTGAAGAAACTAAGGCTCATTTTCCACTTAAAATATAGGATCATACACTTGACAACACTTCATATGACCTATTAAAATAGGGACTCTTGCACAAACATGAAACGATAAGGGAAGAAAGGATAGAGAATTATCACTTTGCATCATCATACATCTCTTACACAGATAAAAATTAATTTAAGAACTCAAAACCAGACTTGAATTAATGTTCAAAGGAAAAATATGACATTATTACAATATAAATTTGCTATACATGGAATGGAATTAGATTACAAAGGCCAAAATGGTATCTACTTATAGAATTTGAGAGAGAAGTGGGAAAATAGAAGTCTAAAGGTCACATGAACACTTATCATGCAGAGAGGAGGAGTTGAATGTGTATTAGGATGGAGTAAGAGATATAAAATGCAAGGTATGATAGGAAAAATGGCTCTCCAAGTCATGAGACTAATGAAATGTGGCATAGGAGTTCTCATTCTACACAAGAAAACTGCCTTCATCATTCAGCTCTGTTTGAACATCCCACAACTAATGAAGCTTAGGTCTCATGATTTAAATAAGAGGTATGGGTTATATACATGATATTCCATGAATTTTATACATTATTAATAATCTAAATTCCTTTGAAATTGAGCCACCACTGTATGCATTCAAAAAATTCCTCTTTCAGTCACCCCTTACACTTATCTAAGGCCATAATGGGTCTTTCCAAGTGTCATTCACTCCCACAACTAACTAGGGATAGGTATAATGATTGAATTAAGAGGGAGGGGTTATATACATGCTCTTTCATGCATTGGATGCATTCTTAATCATCTATATTCCTTTGAAATTGAGCCATCACTGTCTGCATTCAAAGAAACTCCTCTTTCAGTCACCCCTTACACTTGGCCTCAAAATTAGCTTCAAATTTTTGATGAAAATATGTACAAGGGAGTTAATGACACTTGGAAAAACCCATTATGGCCTTATATTTCTCAATTACACCTTAAAGAGGCTCCCACCTAAAGTTCTCACACTTCTCATCATCTTGCTCAATTTCCCAGTTTGACTAGCTGAGATGAAGATTATTGTAAGAACACTTAAAACAATTTTTTTAAAATGAAATGGTTATAGTGAGCTATAATAATTACTAATCTCACTCCCAAATTTGAATGATCCTCTTTAAAGTTCTTGGAACCTACACATTACACAAAAAATAAAATAAAAAACAATTTTGTACCCTATCCGTACAGATAAGGAATGCCTCAAGTAGATGGAAAGGGTATTTAAAGAGTCCTATATGGTATTAAATAATTTACCAATCCTTTCTGGTCTATTTGGATATCTTTTCATCTTCATTTCCTTCATCGGGTCTAGAATCAGGGTTTGTGAGGGTTTTGAGTCATTTCTACTCGTAAGGATTATTTATGAAGATTTAAAATTGGATAGAGAAACTAATTCCACAAAATATTTTTTCTTGACCTTATACAACTGATCATATCCACTTGATTCTCCATGCAAGGTATCAAAGGAGATGTGAATGTCCCAAATTGCCCACTCGAGTTCTTTTCTCCATTCCCTATATGCTTGAATTGGTTCTAAGCTAAAATTAGATTTTATTATAACTTATATTCATTCCTAAAGCTTGGAAACATATAAAGTGACCCTATAAACATGTTAAATTTTTTTTGAGTGCTCTCCTAAAGTTGCAAGTGACATTTGTCTCCCATTTGGGATTTAGGCCAAAACCTTACCTAATAGGCCTAATTGTAACCCTGAAGGTCTAGACCACCCTATTGATATTACTCCTATGCTTGGTTTTCCATGTTTAATTAGGTGTCATTTATATTTCAACACCTCTCTATAATGTCCAATCAGATCCTGGTCTCTCATTTTATCTCTACTTTCCAAGACTGTAGGGTTTGTACTTCTAGGGAAGTACCCTCTATCTGAGACAAAATAGAGGGTACTTACCCTATTTTATCAGACAAATTATTTATTTTAGGAGATTATCAAATTTATTTATACCCTATTCAAAAAACTTTGGCCCTTAGTCATATCATTTGACCCTTTAACTTCTCCAAGATCCAAGATAGATCCTTGGGAAGGCAGACTATGTGCAAGGTTTCCTCATATGAACTATGGACTACTTTAAATATCCATTTTTCTGCATGATTTATGTTTTATGATGGTTTATTAATTATATAACAACCTTAACCAAGGTATTTCAAGCCAATTCATTACCCCAGTCCTCTACATTCTTCTTTATACATGCCTTGTTCAACTCATACCTAATTGTGTTTTACTTCCAAATAGGGACCCACATGTAGATGAAACTTTGTGTTTTAGAATTTTATATATGATATAATAATTATATATATTTGAGATCATTTAATATTATGTTCAACTCAATTAAATGTACTTTTAGGCCTGTCAATGTCTGATTCACTTGTTTTCTCCCACTATCACACCATAGTTAAACTGTAGGTGACTATTTTATGACCAAATGGAGCCTGTAGGTGATAAGATAGACCTAGTATTGAATGTGTACCCATTTTGGTTTTAATTTGAGGATAATGGTGTCATTTACATTCAAAAGTATCTTACTATCCAATAACTAGGCTTTCATTACATTTCAACACATTGAAGAGCTATTTAAACATGCAACACTACAGAGAACACTTCACATTCTATAGTATAAAAATGTATGAAATGAGAAAATTATTTTATAACCAAATGATATTTTATATTTTATGTGCTCTCCTAAAGTTGGAATTGACATTGGTCTCCTATTTGGGCTTTAGGCCAAAACTCTACCTAATAGGCCTAACTGTAACCCTGAAGGTCTAGACCACCTTATTGAGATTCCTCCTTCTATGCATAGAAATCCATGTTTTTTAATGTGTCATTAAGATTAACATACTTATATTCAGTTTCCAATCAGATCTTGTTTTATCCTTTTATCTCTACTTTCCAAGACTATATTGTTTGCACTTCTATGGAAGTACCCTCTAACTGAGATAAAACATAGGGTAATTCCCCTATTTTATTAGACCAATTAATTATTATAGGAGATTAAAAAAGTTATGGAGATAATTTTAACAAATTTTTTTCCCTTGGTCATATCATTTGACCCTATAACTCCTCCAAAATCTAAGATAGATCCTTAGGAAGGCAGACTATGTGTAGGGTTTTCTCATATGAACTATGGACTGCTTTACATATCCATTTTTATGCATGATTTGTGTTGTAAGAGGGTGTCTAAATTCCATAAAAACATTAACAAAGGTTTTCCAAGACAATTTATTACCCCAATCCTCTACATGATTCTTTATACATGCCTTGTTTAACTCAAACTTGACTATGTTTTACTTCAGAATAGGGAACCACCTGTAGATGAAACTTTATGTTTTGGAATTGTATCTATGATCTAATACTTCTTATAGATATTTGAGATCATTTAATATTATCTTGAAATTAGTTCAATATATTTTTAGGCCTGTCAATGTCTGACTCACTTGTTTCCTCCCACTGTTACACCACAGTCAAACTATAGGTGACTATTTTGTGACCAAATGGACCCTGTAGGTGATGGTCTATACTTGGTATTGAATGTGGAACCATTTTGGTTATATTTTGAGGATCATGGTGTCCTTTGTATTCACAAATATACCCTATATAATAATGATTATTTCATTACATTTCAATACATTGAAGAGCTATTTGAATATGCAACACTGCAATCAACACTTCACATTCTATAGTACAAAACTGTATGAAATGGGCAACTTATATCAACATGTTTTTCTAACCAAATTATCTTTTGTCAATTTAAACTACTATTTTTACACTTGGATTGTAACATGGAAATCCTAGACTGGTTATCACTTCAAAAATGCTTCATCATGGAAAAGTCACAAGAATGGTTAGGCCTTTGTTCAGATATATTAAGGTAATTAGTCTTTGAATTCTCTTCTATATGTGAATCATGCATCACTAAATCCTTATACAACTCAAGAGCTTCCCCATGGAAAAATAGAGCATTATTCAACCCCTATGAACCTTGAGAAATATTTAAGTAGACTCCCAAAATTATATTTTAACCTTGCTCAGTCTCTATTAAGCCACTTGTATGTGGGTATTTGCAGATGGGTTTATAAAGATATGGCATGAGGTATCTCCTATAATGAACTAGTTTCATAATTGATACCAGACCTCCATAATTGATGTTATGGAGCTTATTCATGTCTCCAAACCTTGGTGAAGCTCATAAACCAATTTAAACTTTCACCTTTCCATCTACAGACCTCTATGAATGCATATGAAAATATGTCATAGACAGTGAGAGTGAGATATGGCAGTGTGCATGTGAACTGATTAATATTGATCCTAAATGCCATGAAAGTTATAAAATTGACTATTTTAAAATTAAATGACCTCAAACCTATCCTAAACCTCCTTTCCACATTTTTTTTATGAATTGTGCCTATAGATACACTTATAATGTTGCAGGCCTAGAATTGATGGGAAAAAATGGGTAGATGCATGCTTATAGATCTACAACCAATCCTAGACCTTTTAAAGGTCTCAAATTAGTTCTTCTAACCTTGATAAACCTATAAAAAATATCAAATACCTTCATTTCATGTGGTTATATCCTACAAATACACCTGAACATTGAGTAATGTAGAACTATGGGGTTGTGTAGGAGCATTAGTCATCATAGTCTAATCTTGTACCATTTGGATATTTTTTTTTGATAGATCATGTTGTAATAATATTTCCAACATCTTATGGAGTTTTGAAACAACCTCATGAACATTTTCACACCTCAAAGCACCATGGTTACAGTTAGGAATAAGTGGAAAGTTGACTGTGTTTCCATATGTGACTGTGTATTCTTCATGATGTTAATCATGGGTGGTAAGATTGGAAAGAAGGAGGTGATCATGAGATTAAATACATGAATCACATCATATTACAATAATATTAATCCCTTGAAGAGAAATAATCATTCTACAAATGGTAAACTTGACTGAGATATCACATGGTGACACCTTCCTACAACATGAGATGGTTTGCCTATCAAAACACCTTGAAATATGAAACCAAGCATAGGGAACATGAGGTGAATGTGTCCATGTCCTCTGGACTCAATTCAAGTATCTAGATTTTATAGAATCATCCAAACAATAAGAAAACATAAAGGGTATAGGAAATAGTGAGCAAAAAACACAATCAACTTGTTTGAGATGGTTTATAAAGTATATTTGACCAATAATTAAACTCTTATTATTAAAATATATTTAGTTTAGTATACTATCAAATCCCAAAGGTGTTTGACCTAGAAGTTATTCAACTGGTTATATGTCTCTAGAAGGTTGAAGGAGTAGCAAAATGGTTTAGACCTTTTTTAGCACTTCCAAAGCATGTCAAGAACTGATATAAGTTTGAGGAAGATTAATATCCATTACATGACATTATCCTTCATTTCACACTCCCTTATAGGCTTTACAAGTGCCAATCTCTTACTTTTTAAGTTTTTTTCTTGATGATCAATTAGAAAACCTACAATTTTTAGATGGAATGACATTCCTAATAGGGAATCTAACATCTTGGATGCTGGGAAGAAAAATAGGACACTTGGACACCTTGAAAATTGTGAAACTTCATATATGAACCCAAAATGGTTACTAGGTGACTCAAAATGACATATAAACTAATTAGACCATGACCATGGCTAAAATGGCATTCAATTAAATCAAATAAAATATAACACACCCTATGATAAAATAGTAGACCCCTATATAATTTTTTACTATAGGGGGTTGACCCATTTTGACTTATGGCCAAAATGGTCAACATCTTTGGTGATTTCCCAAGGGTGGTATGCTTGCTATGCCTTGACCAATTTCCTAATACTATCCATTGGGATATGGAGTCACATGCATATCAGGTTTGATACCACTTTGCCTTTGACAACACACAAAATATAAGGAAATACACACACAATAAGACAAACAAAGTAAAATCACACTTGTGTTTCATGATCACTTATAGAACACAAAAAAAAACAAAAGTGACTAAATCAAACACTAACTAACTTGAGATGAACACTTCTTCTAGGATCAAATGGAAAGTTTGAAACCTATCTTGCTTCATGACATAGATGAATTAATTAGGCATGTTTCCTTTTGATCCTTGGAATTGATGTCTCCATATTTTTCATGGTGTTTACCAACTTCATTGGCATGGTGTTCAATGAGAACCAAGTATCTCCAAATATATTAGCTATAGAAATTAACTCTTTTTGCATCCAAATAGCCTAAACTTTTCCATATGGCTCCTCAATTATGACCTCCAATGGTGGTTCAATAAGACATATCTTTTTGGTTTCCATGGTGATCACAATGAGATTGGGTTTCTTTTTAGTTACAAGTACTTCAAGTTCATTAAGGATATTTGCATATTCTACCCAATATTGGTCATTGTCCTCCATGGAAGACTTTTTCTCCACCTTGTCATGTACTTGTCCCTCAACTTGGTAAAAATATTCAAGTTCTTGAAAGAGCTCCATTTTCTACTGCCACTTATCCTTGATAATATACTCCAATTCATGCTTGAGATGGTCATCCACAACTTCATGAGAGATAGAGTCTTCAAATAATTCTCTCTTCAAGTCTTGGCCACATCCCTCATAGACAACTAAAAAGGAGTCTTAAATATGTTTTTATTCACCCAAGAAGGTAGGATTTCACTTGTGGTCACCAAGGGGAGTCCCATGGAGGACAATGACCAAGAATAAAAAACACCTACATAAGTAGGAGTTTCATCTTGATAATAGGTTTCTTAAAAGTTTTCAATAGAAACATGTTCATTATTTAGCTCTTTATCCTCCCACATACTCAACTTATGTATTTAGCATTGAAGACACTTGTTTGCCAAGTCCATTTGTTCTTTAATCTCCCATTGAGTTCCTTATATCTCTTTAAACATCTACAAACTCTACATACAACTTTGGGAAACACCTCTCAACCATTCCATGAGATAACCAAGGATCACACCATACTCATCATCCCATGTTATCATTTCATCTTCATTAACTAGTAACTGTGGTATGGATGCCAACAAGGATTGGACATGAGG
Source organism: Torreya grandis (assembly GCA_037957365.1). Taxonomy (NCBI): domain Eukaryota; kingdom Viridiplantae; phylum Streptophyta; class Pinopsida; order Cupressales; family Taxaceae; genus Torreya; species Torreya grandis. Next base: position 1,163,518 of record JARHVA010001634.1, on the reverse strand, counting down.
TGGGGTTGATGGAGGAGTAGGAGGGTAATGATGGGGATAAAGACTAACTTCAAATTTTTATAGATGAATCTCTAAGAATTCAATCCTTGCATCTTGATGTCATGATCTAGAATCTATAAAAACATCTTTCTGGGATTGATAGGCATCATGACATAAATGATAGGGCTCATATTGGGACTGATAGGGAGGCATTTATTGATAAGTTTATTTTTAGTCTTCCTCATAGGGTTTTCAAATAACATGATGTCTATATGGGGGGGGGGGAATGGAGGACTATAGGGCTGACATGGATCATAAGATTGGTATCCATTATGATAGGACTATTGAGGAGTAAAATGTGGTTCATAGTAAGGTTGATAGGAGGTTCATGATAGGAATATTCACCAAAGCTATTCATATCAACCTCATATGTCAAATGAGATACAAAAATTGATCAAAATATTCAAATAAAATTACCTATATTATTTATAACCAGAAGTTATCATTTGAAGTTTCCATTGATTCTAGATTGATTTCTTCTAAAAGTTGATTAGAATAAAGACATACCAACAATCTTTACACTCTCTTGGACCTTAATCAGGTGATTGTGGGTTTGAGTCCCAATGGGAATTCTAGAACTATTGTCACCAAATCTTTCACCCTAAAAGAGGGTGTTTAAGCATCTTCTACATTTGGGTAACATGGGAACACTTCCAAGTATGTGGTTGTACTTATAGTGGAAGTGAGCCTCTAGATTTAAGGGCTAGTTCCCTAAATGTATCTTGAAGTGCTTACAAATATAATAACTAGTTTTTTATGGTTAAAAGAGTTATAATTTACATAAAATGCACCTAATATAAGGGGGCGATACACCAAGGTGTTGCACATATGACCATCATACTTTATTACACTAAAAAATAAGGCATATAGATTAACTTCCAAGTCCTAAGTTATTATAACATTAGTATTTCAATATGAAGTTAAGAAGCATGAAATCTATCCAAGGTAAGTGAACCATATGCTAGTTTCAGACACTAAGTCTCATTGTACACTTAAAACATAGGCTCATAGACTTGACAACACTTTGTATGACCTATCAGAATAGTAACTCTTGCACAAACATGAAAGGATAAGGGAAGATAGGATAGAGAATTATCACTTTACATCACCATACATCACTTTCACACCTATAATTTTTTTCAAAAACTCAAAGATTTTAATTAATGTTCAAAGGAAAAATATGACATCATTCCAGTAAGGCTTCACCATACATGAAGTGGAACTAGATTACAAAGGCTAAAATGGTAGCTACTTATAACATTTAAGAGAGAAGTGGGAAAAGATAAGTCAAAAGGTCACTTGATCACTTGTCATGCTGAGAGGAGGAGTAACATGTGCAGTAGGATGGAGTAGGAGATAAACCATGCAAGGTTTGATAGGAAAAATGGCTCTCCAAGTCATGAGACTCATGAGATGTGGAATAAGAGTTCTCATTTTGCACAAGAAAGCTACCTTTATCATTCATCTCTATTTGAATGTCACACAACTAACTAGGGATAGGTATCATGATTGAAATAATATGAAGGAATTATATACATGCTCTTCCATGTATTATATGCATTTATAATCATCTGGATTCCCCTAAAATTAAGCCATCATTGTCTGCATTAAAAAAACTCCTCTTTTAATCACCCCTTACACTTAGCCTCAAAATTAGCTTAATTTTTCCATGAAAATACATAAAAGGGAGTGAATGACACTTTGAAAGACCCTTCATGTCCTTAGATTTCTCAGGTACACCTTAAAAAGGTTCCCATTTAAAGTTCTCACTCTTCTCACCATCTTGCTCACTTTGCTAGTTTGACTAGCTGAAATGAAGCTTCTTATAAGAACACTTAGGACATTTGATGAAATATGAAATGGTCATAGTGATTTATAATAAGTCCTAATCTCACTCCCAAAGTTGAGTGATCCTCTTGAAAGTCCTTGGAACCTACACAATACATAAAACAATAAAAGAAATCAATTTTTTACCCTATCCATATAGATAGGGAATGCCTAAAGTAGATGGAAAGGGTATCTAGAGAGTCATATATAGGATCAAATAATTTCCTAATCCATTCTAATCTATTTGGATATCTTTCCATCTTCATTTCTTTCATCGGGTCTAGAATCAGGGTTTGTGAGGGTTTTGAGTCATTTTCACCCTTAAGATTGTTCATGAAGATTTGACATTGGATAGAGAAAATAATTCCATAAATTTTTTTTTCATGAAATTATCTAACTCATCCTATCTTGTTGAGTCTCCATGAAAGGTATCAAACGAGATGTGAGTGTCCCAAATTGCCCACTCGAGCTCTTTTCTCCATTCCCTATAAGCTTGAATTGGTTCTAAGCCTAAATTAGCTTTCCTTGTGAATTAGCTAAATTAAAAAATATTGGACACATATAAATTGACCATATAAACATTATATAATATATTTAAATGCTATCCTAAAGTTGGAAGTGACATTGGTCTCCTGTTTGGGCTTTAGGCCAAAACCCTACCTAATAGGCCTAACTATAACTCTAAAGGTCTAGACCACCCTATTGAGATTCCTCCTTCTATGCTTAGATTTACATATTTTTTTATGTTTCATTAAGCTTCCTATACCTCTCTATAATTTCCAATCAGCTCCTATTCTATCCTTTTATCTCTACTTTCCAAGACTATAAGGTTTGCACTTTTAGGGAAGTACCCTCTGTTTGAGACAAAACAGAAGGTACTTCCTCTATTTTATCAAACCAATTAATTATTGGAGGAGATTATCCAAGTATGGAGACCATCTAAACAATTTTTTCCCCTTGTTCATATCATTTGACCCTCTAACTCCTTCAAGATCCAAGATGGATCCTTGGGGAGGTAGACAATGTGCAGGGTTTTCTCTTATGACTATGGACTGGTTTACATATCCATTTTTATACATGATTTATATTGTAATTTTTTTCTAAATTCCATCATAACCTTAAACAAGGTGTTCCAATCTAATTCATTACCCCAATCATCTACATGCTTCTTTATAAATGCCTTGTTCAACTCAGAATTGACTATGTTTTACTTCAAAATAGGGACCCACCTGTAGATGAAAATTTGTGTTTTGGCATTGTATATATTATCTAGTAATTCCTATAGATATTTGAGCTCATTTAATATTATCTTGAAATCAAGTCAATGTACTTATAGTCCTTTCAATGTCTGACTCACTTGTTTCTTCCCATTGTCACACCATAGTCAAACTACAGGTGACTATTTTGTGACCAAATGGAGCCTATACATTATGGTCTATACATGGTATTGAATTTGGACCCATTTTGGTTGTCATTTGAGGATCATGGTGTCCTTTATATTCATAAATAGCCCCTATCTAATAACTAGGATTTCATTACATTTTAACACATTGAAGAGCTATTTGAACATGCAACACTGCAAAGAGCACTTCACATTCTATAGTAAAAAATGTATGAAATGGGAAACATATATCAACATGTTATTCTAACCAAATGATATTTTTTCAAGTCAAACCACTGATTTTACACTTGGATTGTAACATAGAAAGACTAGACTAGTTACCACTTCAAAAATACTTCATCATGCAAAAGTCATAAGAATGGTTAGGCCTCTGTTCAGATAGATTAAGGTAATTAGTCTTTGAATTATCTTCTATATGTGAATAATTCATCACTAAGTACTTCTACAACTAAAGAGATTCAACATGGAAAACTAGAGAATTATTCAAACCCTATGGACCTTGAGAAAGATTCAAGCAGACTCCCAAAATGATATTTCAACCTTGCTCAGTCTCATTAAGCCACCTATAGGTGGTTATTTGCAAATGTATTTATAATGATATGGCATGAGGTATCTCTTATAATTAACTATTTAATAATTTATATCATACCTCCATAAATGATTTTATGGAGCTTTTCCATGTCTCCAAACCTTTTTAAAGATCATAAACTAGTTCAAACTTTCACCTTTTCATATACAAACCTCTGTGAATGCATATGAAAATATGTCATAGATAGTGAGAGTGAGATATGGTAGTGTGCATGTTAATTGACTCATAATCCATCCTAAACCCTATTAAAGTTCTCAAATTGATTATTTTCAATGCAAATGAACTCAACCCAGTCCTAAACCTCCTTCCCACATGTTTGCTCATGAATGGTTCCTGTAGATACACTTGTAATGTTGCAGACCTAGCAGTGAAGGGAAAACATGGGCACATGCATGCTTATAGGTCTAAAACCAGTCCTAGACCTTTTCAAGGTCTCAAATTAGTTATTTAAACATTTAAAAACCTCTCAAAAATATTAAATACCTTAATTTAATGTGGTTATATCCCATAGATGTACCTCAACATTGAGAAAAGAAGAACTATAGGGTTATATAAGAGCATTAGTCATCAAAATCTGATCTTGTACTATTTAGAGATGTTTTTTTGATGGATAAAATTGTAATAATATTTCCAAAAAATTATGTACTTCTCAAAAACCCTCATGAATGTTTTCACACCTCAAAGCACCATGGTTACAATCAGGAACAAGTTGAAAGTTGATTGTGTTTCGATATGTGACTGTGTATTCTTCATGATGTTGATCTTGGGTGGTAAGATTGGAAATATGGATGTGGTCATGAGATTAAATACATGAATCACATCATATTACAATCATACAAATCCATTTCAAAGAAATAAGCATTCTGCAAATGGTGAACTTGACTAAGATCTCACATGGTGACACCTTCCTACAACATGAGATGATTTGCCTATCAAAACACCTTGAAACATGAAAACAAGCATAGGGAACATGAGGTGAATATTTACATGTCCTCTATATTTAATTCCATTAGATAGATTGTATGGAATCATCCAATCAATAGAAAAACCTATAGGGTATAGGAAATAATGAACAAAAAACATAGTCAACTTGTTAAAGATGATTCATAAATCATAGTTGATCAATCCTTGAAATATTGTTATGAAAATGGATCTATATGAGTATACTATCACTTCCCAAATCTGTTTGACTTGGTATTTCTTCAATTGGTTGTACCAAGCATAAACTTGATGACTGGTTTTATGTGTCTAGAAGGGCAAAGGAGAAGAATGGTTTTGGATATTTTTTATCACTTCCAAAGCATGTAAAGTGTTGAGATGAGTTTGAGGAAGATGAAGAGCCATTATGTTATCTTCTCCCACATGTCACACTCCCTTATAGGCCTTACAAGTGCCAAATTCTTCCTTTTTAGTTGATTTTTTGATGATCAGTTACATAACCTATGAGTTTTAAATGGGTTAACATTATTTATAGGGAACATGACATCTTGGATGTTGAGAAGAAAACTAGGACACTTGGACACCTTGAAAACCATGCCACTTTTATGCATGACCCCAAAATAGCTACTAAATGACTCAAAATGATATATAAACTAATTAGACCATGACTAAGGCTAAAATAACATTAAATTACATAAAATATACTATAACACACCCTATGAAAAAATATTAGACCCTTATATAAGTTTTTACTATAGGGGGTTGACCCATTTTGACTTATGGTCAAAATGGTCAATAGTTGCTTATATCTATGTGATATATGATTTGGCACAATGATAAAATATAAAATATCAGATCCTAACCTACATAAGGTAATAAACTAATCTAATTAAAAGGGAGGAAAATTGGTCAAGTGGGATATGGTTGAGTTACCTTAATACATCGATGTACTGAGTGTTGCCTATATAGTCTGTGTGGACCTTAGTCCAATGTAATTCTCCCTTTGAGGAAGATCATAATATAAATGAAACTAATTATTTATGTTTATTCTAATTTGACAAAATGGTGTCCTTACCATGAAATAAAATAATTAATTTCACCAATGATTATGTTACTACAACATAATTGTAGTGAGGATATGTTATAAATAGATAAGTGATTTTGAATTACTTTCGAAAGAGTATAACATCTTATGTAACTGAAGGTTTCAGGGGAAGCACTTGAATTTATCTTATAGGATAAACTTTGAATTATTTCCTTTAAGTCACCTCATGGAATGTATGGAAGAGTAATTAGGAAGTTTGCAATTTTTAAAATATAGCCATTAGGGCATGGGGGACAAGTCCATCCTAGTGGAAAGGTGCAAAATTTTTTTGCAAAATTTTTCCTTGTCCTCCTAATGTGCACTTGTCCAAACTGGAGATAAGTTTATTAAGCTATATTGATAGTGGATTATTTGTTGATTATGAATTAGGTAAGTATATAATATTTTTTTAGTAATTTCAAGACATAGAAGGCTCTCACATATAAAAATAGTTATCAGAATGACATGCTGGATAATTAAGGTGAATATGCCAATAATAGGCTTTGTCAATCACATATTCATAATATTTTAGTGTCTATGCCAACCTATGGTTCAAAAATTCACTTATAAATGTTTCACAAGGAACTATGGTCATCACAACATGACTTTGGCAAGTTAACAACATTCATTCTAGGAATGTGACTCCTTGTCATGTCTGGGATTAAGAATGGGTAATTAGGTCATGGTAAATTATCATTGTCTCCTTTCAACCATTAAATTATATTTCTTGAACACTTATTTTACCCATTAAAATCTTCATAAATGATAAGCTATAATAAAACAAATTATGGAAACCATTGCATCCACAATTTAGTCATACAAACATGTGAGTTTGATCATGGTTATATGATCTAATATATATGAATCAAATTTATTTTTTGTAACAATAGTATTCAAACACATATTTTAATAATATGAAATCATATATATATATATATATATATATATATATAAACCTTTCCCTAAACTTTACACATCCAACATAGTCCATGATACATGTATCATAGGTAAATCACAAGAAGAGGAAACCACCATATGGTTCCCTAGTACCAAGCCCCCAATTCAAGCATTAGAGGATTTATAAATAATCCTAATCAAGACGTGAGATTCACCTAAGTCCCTCAACATTGTATCCCACATTCTATTCAATGAAATCTAAAAATTATCAATGAAATATAAAAATATATTAAAACTAATGTAAGCATCCATACATGTGGTTACTATAGTGACATAGTTACATATGTGAATATGATCATATAAGCCACTATAGAATAAAAAATGAATAAAACAAATCCAAATATAGTATATGATGCATACAAATTACATATATAAGTATTTAACTATTTACCCTTAGAATTAATTAGACAAGGAATATTATTTCTAAAGTATAGTAAAGTTGAAATATGATTTAGGAAGATAAATAAGACAACCTAATATAAAAATAAAATGATATACAAAATTTATAGAAGTTATAAATTGTTAAATATAGAAACTAGACTCAGGGTTAGAGAGATGCCCTTGCAGCTAAATTATTAAAACTATATTATGCTTTCGGTCATTATTACTATATAAAACTACTGAAAGAGACTTGTAAACACAATGTTAATTTAAAATTTTTATTCATTGTATTATGAGAGAAGTGCATAGTAACCAAATAAGGTATCAATGTATCATTGTCCTATACTATGACTTTGTCTAAGATGATTGTGCAATGGATCAAAAATTTATAGGTGGTTCACTTGTGTTTGTAGATTAACTAATTATACGTAGATTTTATTTTGACATGAAAATCATCTACAAAATCAAAACAATAGCCTACATAAAGACACAAATAATATTAAATGCAAAAGGGGTAAAAAGTGGGGAAGTGGGATATGGCTGAGCTATCCTTGGAAAAACCCTTGTTGAGTGAGTGTTGCCTTAATATTTCAAGTGGATATCTCAGATCGATATAGTTATACCTATGAGGAAGATCATATAAGTATAATGAATTCAATTAGAAACTTTGATTAGAATGTTTTGACAAAGGATGACCTGAACCTGTAAAAATATAATCTTAACTCAAACAATTACTGTATTACAATAACAAAAATGTAGTAAGACTTTGTGTTGAATAGATAGATTCCTTTGAAATTGATTTTTCAAAAAAGTGTTAGACAAAGTAACTAAGTTTTTCTAGTGAGTCATTTGATGTGTTCTTATATACTAATATTTGAATGTTTTTTGAATACTAACCTATTTTCATACACAAGAAATTTGTTAGGAAGCATGCCATTTAAAAAAACTAACCATTATACAACTACAAACAAGTTTGCACTAGTGTACATGGTCAAAATGTGTCTATATCTACCTAGTGATCACCTATCCAAGATGGATAGAGAATTCTAAAACTTGATTGACAGTGAAGTATTTGATTAATAGGGATCTTTTGGAATAAATGAGTGAATTTTGGTTCAGATGTTATCAATAATTGTAAGACTCAGAAGGATATCATATAGATAAATGGTTATTGGAATGGAGAGTTATCAAAACAAGGTTAATATGTTATGATAAATATTTCTAAGCAATATTTTTTTAAATTTTAGTTTATAGTGATTCATTAACTACTACAGTAAATAAAATATGGTTCTTAGGTGTGTATACACACTTTATCTTTGTCATCGAGTAAAGAACTCTCACATGAAGTTCTCCATCCATTATCTATACAAAGTTTCTTGATGCAAATTGAATACTGTTTCTCAACCAAACCCTTAAAGGCTTTAAAGTGAGAAAAGACATCACTCTTGTGCTTGAGAAAATAAAACCATCTACACTGTGAGAAATTATCAATAAAGGGAAGTCTAAACTTAGGTCCATTGAAAGAAGGAGTTGGAAAGACCATCAAATCATTGTGTAAAACCTCAAGTGGTGAAGAATCTCTCTTGGACATGCCTTTAGGAAATAGATCTTTCATTGTTTCCCTAACGCAAAACTAGGGCAAACTCCATCAAGACATGAAACTATATGACAACCCTCTCTATCATACTATGAGTGCTCAACTCCATTAAATATATGTAGTTTAAGTGTCCAAATCTCTCATGCCAAAGTCAAATCTTAGAATCTATAGGAAAAACTAAACATGTCCTTAAAGGAGGAGTATCATCAAAACCCTCAAATTAATAGATTCAAGAACTATGATTAACAACACCCTGTGCAATAAGTGTGTGAGACTCAAACAAATCTCAAACTTTAGCACCCTATGGTGTGAAAGTCAATATTTTTCCCTAACCAGAATGACAAATTTGATAAACTAAAAGCATATTGGAGGTGATGTTTAGAACATATAATGTATCATTAATGCATTCACCATCTAGATTTATGTCACCCTATTCTTTAATTGATATAAAAGAAGAATCTACAACCTCAATGTTGGAAGTAGAAATCAAACCAAGAGATATAGATGACTCCTTGGAATAAGTCATATGGTGTGAAGCAAAAAATATAGAACCCAATTATTTGAAATAAGTAACTGTGATCTCCCAAAAAAATTAAGCGCTTTCATGAGCTCAATAGATGGAGAAGTAGAAATATGTGTTTCCTAATGACATCCTATAGGGCTTGTATTCTCTTAAAACACCTAGACTCTTCATTTCTAGCCCCCCCACAATAGGAACAAAATAGGCTAGACTTATTCTTGGATTTGAAAGATGACTTTAATTTAGATGTGTTAGTGTTGGGTTTGTTGATGTTGGGCTTAGGAACATTTTGAAATAGATGAGGAGTGTTGCTCTTCTTATACTTTGGTTTTCCCTTACTCTTAGTATGATATTCTACCAATGCTTTTTGAGAGGTGGAAGACTCAAGGTGAAATAATTTATATTCCTCCTTAGTGAGTCTCTCACAAAACAAATCTAAATCAGGCATTTTGAATGTAGTACCTAAGGCATCCATGCTAGAGAAAAAGGTAGAAGCAAAAATTTATAATGGACCACACAACTTGGACAAAATCAAAGATACACATTCCTCATCTTTCTTATCTCATTTGCTATCCTTGAACTATGTCAACAAATGCTTAAACTTAGTTAGGTAGTCTAAAATAGAGGCAAAATCATTTGAATTGATAGAAGTAAGCTCCACTTCAAACTACATGGATTTCATGTGATCTATTTTCCCAAATAAACCTTATAACTTAGCCCACATTTTGAATGGAGTATCATATCCATCCAAATGAAATAAAACAATATCACTCACATAAGTCCCCATTAGACCCATTCACTCTTTAAACTTACATTAGTTCTAAAACTTTTCATATTCTCTTGTGAACTTTGATTGAGTTTCATTCATTAGAGACTATAATCCTTTGTGTTTTATGATTGTCTCCATTTGAGGTCTTTATGTATGGTAATTATGTGTAGTCAAAATATCACAATGGTCAATACTAGAAGTCCACACCATGTTAGTAAATCATCAAAGAGTATAAATAATGTAAAAGGGTGTGCAAATCAACACTAAGACAACCCCCAAAAATATTGTATTAAGGACCCCCCTCCCCAAGTTGACACTTTATAAAAGTAGTGCATTTTTACAAAGTATTGACACTAATGGGTAGATAATAAAAAACCATACACTTTTTAAAAAAATAACTCAAATTTGAGTTATAGTTCAAATGTTATAGGCATTATGATTTCTCGTAAATGGGTCAAAACATTAAAAATTACACTAAAAACTATTTTTGTGTCCAAAATAGAGTTGAATGAAGGCTTAAAACCACTCTTTGTAACCGAAAACAAACCACAGATTTAGAAAATCCAAATAAATTTAAAAATAACCTTTTCAATGACCTAAATATACATGTAAGTGAGTGTGAATTCTTCTTTTAAAAAAAATATAACTTATTAAAGAAAAATAATTAATTTCTAGCTGTGTTTGAGAGGAAAAAAATATGAATTACTATTGTATGTGTTGAGCACATGTTTTAATATTAGATAGGTGTTGGAAGAAGACAAGTTTGATAGTGCAACACTTAGCTTCAAGTAAATTACAATGTAGCCTTGAAAAATGGTGCAAAAGTAAAAAATGGATTATTTGACTTCTTTCCAATACAACAATCCATTGAGAGGTTTGATGTCACATTCTATCCTCCTTGAAAAATCCTTCTAATCTCTAATTCCTCCATCTAAAGTATAGATACAAATGTAGACTTTAAATCAGACTTAGGGTGAAAAACTTATTTACAAATAAAAAAAAAACAACACTTTACTTCTACACACCTCTCTCTTTGCCTTCTCTCCCACACAACATATCAGAATTCATCACATAAAATATGGAGGGAAAAAGATAATGCAATAGTCCCTCAAGAAAAAGAGCACAACAATATATATTTACAATGACCCTCCTCTTTTCTCTCTCTCTCCTCCCACACCTTATTTATTTTACGCCTACGCTTCTTTCAATCTTTCGATGCAGAATCCAAAAACAAAAAAAAAGATGATGCCACTTATAATTATAATGGCCCTCCTTGATCCAATGCCTCTTCTTATTCCAATGCACCAAAGAGAAAAACAATACCAATACCACCTTCCTCTCTCCTCTAACACCTTGCTCCTCCTCTTCTGATCTAAAAACAAGGAAAGAAAATAAAAAACTCAATGCACCACTTCAATGCCAAAAATTAAGGAAATTTCCAATGCTAAATTAGAATGCCAAAGAGGAATGTTTCAAATCCTCATTCTCTCCTCCACACATTAGATGAGTCTCTCTCTACTCCAATGAGATATTTTATCCAAAAAAGACCCCTACAGTTTTTTTTGGTTGTTCTAGGTGAGCAAGGGATTTTAACAAATCCCAAATTTTTTGACATTTTTAAAGCTCCCAATTTTTTTTAAAACCCTAAAAAAAATTGCCTTGCAATACATGAGATCCACCAAAGACCAACAGGACACCAATACAAACTCTGAAGAAAATAACATACAAGATCCGTAAGGCTAGATCAAAGAGAATTTGAAGAGAGTGTGGGCAATAAGATACGGGTAAATGGCTCTAGAACAACTACTTATGATCTGATACCATGAAAGTGTTGAGAAAAGGTACAAAATAGATAATCTAAGATCTATCTGAGAGACCACAATTAGTTGAAACAAGATTATAATGTAAAAACACACACAATCTATATATTACTCATAGAGATATTACAAGGATGAAATCTTCAGCTTCTCTCTCATATTATGAGACACCATACCCTTGTATTTATAATAGTTTGGGGGTAGGTGAGAGGAACACATTTGGAAATGTGAAACTAGATAGTTACTAAGTGAATAGTTCTAGCATGTGGTCAAATCCACACCAAACTTGTGCACTATTGTCAACATCCAAATCTAACATGTTGAATAGATAGTTAAACATGTGGGTGTGCAAATCTAAACCATGCATGAGTCGAAATAACCTAGGTTGAACATCCTTGGTTAATACCCAAGTTACTTAGGTTCTTCCCAAGTTACTTTTAACCATTATTATTTACTCTAAAAATTAATGAAAGAAGACATTGTTCATTCATATAAATATGTATTCTTTTTCTCATGCATCCAATGCACTATGGTTTTCAATGAGATGATTTAAAAAAAAATCATCTTATTCTCACTTCCATTATTACAAAACTATAATAATGATATATTAAAAAATATCTAATTTTTTAATTTATAAATTATCTATAGAAGAAGACATTGTTCATTGATAAAAATATCTCTTCCTTTTCTCATGAATCCAATGGACAATGGACTATGGTTTTGGATGGGGTGATTTTAAAAAAACCATTTTAAACTATATATAAAATATATTAATATTAATCCCATTACTTATGATAAAGTGAATATATTTATTTTTGACCCATATGAGTGAGTGAGAAATGTGTTCTTATTCCTGAACTGTTGATGCTAAAAACTTTGTTGTAACCATAAGGTAATAGGGGTCACACTGCACACTTTTATTACATGTGTCTTTAGAATGAAATTAGTGCATGTCCTCATCTAATACTTGTGCTAGATAAAGTTAACATTTTTCAATAAAAATATCCTTTTGGATTTCCATTGGTCGATGTTATGATCTGTAATCCTATGGTCATGATATATTTTTATTGTCTTCTTTTGTTAGTATTTATTTTTGGGATTTATCATAGGAACCAATGATTATTTCCTTTAGTATGGGGCCTTTCTAACATATTTTTCATACTTGGAATTAACTATCTCATTTTATTATGTTACATACATGAAAAAAATGCCTTTTATTTAAACATTTTTTATATCCTTTTTAGATAACGAAAAACTATTCCAATCATTTAAATAGTTAGGAATCCAATATTTTATGGATATATTAATGTTTTTATTTATTTATTTGATAACTTTGTGTCATTTATAATCCTTGAGGTGAGTCAGTATTTTTTAAAGCATTGTGCTCAATTTAGTATTCAATATGTTTACTTTTTAAAGTACATATTTTTAATTGTTAGATAAAAATAGAACACACACCAATATTTTTATTGTTAAGACAAACTTATTTTTATTGATAAATGAACCTTTCTCTTTAATAAAGTTTTTAAATTCACTTAGAGCAAAATAAAATCCAACTCATTCACCTTTTTAATTGCCCATCCATGAACAATTATTTTATTTGTCATTAAGATAAGTTATTATATTTTTGATGGATTTAATTTTTCCATTCCATTTATTGTATTTAATTTAAAAAATCATTTTTTGATAAATTTATTTATTTACACTCTTATTTTAAACAACCCCCCTAAACAAATTGTAATTGTATATGAGAGTATATTTTTGGATGCATGTCGTACCCAATACCTCACTTTCTTATGCAAATGATAATCATTCAATGTACTCATGTACGTGCAACTAGAACCAAAGGAGGTGAACCTAGGTAATTAGCTAGAGGTAACTACACACAAAGGGTTCTATGGGTAAGCATGTTACCTCTATTGATGTTTACATGGTTCAGGGTGTATCGATGTACACATACACAAATAAGACCTAAGCACCATATGTGGCACTCATCAATCCTCATAGGACCATTTATAAGTCCTTAAACCTAGGTAAATACCTCACTCTCCTCAATGGTTTTTAGTTTCGATCAAGGATGGTTAAGGTCTTAGGATTAGTTTAATGGAAAAGGATAACTCTAATCACTATGTTATCATTTAGGTCAAACATGTCTTGGTTAAGAGTAAAAGTTACTTTAATGGTCTAATCACATAATCAAATATCATTTCATAAAGGTAAATTATAAACATAAATTAATTTAATGCATACACATCTGTACTAAGTATACAATAACAATTATCATTGCATAAAAGAGAGCACAAAAAAGAACATATTGAAACTCAAGGCTTGATAGTGCTACTGACCGAGGTCCTTAATCACCTCATGGCCTAAAGGTCACCATACCATTTCCACACATTCCTTTTTAGCTCAAATAATAACCATGAATTCCATTATTTAACTTATACAAAAAATGATATAGGTATGATCAATATCATATTCATCAAATAAATCTCATGGGTAGCCTATAATTGAATATGTGTTACGACATTATATTGGCATAGCCAATGCGATATAATAAAATAAGAGAGCATTAAATGAAATTGAAACATATTACATCCAAGAGTATTTATATTCAAACAAGAATTTATCATACAATTATCTATAATTTTAGAGAGAAAGGATATATTCAACTCATACTTCACATATATTCAAATATTTTTAGTCATATTTTAACTTAGAATTTATTTGAAATAATAAAAAACTTTCACCATAACCATTGATATGGGAAAGGACTCATTAAAGAATCAATCCCCTATATAAAATATTTTCTATTATCTTCTAAGGTACTTTATTTCATCATGAACAAGTATAATGAAATATCATATTCTAGATGTTAACAAGTATAATATAAGCTTGTATTCAATAGGTTTTTAAGTGAACCAGAATATTTAAAAGTACATGAACAAAATAATATTTCCATACAATTGAATGCATACAACTTGTATAAATAGGGATTCAATCAAGTTTCAAATTGAGTGGAACCTAAATAAAATGTTCCATTTAAAGAAATTTTAAAAATTAATGTTGGGCATGCCATGGTGTAGCAATGCAATAAGTTCAACCAATAGAAAAAGAATGGGAGCATATGAATTCCATAGGGGTGAAATTATCGAGTATGCATACAACATTCATATCATCAAATAAAATAAAATACAATATTCAACTAATTCATTTCATACATTAGAGTAACTAAGATTAAAAAATAAAATCTATATAAATTTAATACAATAATTCCAACTTAATTCCATTACAATAAACCTTTTAATCAAACTAACTAAAGTCTGAAATTGTTACTCATTTCCATAAACATTTAATAGTAAATGATAGAATGAAAGTAACACTTATAGATTTAATATATTCAATACACTTAACTTTATACATAACCAAGCATGTTTGAATGTGTATTAGAGGAAGGGATTTATTTGATGTTTTTCATATACATCAGAATCAAGTTTAATCAAATAATCCATGCATAGCTAAAACATATATGACATTTTTGTGTTCTATACAACCTATAATGGTTACCACATCATATGTAAACAATTTCACAAGTATCTACTAAAATGCATCAATGATAATCATTTTGATAATAACCTTTATCAAACAAAATATGTATGTTTCTACATCGAGAAAATATATGTATATGTCTAGGTAAATTTTACTCATATTACTAACATGAACACATAATAAAATAAAAAGATCAATTTTTCATCAATACTATTAACAAAATACTCTAAGTCCCTTATCAAATATAATCTATATGCTTCTAAGTAACACTATGTAAATTCTTGAGTACATATTTACTTATAATAACCATCAAGTAAATCTGATCAAATAACAATATCATATAACTAAATCAATAAACCAATACTGAATTGATAAAATCTAAAGGTTACTCTAAGTTAGTAACAAACATGAAGTCTATATTAACTTAACAAGATCATATGACTAAATCAAAAGAATAATTCTGCACTAATAATGTCAATGGAATACTTTAGTAATAAGAAGGAGAACTCTCTAAACATTCAATAATTTAACATATAAAATAAATTACCTTCAATAACATAAACCACTTCAGCTTCTTACCATATAATCAATATTTAAGATTGCATTCCTTTATTTCCATAGTCCATTAACAACACAGTGTAACACTAACATAACTAACCAATATTGAATCAAGATAGAATACTAACTTAACAAGATCACATGACTAAATCAAAAGAATAATTTTGCACTAATAATGTCAATGGAATACTTTAGTAATAAGAAGGAGAACTCTCTAAACATTCAATAATTTAACATATAAAATAAATTACCTTCAATAACATAAACCACTTCAGCTTCTTACCATATAAGCAATATTTAAGATTGCATTCCTTTATTTCCATAGTCCATTAACAACATAGGGTAACACTAACATAACTAACCAATATTGAATCAAGATAGAATACTAACTATGTTCATGAATTTAATAACTAATTAATGAATGTATAAAAAACATAAATAACTCATTACCACTTACTTCTCATTGTTTCCAAGATCATCTAAGAATGGACTAACAAGTAACTAAATTAGATAAACCTTTCCAACCAACTCTATGAGCCCAACCATCGGTGGCCCTTATGACCCTAACCATTATATAGATGATGGTTACAAAAACCAAAGATGAGAAAGGATTTCTGAGCAAGTCAAATTCTGAACCAATGGACATCTCAACACAACCATATAACACAAATGAAAATAAATAATCACCATTCCAAGGCAAGATGGAAATAACAAACCTATCATCTATCTAAATCAGAAGTGGGGATAACTATTTGCAAGATGTTAAATGATATAGTAATGGATTAAAACTAAATCCATTTCTTTAGCCTCCTAAATAACCAACTTGGATCCCCATCTAAGTATGCAGTTAGCCTAAGTTATCTTGACTGTAAATCTATAACCTAGATATACAACATATGAACTAAACACTTAGTTATTTAGGTCTGGTCTGAGAATGGTAAACCAACAAGAATGTAGTAAAAAAAATTACAACATATAACTCAGGCATACAAAATCCCAAACAACATTCAACCATTCCATCGATACACTAATATTTAAACCATAATCAATATAAAATTAATCTATGCAAAACACCAAACTAGTAATAGGTTCAAACTCGAACCCTCATATTCAAATTTTTATAAAATAATTCCCACAAACTTCAATTGAAATCTTCAAAGTTTATATCATAATATAAACACTTAATATTCATGGTAAAACCTAATAGAGGCAAATCAATAAGTTACACATAAGGATATTTCCAAAATGAAAATCACAAAACTTTCCCACAACACAACCACCTTAAATGTACCATTTAAATAATATGTAGAAAGCCATTTAAAAGAAACACAAGATCTATATATAATTAAAAAATAACATGTTTGATTAAACAAATCATAGATATATAAAACCCATTCAAAGACTTTATTCAAAATAACCCATAGCTACATATTTATAAAAACACAGTCAATGAAAAATAAATAAACCCAATCATTATAATCACATACATTGTGCCTCAGCCTTTTTAATTGAACCTAGTTTAATTCCTGTTTAAAGAATCCATCCATGTAACTCATCCTCAAAAAGAATCTAAGACTAATATATACAAGAGAAACATAATAAAAAAATATTAAGGAAAACCCCAAAACATTTTACAGAATTCTACCAACTTCAACCATATTAGCATGTGGCCACAAAAAAATATTGGATCGAATAACCTAGATAGGAATTTATTTCAAAAAATGAAAGTCAAATATAAACCCATCCTTCATAATATAAATGACACTATGATTTTCAAACTAGATTCAAATGAAATAACACACACACACACACACACACACACACACACACACACACACACACACACACACACACACAGAGAGAGAGAGAGAGAGAGAGAGAGAGAGAGAGAGAGAGAGAGAGAGAGAGAGAGAGAGAGAGAGAGAGAGAGAGAGAGAGAGAGAGAGAGAGAGAGAGAGAGAGAGAGAGAGAGAGAGGAGAGAGAGAGAGAGAGAGAGAGTCAATTTTTAATGGGGACTGAGACCCATTCAACCAATTTACCAATTTAAATAAATCCAAAATAATAACACAACCCATATATATATATATATATATATACTTTAAAGTGCAAGGTTAGCCAAATGACCCATATATTAAATATTTGAATGCATGCCAATAAAACCATAAAACCTTCAAAGACAGGTCGATGAAATAACATGTAGGGGTAAAAACCTAGAATGATATACACCATGTATGCATAAAAAATAATAAAGTCATCAACTTTCTTCCATATAACTAAATTGACAAACCCAACTAGGTGAAACAAAATTTAAGACCCATAAAGATTTTCATTTAAAAATGCACATAGTCAAAACAATAAAACATTTCAAGCCAAGCTTTGAACAATAATGGATAATATATAAAGAATCCATTTTGTAAATTAACAATCAAAATGCGAATATAATTTTATATCAAGTGATAGATACACATTTGGAAGTCGTAAGACTTCTAGTTGATATATAACTTTTATTTCATTATGAAATTTTCCTTAAAATAACAAATAACTAGACACAGTCTAAAAAAATTCTCACTCAAAAGTGCAGAAGGAAAAATCACACAAAAGCTAGAAAGATAGAAATAAATTGAATGAACCTTGTGTTCTCCAAGCCATGGTGAAAAATACAAAAACATGCCTGCATTAAAAACCACTTGAGTGCCTCCCATTATTATTTCCATTCTTTCTCCATCTTCCTACTCCCGTCTAATATTTCCATCCATCGCCTAACTATCCATGTCTTCCTTCCAATTACCCATACATATTCAATGCTTTCATTTAGTGTGAGAAAAGAGGAATCCTCCTGCATTGATGTCATCACTTCCCAAAACAATCTTGCCAAAAACTCCCAATCAATGCAGGGGTCATTAAATGACCATATAGAATAGTCGATCCCCTTAGCCATTAACACCAATCAAATAATCAACCCTTAACATAATAAAATTAATCAACATTAATAAAACCAATAATCCACCTAAACACCATTAAAATATTTATGCCATCAAACTATATACCATGCCATCACCTTTTAACAAATAGTCTAGGTAATAATCAATGGGGGTGTGTCATGGTTAGGTCTAGGTAAGTCTTAGAGAGTCTAAGTCCAAGTAAGCACATAGGGTCCAATAAAGTAGAGTTTGCATGGAAGGAGTGGTGATTTATTCATGAAGGTGAGAGGAGTATACTATGGGCCACAAAACAAGAATTAAAAAAATCAAAATGACTCCAAGCCAACATGTGACCATCAAACACAGTAGTATAAAATAGTACATAATCAAAAAGTGATAAGGTACAATATCAAAAAAATGACATAATGAATGAATAGATAAAATTTCCAATGATGGGGAATATAATTGAAAATCATGAATACCTATCAGAATTATTTGACTGCTCAGAATTTACCCTAATGCCCAATATACCACTAGTAGTATCAACCTAGCTTATTATATGATACCTATAAAAAGAAAAGTACATCAATAATAAATAATCAAATAATTGATAAATTACATAATTATAATAAAATATCAACTATAGTAGTAATTTATAAAACTATCAAGTGTTAAAATAAAACATGCCAAGTCATCAATCATGTAGTCTAAATACCACTACATCGAGTCCAACCACATGATCCAACTTACGCAAAGAAAATAGTAGTCAATTATAAATCAATAATAATAATAATAATATTTTAAATATCATATTAGATTATAAAAAGGTGAGGTCATAACATCATTCCCCCTTGAAAGGGAGCCATCTTGGTGACTAGTCAAAAAACCATGCATAATGCTACCTGAAAATGTGTGCATATTTCTAAGTAGCACTTATTTCACTCAAAGGGTCCCATTACACAAAAACCTATTGTATGTCTTTGTTTTACATCTTAACACTGCGATGGTCTAGGATTCTCACTATTTCTAACTGGATATTTTCTTCTTTCATGACTTGTAAATGAGTCCAATCCAAAACTTGAGATGGATCACATATGTATTTTCTTATAAAAATGACATAAAATATATCATGAATCCTTGATAAAGGAGGAATATCCAACTGATAATAAATATGCCTAATCTTATGCATAATGCTGAAGGGCTCGATAAAACATGAAGCTATTTTGGTATCTTTACCAAATTTTGTAGAAATTTTTTACTATTTAACACACATAAAAACTTTATCACCCACACTAAATTCATAGAGAGTTCTCTTTTGATTAGCATAAATATTTTGTCAATCTGATGCCACTTTTAGATTCTACCTTATTAATTCCATTTGTTTGTCATATTCTAGCAGCAAATCATGCCCAATAACTCTATTTTTCAAGCTATCCCAACCAAGAGGAGTTTTACACTTATGTCGATATAGAGTTTCAAAAGGGGCCATATTTATTGTATAATGGTAAGAATTATTATATGTAAATTTAACTAAATGGAGATGATATTTACATTTAGTTTGTTGATACATGACATACATGTGTCGCATATCCTTAACCACTTGGTTGGCCTTTCAGTTTGACCATCTGTTTTTGAGTGATATAAAGAATTGAAATTTAGCCATGTTCCAAAGGCTGCAGTAAAAGTACACCAAAATCTTGAGGTAAGCAATTTGTCATAGTCTAAAATTATCACTTTAGGTATGCCATGAAGTCTAACCACTTCTTTCATAAAATATTCTGTAAACATGAAGTGTCATCCATTAAATTTCCAACAATGAAGTGACCAAATTTAATAGCCTTATCAATTACCACAAGAATAGTATCATGTTTGTTCCATGATTTAGGTAGCCCCACAATAAAGTCAAGTGAGATTACAACCCACTTTTATCTTGGAATATCATGAGGGTACAATAGCCCTCCTAGATGGAAATACTCAGCTTTAACCCATTAACATTTTAGATATTTTTCCATAAATTTAGTGACATCATGCTTCATTTCATGTCAAAATTAGAGCCTTCTCAGCTCATGTATCATCTTCATGACACCTAGATGAGCATTATAAGGTGTTGTATGCACTTATTTTACCACAAAATTTCTTAAGTCACACAAATCAAGGATGTAAATTTCATTTTATTCCTTATAAGGCCATCTATTTCAATATAAAAATCAACAAATATATTTGTTATAGGCTCATCAACTAAACCTACTCTTACATCATGGTAAAATTCATTAGCAAGTTACTGTTCCAAAAAGTACTTTTGAAATTTCTTTATAAAATTGATAAGGTAGTAAGGTAGATGCATCTACTGAGTACATCAACCACATGATTTTCCTTGTATTTGAGATACGATATTTCCATGTCAAAATTGCTTAAAAATTCTAGCCACATGTGTTGGCATGAATTTAAATCATATTGAAAGAATAATTACTCAAAGCTGTAGTGATCATAATTTATCTTAAAAGGTTTTCCCTACAGAAAATGTTTCCATTATTTAAGTGAATAGATGATGGAATCAAGCTCCATGTCATGCATAGGATAATTATTTTCATGTTCTTTAAGTTTTCATGACTCATAAGCCACAACATTGTCATCTTGAGTCAAGATGCCTCCATGTCCTTCCTTAGAAGCATCAACCCATACTTCAAAGTTACCATTTGGGTTTGGAATGATAAGAATAGGTGTTGTTGTTAGAATCACTTTAAGATTTATAAAATCTTTCTCACATTGAGGTGTCCATACAAATTTATTGCCTTTGTGATACAAGGAAGTAACAAGATGGGCTACACTAGAAACATTTTCAACAAATCTCTGGTAATAACCAATTAAGCCCATGAAGATACACACTTCATGCACATTTATAGGAGTAGGCCAATATTTTATGGATTTTTCTTAGTTGGATTTATATCAATGCCAACCTTAGAAATAATGTGGCCCAAATAATAAATTTTAGATTCATAAGATGCACATTTAGATATTTTCCCATACAACTTATGCTATCTTAGTATTTTTAAGACTTAAACGAAGGTGTTGATCATGTTCAACCTCATTCTTGGAGTAAGTGAGAATATCATCAGGAAAAATCAGCATAAAATTATCCAAAAATTCTCTAAACATACTATTCATAAGATTCATGAAGGTTGCAGGAGCATTAGTCAAGCCAAATGGAAAAATCATGAACTCATAATGTCCATATCAAGTTATAAAAGTTTTTTATGAATGCCCTCTTCTTTGATTCTTAGTTGATGGTAGATTGATCTCAAATCAATCTTTCAAAAAATTGCAACACCTTTCATTTGGTCAGCAAGTCATCTATCCTTGGAAAAAGATATTAATTTTTAATTGTTATCGTATTAAATAAGTGGTAATAAATGAAAAGCCTTAGTGTACCATCTTTATTCTTAACAAAGACCACCACATCACCCCAAGGAGACACACTTGGCTGGATGCTTCTACTATCTAAAATTTATTATAACTAAACCTTTAATTCTTGTAGATCAACCACATTTATATGGTAGGGAACTTTAGATGTAGAGGTAGATCTAGGCATTGTATCAATATAAAAATCAAATTGACACTTAGGTGGTAAAACAGATAGCTTCTTGAAAACAAATCTATGAATTAATTTAAAATAGGAAAATCTACATGAAATTGTTCCTTTTCCTTGGGTAATTCTTACAGTTGGACTACATAAAACTTGCATCCCTTCCTAACAATGTTTTTCAGCTGCAAGGCTAAAAGTGTTTTACATATTTTTGGACCTTGAATGCCTTGCAATTCTATAAGTTTTCCAAGGTCATTAATACATTTTAATCTTTTCCTCACATAATCAAGTGTGGTTTGATGTTCATGCATCCAATCCATTACAAGAATGAGATCATAAGATCCCAAAGGTGTGAGGAATAGATTCACCTTGGTATTAAAGACATCAAGATCAAGTTCAAATTGTTCCAAACATCCAAGAATAGACACCTTTTTTCTAGTAGAAAACTCAACCACCCAACAACCTCTTATCAAAATAGGTTTGATTTTACATTGCTTAGTAATAAAAGGAGACATAAAACAATTAGTTGCACTTGAATCAATTTAAATAGTTAAGGAAAACCCATTTATAGTACATTTGGTTTTAATTGGAGTGGCCTACAAGTTAGAATTTTAATTATCAATAGCAATATATACCTTGTGATTGGCTTCTTGGCCTAATTTTAGCTTGGGATAGTCCTTTTGATAGTGGTCGTCACCACATTTCTAGAAAACAATAGGTCTAGATGATGCTACTAGAATAGTATTAACACCCGTGGTAGGTCCACATTAGTTGTTTTGATGTTGTTACTTCTTAAAAGAACTAGATTTAGATGATCCTTGGGACTTGAAATTTCTATTTTGATTAGAAAACTTGTTAAAATTCTCATTATTACTAGAAAATATATGGGTTTGATCTAATTTACGGAAGTTCTTGATCATGGGAGAGAGTTTTTTCACTTTAGGTTGTTGTTTGTTTGACTTAAATTCATATCTTATCTTTTGGTGAGATTTTTTATTTTGTTTTAATGCTATAGAATGATTCAATCATTGCTACCAATGTCCTTGAGTTCATCATATTGACATCATGCATCAATATTTCCTTGAGCCCAAGTTTGAAATTAATAATTTGGTTTATTCATCATGCATATAATTTACATGACGTAATATATTTAGAAACTTGTTCTCATACTTAGCAACAAACATGTTATCCTAATTTAAAAGATAAAAATTAGTGATTTTATGCTCTTTCTAATTGGAGTTCAGGTATATTTTATGAATTTGACTATCAAAAATTGACCAAGATAGATTCAAGGGATGATATCCTTCACTGAAACAAAGGTGATTTCACCACAATATTATGGGATCAACCAGCTAATAAGTTGCCACCCTTGTTTTCACATTTAATGGCATGTTTTATAGGTTAAAATATTTTTTCAAGTGTACCAACCATGCATTGGTTGTGTCACCTAACTCCTCACCCAAAAAAAAAGGGGTGAAAGCTTCTTCATCTCTTTGATTATTGGGTCAACTATGGTCAAAGGTAGTTCTTGAATCATAAGTCTTTCTACTTATCCCATTTCTAATCTGGGTACTTCCTTTTGAGATACCCCTTCAAGATTGTTAAGCCTTTGATCTTAGTTATCAATCTTTCCTTGCAAAGTGTTAAGGGATGTCAAAATTTCACTAAGTATTTTCTCATGCTTGTCAATTGGATTCCCACTGACTACATCAACATTTAGAACCTCAATATTGTTATCAACATTATTTATGGGAAACTCTTCTTGGTTATGAATGGGGATGTATCAATGATAACCCCTTCCTCTTCCTCTTACTCTACCCCTAGCTGGGTTAACATTTTATAGGTTACTATGGATGTTTCAACCATTCAATTGTTTTCTAACCATCTAGAGAATTACAAAGTGATAACTCTTTATATTATAAATTTAAAATAAAATATTCATTTCTAAAATTCCCTGGAGCAAAAAATTAATCTGATACTAGATGAAACAACCCCCAAAAAAATTAGAATTATATATCAGAGTACATTTTTAGATAGATGTTAGACCCAATACCTCACTTGATGATGCAAGTCATAATCATTCAATGCACTTACATACATGCAGCCAAAACTAAAGGAGGTGAACCAAGGTAATTAGCTAGAGGTAACTACATACAAAGGGTGATATGGGGAAACACATTACCTTTATTGATGTTTATGAGGTTTAGGGCATATCAATATACACATACATAGATAAGACTCAAACACCATATGTGGAACTCATTTTTCCTCATTGGACCATTTATAGGCCCTTAACCCTAGGTAAATACCTTACTCTCCTTAGTGGGTTTCAGTTCTACTCAAGGATGGTTAAGGTCTTAGTATTAGTCTAATTGAAAAAGATAACTCTAGTCACTTATGTTATCATTAAAGTCAAACAAGTCTTGGTTAAGAGTACAAGTTACTTTATTGGTCTAATCACATATGATTTTGGAAAGTTAAATTATAAACAAAAATTAATTTAATGCATATATATTTATGCTATGTCTACAATAATAATTATCATTACATAAAAGAGATAAAAAACAAGAACAAATTGAATTAGCTGGTGGTAAGAAAACATGTACTCTTTATCTACTTGTTTATATTACTGATTCTTCTTCTGTTGTGGAGACGTGGCTTCGTAGGCTTGGTCACATGAGTAGGAAGGAGATGCATGTTCTTAAGCGGAAGATAGATATATTTGACAGGCTTAAGAACTGGAAAGCCTTGGTGTTTATGGAGGAGATGGCAGATAGAAACCAGTGGATGGTGCTGGGTACTTCTGAGCAGGGCAGTTTGGACATGGATATTGATTCAAAGGAGCTCACCGGTAAAAAGTCATCACTCACAGGAAAACACAGATACCAGTGTCGATCAGGAGGAATCGGCGTCGAACAGACAGGTGCCGATGTCAGTCATGTGCAGACCGAAGCCGGCAGTGTTGGGCAGGGTAAGACCGACGTCGATCAGGAGGACCGACGTCGGCAGTAAGAAAGACCGATGTCGGTTAGGAGGACCGACGTCGACAGCAGGGACACCGATGATGGCAGGGTCGATAGTCAGGGACAGACGCATGGGAACCGATGTCGGTCGGATGCAGACTGTGGAGTGACCGAGGTCGGTCACTGTAACGGATTTTGGGTGGGCAGCATGTTGTCAAGGAGTCTCAAACACCCATATAGAGGACTAAAGCATAAGTAAGCCTCAAATTCATTGTTCCTCTTCTTCACACTGGTTGCTAATTGTAGAGCAGGAAGGATCCATGAAACAGGTGGGAGCATGGCAGGGATATGATGCAGAACCAAGCAGAGACTTGGTCAGGTTGCCAACAGGTATGATAGCACAGAGACGAATGGATTCCTTAGTGGAAGAATAGAGAGAACGGATACGTGAGACGGAAGACCAGGCATATGGTCTTGAGGAAATTGCAGGACAGTGGTACCGGGTTTGACAGGTGGAGGACGAAGCATGGCTTCAGTCTATGTCAGGGTAACTCCTATGGTTTGACTTACCAGGGGGATGATGAGTTGCGACATCATTCTGTTGCTGTATGTGGATGGTATGTTTTACTATAGCAGGTTTGTACATACAGGGTTTTGCTGAGCTAAGGGTAAGATTAGTTCAGTGGCATGTCATGAGGAGTTTGGAGCAGTGGAATTCTTTGACATGGGAGACATGGAGATCACAGGTCGATTTTGTCTCCAGTGGGAGCTGATGTGAATCAGGTGTTGGCAAGGTTCAGGATTGAGAGCTGGAGCACATTAAGGGCTGGACAGGTACAGTGTCTAAAATCACATGAGGTCTGGTATAGACCTGAGTATTCCCATGCAGTGGAAGCTGTCAGAGAGTTAGGAGCCAATTCGGGGAAGTGGATTCTCAGGGACTTGAGAGGGACCAGCAGCAGGTTTTGCTACGCACAGTCAGGACTTCACTACAGGTTGTTGTAGGTTCGAATGTGTTAGGGTACTCGAATGATAGGAGGTACACCATGGGATGTGTGGTGGGTTGTCTTCAGGATTGAGCTTGAAGAAGGATACAAACCAGGAAACAAATTAGATGGAGTACAGGTACAGGTACAGTGTAGCTGTTTATCTCCAAGTGGGAGATTGTTAGGTTGTGGAGCTAAAAGTTTCACTGATGCAGACACAGAGAAGGCCATTGGAGGGGTTGCTGAAGGTTGTTGAGTGTCAGAGCAACTGGCATCGGTCTAATCAGCCGATGTCGGTAGGACAGGGAAGAGAAGCAACTGACATCGGTCAAGGATCGACCGACGTCGGTCACCTCCAGGCAGACAGGGACCGACGTCGGTCGCCTGTGTGGTTCAACTGCGAGTTTATTACAGGCAGTTGGTTGACGAACCAAGTGTTTGCATGATCAAGGCTAATTATAGACTGAGAGCTGTGGATCTAATTATTGTAATTAGATGTCTAATTATTGTTTGGATGAGATCTATATAATAGACTCATGGTTGTATTGGAAAAGTGTAGAACTTGGAGAATCCAAGTGTGGAGCTTGGAGAGTTCTTCCCATGGAGGAATCAAGTAGGATTCCCCATGTTTGTGCTAGGGAGTAAGAGAGCAAAGAGCTCCTTCAGAGAGAGGTAGAGCAATGGTGCATTCCCCCTAGTGCCACAGTACCAGGCGTGTTGGTGCTGGATTGGAGAGCCAGCAGGGTTCTTCAGGTATGTATGATCTTGGTCATTAGGTGAGCATGGCTACGATAGGAGATCTACATGGTAAGTAAGATCATTGATCTGTAGGTGTTTGTGGGTGTGAGGTCAAGGTTTGCAGGTGTGCAGGACTAGGTTGATCTGCAAGTGGCAGCAGAATCAAGGTGACAGCAACACAACAGGGAGTAGGATCAGGCAGGATCTACTTGGAGTACTATGTGTACTCACTGTGATGTACATGGAGTACATGGAGAGCTAAGAGGAAGGCAAGGCAATTCCTTCCATAAGTATGGTCTGTTGAACAGTAGGTTGTTGCAGGTTCATGGGAGATCTACTTGAAGTACCTTGAGTACTTGTGGAGTGCGTGGAACACTTGTGGTGTGCGTGGAGCACAGGAGGTGAACACCAACTCTGTGTTTGAGTTGTGTGTTGGGACCTGAGAGAGAGAGCTTTGAGGAGAGAATTACTGTTCACTTGAGGTGTGGGAATCCTCTGTAAGGTGGTGGAGAAGAAGTGGCATCTTCTTTATTGTATTCTTTTCTGTAAGAGTTATTAATACAAGTTGTGTATTGTCTCTCATATTTTGTGTTATTCTGAATTCTAGTTACTTGTGTTTCTGGTTATTTCCGCATATTAAGTTGCTTGGTTTGGTAATCATACTGTGCTCTTTCTGAGGAGCAAGATCCTAACAGGAGGAATCAAAACAGGTGTGTTTGTTCTTGGATTTCCTAACAATTTCACCATAACCATTCATATGGGAAAGGACTCATTAAAGAATAAATCCCCTATATATAATATTTTCCATTATCACATAAGGTACTTTATTTCATCATGAACAAGTATAATGAAATATGATATTATAGATTTAAACAATTATAATCTAAGCTTGTATTCAATAGGTTTTTAAATCAACTAGATGATTTAAAAGTACATGAACAAAAGAATATTTCCATACAAGTAAATGCATGTAACTCATACAAATAGGGATTCATCCAAGTTTTAAGTTGAGTGAAACCCAAATAAAATGTTTCACTTAAGGAAATTTTACAAATTAATGTTGGGAATGCCATGTTGCAACAATGCAACAAGTTCAACCAACATAAAAGGGATGGGAGCACATACAGTCCACAGGGGTAACAATCAACAAGTATGCATACAAACGTCAAAGCATAAAATAAAATAGAATACAATATTCAACTAATTCATTTCATGCATTAGAGTAACTAAGATTCAAAAATCAAATCTATATTAATTCATATAATAATTACAACTTAATTCCATTACAGTCAACCTTTTAATCAAACTAACTAAACTTAGAAATTATTAGTCATTTCCATAAATGTTTAATATTAAATGATAAAATGAAAGTAACACTTCTAGATTTAATATATGAAATACACATACCTTTATATGCAACTAGGTATGTTTGAATGTGCATTAGAGGAAGGGATTTCTTTGATGTTTTCCATATGCACCAACATCAAGTGTAATTGAATAATTCATGCATAGTTGAAACATCTATAACATTTTCATGTTCTATAAAACCTCTAATGGTTACCACATCATATGCAAACAATTTCACAAGTATCTATTGAAACACATCAATGATAATCATTATGCTAATTTACTTTATCAAAAAAATATGTATGCTTATACATCAAGAAAACATATGCATATGTTTGAATAAATTTTACTCATATTACTAACATGACCACATTAGAAATATAAAATGCAATAATTAGTAACTTGAGCATGGATAATGACACCTAATCCATAGGTCCCTCTTTCTTACTCTCATGACCCTATTAGGCTTGTTTTCACTGATTCCCTATCATCTTTAGCCTTTTAGACTTGATCTTAGCTAAGGTAAGACCCTATTTTCATGACCAATCCATTCCCCCAGGTCCCGTCTGATCAGGACAATAGCACCACACCAGGACAATAGCACCAATGCCACTCCTATATACTTTTGACACTATTTTCCAAGATTATTTTTGGCCCCAATAGTCAGTTCCTTCTAGTTTTCCATCCTTATCCTTGTCAGCCTAACACAAGCAAATTCAATCTATGACCAATAGATCCCTATAAAATACCATTCAAATATCATTTGGAAAGGGTTTGAAAATATCAAAAAGCAAGAAAAAATACAAATAAGACTACTCAAGAATATTTCCCTATTCTATGCATACAACCATCCAATACTATTTTTAGCTTATTTGAATCCTTACACTAGTCCCTGGTCAGCTCAAGTACACCCAGTTTAGAATTTCCTTTCATTCTCATATCATAATTTCATCAAGAAATTTCAAAGGGAGAACTACATATGGATTGATCCCTCTGCAGAGTATTGGTATGTCGACAACGTGCCCACACAAAGGGTGTGGATCCACATCCAGTGAATCTTACACACACTAACCTCCCCCCTCTTGTTCAAAATTGGTCAAAGTATAATGAAAGATAGGGTTTGAAGATAAAATATTCTCTATAGGGAGCTCTATAGACTTTCAACTGCCAAAAATTTAAAGACAGGTTCACATAGTAATACCAAATAAATTTTAGAAAGATCAAACTCTCAGGACAACATCAGACAAGGAATATAGAGTTGGTGCCACTCCTATCCACTTTCAATGATCTTATCCAATTAGAAAACAAAGTCCAGATCTTAGTTTGTGATAGTCTCCTAATCTAACATAGTCAATATCAACCTCTGTCTGAGTCAGATCAACATAGTTCTAAGCTAAGTTCGATTTCACTCTATTTACTTGCTAGTTTTAGAAAGTCTAAACAACAATCAAAATTAACAAATTAGTAGGTTAATTATGGAATAATTATTGAATAATTTTACTAATTATACCCTTTAACTATATTAGGAATAAAATCTCAATATTCACAAAATTGTTAAATCATTTGGTGAACCTGACTTACTTCGTTTGCGCACAAAAACTTTAGAGTAAATTTTTTACTAATTTTTTCTTTAAATTTCTGAATTTTTACTTGAATATATAAATTATAAATTCATTTCAAATTTTAAAATTTATTAGTAAATTTTAAAATAATTTTCTTTCAATACATAGTTGCCCATACTAGGTCCTAGTATTTTCCAATATTTTTTCAATAATTTTTCAACAATTTTTTGTATTTTTACTAGCATATTAAAATCAAAAAATCTATTCAAAATTGAATAGTATTTCAAAAAAATTATTTTTCTTAAAACCCTAGTTACACATACTAGGTTCTATTCAATCAAGCATTTTCCAATAATTTTCTAAAATTTTAGTTAAATATTTAAACCAGAAATCCAATTTCATTTTCAAAATTCAATAGTAATTTTCAAAAACATTTATTTTTCAAAACCCTAGTTGCATCTACTAGGTCCTATTAAATCACTAATTTTCCAATAAATTTTTTATTTTTCACTCGCATATATAACTCAAAAATTCACTTTCAATTTCAAACTTTTAAAGTAAATTGCTCAAATAATCAGCTTTCAAACCCTAGTTGCATGTACTAGTTCCTATTTATTTATTGAGGTATCACCTTACATGTTTGTGAGCTTCGTATCCATTTTATGCAATTTATAGTTAAATATTTTTAATATTTTACATTTCCTATATTTAGTATCTTCTTTATTTTGAATTTTTATTTTTATAAATTTTTGCAAAAACTTCAATCAAATTTCAACTTGTTTTCCTACTTTACCAATGGCCCAATATACTGTTAGGTTGTGGAGCTAAAAGCTTCACTGTATGCAAACAGAAGGAGGTTGCTGAGGTGCAGAGCAACTAACATCGGCCATATTCAGAGCACAGGGATATCGACATCGGTCATGGATTGGCCGACGTCGGTCGCCTCCAGACAGACAGGGACCGACGTCGGTCACCTGTACATTCTAGAACTGGTTGTTGAGGAACAATTAGTTTGTTGAACGGGTTGTTTGCATGTAAAGACTAATTTTAGTCTTGAGCTGTGGATCTAATTATTGTAATTGGATGTCTAATTATTGTTTGGATGGGATCTATATAATAGACTCATGGGCTGTATTGTAATTTGTGCTAGAGAGTAAGAGAGAAAAGTTAGCTCCTTCAGAGTGAAGAGAGCAAGGTGTGTTCCTCCTAGTGCCACAGTGCCAAGTGTGTATGATCAGGTAGATCTGCAGGTTGTTGCAAGGTCTGGTAGAGATCCACAGGGGTGCTGGTTTGGAGAATCAGAAGGGTTCTTCATGTGTGTGTGCGAAGTCAAAGGAGATCTGCGGGGTAGCAAGATCAAAGGTGACAACAACACTTCAAAGAGCAAGAAGAGGAAGGCAAGGTAGATCCTTCCAATTGTAAGATCATTTGAATTGCAGGTTGTTGCAAGTTCATGGTAGATCTACATGGTAAGTAAGATCATTTGAATTGTAGGTTGTTGCAAGTTCATGGGAGATCTACTTGGAGTACGGTGTGTACTCGGTCGTGGAGTACGTGTATACTAGCAGTAGTGATACTGACTGGTGGTACTGGTAGTAGTGATACTGACTGGTTGGAGGTGAACACCAACTCTATGTTTGAGTTGTGTGTTGGGACCATA
The DNA here is from genome assembly GCA_037957365.1 of Torreya grandis. Lineage (NCBI taxonomy): Eukaryota > Viridiplantae > Streptophyta > Pinopsida > Cupressales > Taxaceae > Torreya > Torreya grandis. Next base: position 1,131,729 of record JARHVA010001634.1, on the reverse strand, counting down.
ATTGAGAGAGTGAACTCTTGAAGGTGAATTACTATACACTTGGTGTGGGAAGCCTGTAAGGTGTGGAAGAGTGTGGCATCTCTTCATTGTAATTATTTTATGGAAGAGTATTAATACAATTGGGTATTGTCTCTCATATTCTGTGTTATTTTTGAATTCTAGTTACTTGTGAATTTTGGTTAAATTCTGCATTTAGTTGCTTATACAAGGTGATCAATTGTGTGCTTCTGGGTCCTAACAAGTGGTATCAAAGCTAAGGTTGCAGGAAGCAGGTATGTGTTTGATTATAGGTCACTCTCAGGGGTTTTAGATTGAGTGGGAGTATAGAAATGGCAGAACGATGTATGGAGGAATTCAATAGCAAGAATGGTCAATTACGGTGCTATGGAAAGAAAGAGCAGGTAAAGAAAAATTGTTGGTTGGTAGAAGATCAACATGAAGGAATTGAAGAAGTAGATGTTACAGGGGTTGTTGCACAAGATGCTCTGGGATGTTCCTTGGATAAATTAGAATTTTTTTTATAGATTCTGTTGCCTCTTTCCATGCAGCCCGAAATAGAGTATTTTTCCATGTTAAGGTCTTTGGAGACTTTGGAAAGATTTATTTAGGGGCTGGTGTGCCTTGTCAAAGTTTTGGCAAAGGGGAAGTGTGGCTGAAATTGTAGAAGGCCAACACATGGGTGTTGAAGGAGGTCATGCAGGTCCCAGTCTTGAAGATGTGGCTAATTTCTTCAGGAAAGTTGGGTGATGAGAGATGCACAAAAACTCTCACAGCGGATGCACTTGAATTAGCAGGTGGTAAGAAAGTAGGTGTCCTTTATCTATCTACTTATATTACTGATTATTCTTCTATTGAAAAGACGTGGCTTTGTAGGCTTGGTCACATGAGTAAGAAAGAGATGAATTTTCTTAAGAGGAAGTCAGATGTCTTTGATAGACTTAAGAACTGGAAAGCCTTGGTGTTTATGGAGGAGATGATGGACAGAGATCAGTGGATGGGACTGAGTAACTCTGAGTAGGGCAGTTTGGACAAGGTTTTAATCCAAAGAGAGCTCATGGGTAAAAAGTCATCACTCACAGGAGAACACAGGTACCGATGTCAGTCAGGAGGAATCGACGTTGAATAGATAGGTGCCGATGTCGGTCATGTGCAGACCAGAGCCGGTGGTGTCAAGCAGGGTAAGACCGATGTCGATCAGGGAATCAACGTTAGTGACAGGTAGACACCGATGTCGGTCAGGAAATTGGCATTGGTAGTCAGGATAGTCGCATAGAACCGATGTCGATCGGATGCAGACTGTGCAGTGATCGAGGTCGGTCACTGGAACAGATTTTGGGCAGACAACAAGCTGTCAAGGAGTCTCAAATACCCATATGGAGGACTGAAAGGGTAAGTAAGCATCAAATTTGTTGTTCCTCTTCTTTATACTCGTTGCTCACTGCAGAGCAGGAATGATCCAAGAAATAGTGGGAGCATGGCATGAATGAGGAATTTGATTCCTAGGATGCAGAACTAAATGGGAGATTTGGTAAGGTTGCCAGCTGGTATGAAAGCACTGAAAGATGAATGGATTCCTTGGTTAAAGAATAGAGAGAATGGATATGTGAGATGGAAGGCCAAGTTATATGGTCTTGAGGGAGCTTCAGGACAGTGGTACAACATTGACAGGTGGATGACAAAGCATGACTTTAGTCAATGTCATTGTAACTATTGTGGTTTCTTTACCAGGTGGGTGATGATTACAACATCATCCTGTTACTGTATGTTGTGTGTTTGCTTGATGCAGGGTTACACATACATGGTTTTTTCTGAGCTAAAGGTAAAGTTAGTTCAGAGGTGTGTCATGAAGAATTTGGAGGATCAAAATTCTTTGGCATAAGTGTGTTCCAGAGACATGGAAGGTCACAAGTTGATTTTGTCTTCAGATGATTGTGTGAAACTGGTTAGCACGCCGATGGGTTGGACAGTTCTATGAATAGTGTCCTGATTCACATGATGAGGTTAAGTACATGCGTACTAGACCTGAGGTTGCCCATGTAGTGGGTGTTGTCAGCAAGTTCATAGCCAATTTGGGAAAGAAGCACTAGAGGGCAGCTCAGTGGATTCTCAAGTATCTAAGAAGGACCAACAACAGGGATTTCTGCTATTCAGGGCCAAGTTCTTTTCTACATGGGTTTGTAGATGCGGATGCGGTAGGTTACTTGGATGACAGGAGGTGCACCATAAGATTTCTGGTGGTTGGTCTTCAGGATTGATCTTGAAGAGGGATACAAGCTAGGAAACAGATTAGATGGTGTACAGGTACAGGTACAGGTGCAACTGTTTATCTCTAAGTGGGAGATTGTTAGGTTGTGGAGCTAAAAGCTTCACTATATGCAAATAGGAGGAGGTTGCTGAGGTGTAGAGCAACCGACATCGGTCAGGCCAACCGACGTCGATCATATTTAGAGCACAGGGCTGCCGACATCGATCATGGATCAGCCGACATCGGTCACCTCTAGACAGACAAGGACCGATGTTGGTCACCTGTACATTTCAGAACTGGTTGTTGACGAATAGTTAGTTTGTTGAACGGGTTGTTTGCATGTAAAGACTAATTTTAGTCTTGAGCTGCGGATCTAATTATTGTAATTGGATGTCTAATTATTTTTTGCATGGGATATATATAATAGACTCATGGGCTGTATTGTAATTTGTGCTAGAGAGTAAAGAGCAAAGTTAGCTCCTTCAGAGTGAAGAGAGCAAGGTGTGTTCCTCCTAGTGCCACAGTGCCAAGTGTGTATGATCAGGTAGATCTGCAGGTTGTTGCAAGGTCTGGTAGAGATCCACAGGGGTGCTGGTTTGGAGAATCAGAAGGGTTCTTCATGTATGTGTGCGAGGTCAAAGGAGATTTGTGGGGTAGCAAGATCAAAGGTGACAACAACACTTCAAAGAGCAAGAAGAGGAAGGCAAGGTAGATCCTTCCAATTGTAAGAACATTTGAATTGCAGGTTGTTGCAAGTTCATGGTAGATCTACATGGTAAGTAAGATCATTTGAATTGCAGGTTGTTGCAAGTTCATGGGAGATCTACTTGGAGTAAGATGTGTACTCAATCGTGGAGTACGTGGAGTACTTGTGTACTGGCAGTAGTGATACTAACTGGTGGTACTGGCAGTAGTGATACTGACTAGTTGGAGGTGAACACCAACTCTGTGTTTGAGTTGTGTGCTGGGACCATAATTGAGAGAGTGAAATCTTGAAGGTGAATTACTGTACACTTGGTGTGGGAAGCCTATAAGGTGTGGAAGAGTGTGGCGTCTCTTCATTGTAATTCTTTTCTGGAAGAGTATTAATACAATTGGGTATTGTCTCTCATATTCTATGTTATTTCTGAATTCTAGTTACTTGTGCATTCTGGTTAAATTTTGCATTTAGTTGCTTATACAAGGTGATCAATTGTGTGCTTCCGGGTCTTAACATATACTGGTTTCAATGAAAATGATAAAAGTAAACTTGAAGAACTCTTAATGAAAAAACTTGAAATGCAAGATGACATGCTTAAAATACTACAAAAAGAGTAATAAATAGTGAACAATGGTCAATCTTCTCCAACCACGAAGCAACTAGTTACAAATGACACTATTGGGGAAACTATGTCTCAACAATCCCCTATAGCAGTCCAACCTGTGTCTATGCTACCAGCTACACCTAGTACATATTTGTCTCTTGATGTGGTAGCCCTTGTGTAAGAGGTAAAATATCTTCAATCCAAGGTGCTACATCTTGATCAAGGTGCCTCTAGACTTACATAGACTTTGGATTCTTTTTCTCTTCTACATACACCACTAGCACATCACATTCCTTCAACACCCTTCCCACAAGGTTTTGTTCAACCCAAGATTAATATTTATGATTGCAAGGGTGATTCAGAGACATATTTGAGATCTTTTCACATATCATGCTTGGACTATGTACCAAATGACTGGCTACTTTTCAATCTCTTTCCATAGAGCCTAAAGGATTATGCTTTACAATGGTTCTACAATTTATCGAATTAGTCGATCAATGTATTCAATCCTTTAGCTGACATGTTCCTAGCTCATTTTAGCATTAGCATTGGTGATAAGGTTTCATATGCCTAAATTATATAATAAAAACAAAGGTCAAATGAGCATCTCATAGATTATGTTCTTTGATATAAGACTATCCTGGCTAAGATGACTAGCCCCATGGCCAATCAAGAGTTACAGGATCTCTGAAAACAGAGTCTTCTACTAGTTTTTCATGAATCAATTATGTTCAAAAGATTCTCTTCCTTCACTGAATTGTGTCACACACTAAAGGAAAGAGAAGTCAAGTTAATCTCAATGGGCAAACTCAAGTACACAAGTATCTCAAAAACAACCAATAAGAGTAACACTAAAGTCCCATACAAGGACAAGGTCAATGATAACAAGACTTAGAATCAACCTATAGTTAATGTGGCTATAGATCCCCCTCAGTGTGTAGTTTTATCAACACCTCCTCAATGCACGCTTACCAATCTACTAGTTTCTCCAGCTAGAGTTTTACAATAGTTACTAGATTGTAACATCATATCTTTCCCTCTTATTAGGGAAGTTGACCCAATAAATCCTCTTCCATGGGGATATGATAAACATGCATTTTTCAAGTTTTACAGGGTACCAAGCCATTAAAAAAAATAGATGCATCAGTTTAAGACACAAGATATGGGACTTAATAGATGGCAATCATATTTATCTTAGTACTTCAGTTGAGCCTCCTAAGGCAAAACAAACATAGGATAAATATTTGAAAATCTTCTTAGATCTTTATCCACAATATTTAAAAATAGATATAAAAGATACATTAGGGTTTCATCATGCATATCATGCACATCCCCCACTAGAGACATACATGGCACCTTTAGTTGAGTTACATCCTTTGAGTAACATAATTGGTGTATACAATACCAAAGTTCTAGCTAGACCTTCCATCTCCTTCTCAGAGTAGGATATCATTGAGGATGATACAAACTATCATGCACTCTTTATTAGAGCTCACATTCATAATCATCATATTTATAGTGTTCTCATAGACAATGGATCTAGTGTGAACATGTACACTATGACATTATTATAGTATTTAAGATATTCAGAGTAAGATATTACCCCAACAGACATAGTTATTAGTATATTTAGTGTGCATATACAAAGTTCATTGGGTGATATTATACTTACTCTATAGGTTGGTCAAACACACGTGGCCACACTATTCACTATAGTACCTAGTGTAGGAGTTTTTTATATGTTACTTGGTCGATCATAGATTCAGAAACTTTGTGTAGTACCTTCTATAGTTCATAAATACATGAAATCTATTCATGATAATCATGTTATTATAGATGGTGGAGTTCCATATGAGTTATCACTCCCCACTTTAGAGCCATCTTCTATAGTACAGTCACCAGTTCTAGTTCAGCTTCCAATTTTAGTTTATCCACTAGTTACAGTTGTTCCACTAGTTTTGGTTGTTCTTCTAGTATATATTTAGACATAGTTGAGACATCCATCACTAGCATAGAAGGTTCATACCCATCCACAACTTCAATATTCTAGATAGCTTCTAACTATAGTGTTCATACCTAGAGTAGTCTCATTGAGATATCATGCATCTATACGTAGAGCACATGTTTAGAAAGCTTTCCATACTACTAGATGGGTCCCTAAGATCCCTATAGTTGCATCAACTTCTCAAATTTATAGGGGGACCCCATAGTTAGTTCCCACTTCAAAGACTTTAGATAATTTTTAGCATATAGAGCTTTCAGAGCCACAGTCTCAACATCTCCATCATGCTTCCCGATCATGCATGATTCCTCTCCTTGATATAGGACACATGATAGGGAGTCTCCCATGAGACTCATCAGTTAGTATCATCCTTTTCCAAATTACCTGTACATAGTTTATTATGATTGATTGTATATAATTTATACCAAAAACAATACCAAATTCCAAAATATAAAAACATTCAAATAATTCAAAAACACAAAAACATTTTGAATGTATGCATCATCCATGATTTACATTGCTACTACTACGATATACTTACATTTATTGATTTATGATTATTGTTTGTCAATGTATCTACATTACCATACTTTAATTAATCCTATTTTGAGTGTGTGCAGTGACATCCAAATCTTTGATTTCTTCACTCTACCCATTGAGGGGGTATCTTACTTCTCCATTGAGACATACATCAATATACATACCCACTGGGGGGCATATTATATATGACTACACCATCCAAGTTATGTCATTCCTACACCACACACTCTAGTTATCATGTTGATGTACATTATTTATTAGATTACACTGATTACTCTATCGAAACTCATTAGTATTTAGCACTTTTGTATTTCTTTACATATACCTAGTCTTGTACTAGCATGTCTTGCATACTTTCACTCTTTCTTTAATTAGTTAGATGTATGTGTATTTTCTAGTATTTACATGTTTTATCTTCTTACTTAGCGTAGCTTGATGTGTTTGCATTCCTAATTCTTGTTTATCTCCTATGTGTGCCTTAGGAAATTTGCTAATCTCCTTTGCCTTCTATTCATGTATGTACCTTTGGACATTTGCCAATGTCCCTTGCCTATACTCTTCTATGTGATTATGGATTTCACACCAACTTACTTATTTCAACTATATGTGTTTGTGGCATTTAAACATACCTTATATGCTTATTTTTTTATTTTGAGTGGCATGTTCCCATGTCTCTTATTTTCTTGGCCCATTGGCCACTCTTGTACACTTCTTGCTTCTTGTCTTGTGTGCTTGTTTGTTGATTGATTTCGATTATTTACAATGCCACGATCCAAATCATGCATTATCTTGATTTTTGGATGCCATGATGGACATCATGCTTCATACCTCCAACTAAAAACTAACCAAAATTTAAATTCTAGTTCATTGCATTGCACATGCTATTACATTATTACATCTATCTAGGCATACCCTTGTTGATCTAACAATCTCTCAATACAAACCATGCTATATCTTGGGGTATCTTATTAATTATCATTGCTATATCATATATTTTTTAGCATAGCACACTTGTAGGGTTTTTTATTTTGAGGGCAGTCATTTTAAGTCTCCATTTATATCCTTAGAAGAGGGGGTAACAAATATGGCTTTTGTCATAGAGATCAAATCTCCTATCAACCAAAGACTCCAGTTTTAAAACACTCAATACAACAACAAGACATCAAACCAGCTAGAATAGACCAAGTAGACAATAAATAATCCATAAAAATAACTATATTTATCCTAGGATAATAGGGTTGATATTTGAATACAACATTGATGGCACTACTATCCATTTCTAGTGCTCTTATCTAAAAAGTGAAAAAAACTAGAATTTCTAGAAATAAGAAAAAAGTAGGTTTAGCTACATATTTGAACAGCTAAACCAACTCAAAATTAGTAGTTTCAATACACATTTTTCTCATATAATCTAGATATAGGGGGAATCATGCATGAAATGATGTCTCTCACTTCCAATTTCAAATATGGTAGTTGGTATAACTTCCAGATCAAAATCCATGTTTTAGACACCAATGATTAGGGGGAATGTGTGCGACACATTTGTTTTCTTTATTTTTGATTTCAGTATTACCCATACATTCTCATTAGTTTCATGCCTTAGTCCATCTATAGGTGGTTGGCATCATTTTAGTTTGTCATTCATACAAGCTTGACTTCCAAGTCCCTTGGTTCCCGAGTGGCTTCCACATAAGATAGATTCTTACTTTCAGAGTGGATTTCATATAAGCATAATCGTCATCTTTTGAAGTGGCCAAGAGTGGCCTAATTCTATCATAAATTTAGCTATCGATGCCAACATTGTTAGATCAAAATACATTCATGGGCTTCAAGAGCTATCTCATGTGACATACATTTCATACTGATATCAGTTCATAGCTTCACTTCATGGGGAAATGATGAAGCCAAAGGTCTAGATAGCCTTTTTATTCTTTATCCACCTATTCAGAGGGATTGGACCCATAGTCCAAACATTGACTAACACATGCATGACTACCTAGCTTCACTTAGTGGGTGACGATGGAGCTAAAGGGTTAGTATTTGCATTCTTGAGCTATTTTTTGGGGAATTGAGCACTCATATCTATTCATAATATTAATCTTGGTACAACATCATCCAACATTACTCATCATTACTCAGCATCACTTAACATCACAGTAGGTTTTGTATTGGTCTACATACTTAGTGAGGTGTATTCATTCCTTTTTCTTATTTTCTCTTACCTAGCTTTGTATGTTCTTATTTTAGATATAGAATATCTATTAATAATTGATATACTCTTTGTTTTCTCTCACAAATTTACACTTCATAGTGTGTTCTCTCTATGCACACCCAACATCACACAACTTCATGGGCTTTACCCTTGCAAGTAAGTTCAGGTATGCTTTCTATTTTTCTTTTATCCTAGTATTTCACTTTTCTGCATCACTAGAATAAAGGAAGACAAATGTAGTCATATAAAATGTAAAAATTGGTAACTTGAGCATGGATAATGACACCCAACCCATAAGTCCCTCTTGCTTGCTCTCATAACCCTCTTAGGCTTGTTTTTATTGATTCTTAGTCATCTAGCCTTCCAGACTTGATTCTAGCTGAGCCAAGACCCTATTTTCATGACCAATCCATCCCCCTAGGTCTCATCTACTTAGGATAATAGTGCCACACTAGGATAATATCACCAATGCCACTCTTATCCACTTTCAATGTTGTTTTCTAAGCTCATTCCTAGCCCCAATGGTCAATTCCTTTTAGTTTCCCATCCTTATCCTTGTCGACCTAACACAAACAAATTCAATCCATGACCAATATATCCCATAAAAACCTATTCAAAGATCATTTGGAAAGGGTTATAAAATATCACAAAGCAAGCAAGAATACAAGTAAGACTACTCAAGCACATTTTATTCCCTACATACAACCATCCAATACTATTTGAATATTATTCAAATCTTCACACTAGTCCTTGGTCATCTCAAGGACAATCAATTTAGCATTTCCTTGCATTCTCATATCACAATTGAATCAAACACTTTCAGAGGGAGAACTGCATATGGCTTGATCCCTCTTTGGAGTATTGGTATGTAGGCAATGTACTCACACAAGGGGTACGGATCCATGTCTAGTAAATATTACACACACTAACCTCCCCCTTCTTGTTTTAAATTGGTCAAAATATAATGGAAGATAGGGTTTGAAGAGAAAATATAATCTATAGGGAGATATACATATTTATAACTACCAAAACTTTAGAGACAAGGCCACACGGACTTGCTGAACAAAACCCAAAAAGCTCAGAATCTCACGACTACAACACCAGTGCCACTCTTGCCCACTTTCAATGCTCCTATTTAATCAGAAAACAAAGTCTCGATCTCAGTTTGTGATAGTCTCCTAGTCCTGCATAGTCAATATCAACCTCTATCTTAGTTGGATCAATACAGTTTCAATCTAAGTTTGATTTCTCTCTATTTTCTTGCTATTTTTAGAAAGTCTAAACAAAAATTAGAATTAACAAATTAGTAGGTTACTTATGGAATAATTATTGACTAATTTTATTACTTAGACCCTTTAACTAAATTAGGAATAAAATCCCAATATTCCCAAAATAGTTAAATCAACCACATAACCAAATCAAAAAATCAATTTTGCATCAATACTATCAAAAAAATACTCTAAGTCACTTATCAAATATAATTTGTATGCTTTTAAGAAATAATATGTAAATTACTGAGTAAATATTTACTTATAATAACCATCATGTAAATATGATCTAATAACAATATCAAATAACTAAATCAAGAAACCAATACTGCTTGATAAAATCCAAAGGTTACTCTAAGTTAATAACAAAAATGAATTATATATTAAATTAATAAGATCATATGACTAAATCAAAAGAGTAATTTTGTGTTAATAATGTCAACATAATACTTTAGCAATAGGAAGGAGAACTATCTAAGCATTCAATAACTTAGCATATAAACTAAATTACTTTTAGCAACATAAACCATTTTAGCTTCCTACCATATAAGTAATATTTAATCTTGCATTACTTTATTTACACATTCCATTAATAAAATAGGTTAGCACTAACATAACTAACCTATATCAAATCAAGATAAAATAATAACTATGTTCTCAAATTTAATAACTAAGTAATGAATGTATAAATAACATAAATAACTCATCACCACTTACTTCTCATTGTTCCCAAGATCATCTAAGAATAGAGTAACAAGTAACTGAATTGGACAAACCCTCCCAAATAGCCCTATGAGCCTAACCATTAGTGTGTCTTACCACCTTAATCATTAGCTAGATGGTGGTTGTGGAAACTAAGGATAAGAAGGGAGTTCTGAACAAGTTAGATTCTAAACCAATCGACATCTCAACATAATCACATAACTCAAACGAAAATAAATAATCACAATTCTGAGGTGAGACATAAATAACCAACCTATCATCTATATAAATTGAAAGTAGAGATAACTATTTACAAGCTACTAAATGATAGAATAATGGATTAACAATTAAATCCATTTCTATATCTTCTATAATAATGAACTTGGATTCATGTCCAAGTATGCGGTCAACCTAAGTTGTCTCGACTGCAAATTTATAACCTAGGTATATAACATACCAACTAAATACTTAGTTATTCAGCGCTAATATTGGAATGGTGAGCCAACAAGAAAGTAGTCAAAATAAAAATCACAACATATAACTTAGTCATAAAACATCCAAAACAACATTCAACCATTCCACAGATACACAAATATTTAAACCAGAATCAATATAAAAATAATTTTTACAAAATAAAAAACTACTTACAAGTTCAAACTTGAACCCTCATATTCAAATATTTATAAAAGAATTCAAACAAATTTCAATTAAAATCCTTAAAGTTTTCATCATAATATAAATGCTTAATATTCATGCTAAAACCTAATAGAAGCAAGTCAATAAATCACACACAAGAATATTTACAAAATGAAAAGCACATAACTTTCCCACAATGCAGACACCTTAAATGTACCATTTAAATAATATGCAGAAGGCCATTTAAAAGAAACACAAGATATATATATATATATATATATATATATATATATATATATATATATATATATATATATATATATATATATATATATATATATATATATATATATATATATATAACACTAGGATCAATGAAACAAATCATCGATATATAAAACTTAGTCAAAGACTTTGTTCAAAATAACCCATGACTACATATTTATAAAAACATACTTAATGAAAAATAAAGAAATCCATTCAATGCAATCACATATAGGGTGCCTTGACCATTGTAAATGAACCCAATTTAATATCCTATTTAAATAAGTCATCCATGTAATCAGCCTAAAAAGGAATCCAAGACTAATATATATAATAAATTTACAGTTGACAAATATTAAAGAAAACCCCAAAATAATTTCTAGAATTCTACCAACTTCAACCATATTATCATGTGGCCACAATAAAAATATTTAATCAAATAACCCAATTAAGAATTCATCCCAGAAACTGAAAGTCAAATATAAACCGAACCTTCATAATATAAATGACACTACGATTTTCAAACTAGATTCAAATGAAACATCATATATATCTAGTTTGAAAATCGTAGTGTTATATATATATATATATTCAATTTAAAACAAGGATCAAGACCCATTTAACCAATTTACCAGTTCAAATAAACCCAAAATAATACTGTAACCCATATATATATATATATATCCAAATGTAGGGTTAGCTAAATGACCCATTTATTAATTATTCCAATGCATTGCAATAAAACCATAAAACCTTTAAAGACATGCTGATGAAATAAAACACAGGGGTAAACACCTAGAATGAAATACACCATGCAAACAACAAAAATAATAAATCCATTGAACTTCTTCCATATAATTGAATCGACAAACCCAACTGGGTGAAACAAAATTAAAAACCCATAGAGTTCTTCATTTAAAAACACACATAGTCAAAATAATAAAAATATTTCAAGCCAAGATTCGAACAAAATCAAATAATATATAAATAATCCATGTTAAAAATTTACATGAAAAATAAAAATATCATTTTATATTGAGTGCTAGATACGTATCCAAAAGTCCTAAGACTTTCAGTTACGTATAAAACCTTCATTTCCTTCCAAAATTTTTTCTTAAAAGAATAAATAACCAGACATAATCCAAAAAAATGTTTACTCAAAAGCATTGAAGGAAAAATCACGCAAAATCCAATGAGATAGAAACAAATCAAATGAGCCTTATGTTCTCCAATCCATGGTGAAAAATCCAAAAACATGCCCACGTTAAAAAATAGTCAAACACCTCCCACTATTTTCTTCATTCTTTCACCATATTCCTACTCCCATCCAATCTTTCCATCCACCACCTAAATCTCTATTCCTTCCATCCAACACCCCATTCCCATTCAATTTTTGCATTCAATGTGACGAGAGAGAAATCCTCCATTTATGCCAATACTTCCCAAAGCAATCCTACCAAAATCTCCCAATCATTGTAATGGTCATTAAATGACCATCTAGAATATTCGATCCACATAACCATTAAAAAATAATAAAATAATGAAACCTTAACATAATAAAATGAATTAACATTAATAAAACCAATAATATACCTAAACCCCATTCAAATATTTATGCCATCAAACTATATACCATGCCATCACCTTTTAACAAATAGTCTACATAATAGTCCATAGAGGTGTGTCATGGTTAGGTCTAGGTAGGTCTTAGAGAGATTAAGTCCAAGCAAGCATGCGGGGTCCAATCAAGAAGAGTTCACACAAAAGGAGTGGAAAGTTATTCATAGAAATGAGAGGAGTTTGTTACAGGCCAAAAAATAAGAATAATAGAAAGTAAAACAACTCCAAGCCAACATGTGATAATTAAACATAGTAGTACAAAATAGTACACAACCAAAAGGGACAAGGTAAAATGTCAAGATAGTGATATAATGAATGAATAGGCAAAATATCCAATGATGGGGAATACAACTAAAAAATATGAATACATGTTAGACTTATTCAACTGCTCAAAATTCACCATGGTACCCTATGTACTGCTACCATAATCATCCTAGTTTATAAGATGGTACCTACAACAACAAAAGTACATCAGTAGTACCTGACCAAATAATCAATAAATTACAAAATTGTAATAAAATATCAACTATAATAGTAATCTATAAAACCATCAAGTGATGAAACAAAACATGCCAAGTCATCAATCATGCAATCTAAATACCACTACATCGATTCCAACCATATAATCCAACTTAAGCCAAGAAAACAACAATCAGTTATACATCATCAATAATAATGTTTTAAATAGTATATCAGATTATAAAAATGTGAGGTCATAACACTATTTACATCATTAAAAACAAATTAATTTCCTTTAATATTTATTCCATATTAAATGTGCACATACAAATCTAAACCTTTCCTAAAATGAGTTATTTTTTATTGCTATGTGTGTTAACACAGATTTTTATTTTGTATCTTTTGGATTAACATCATTTTTATCATCTATTTCAGCATTTTCATCCTTCTCATATTCAATTTTAAATGTCTTGGTGATTATTTTTGGCATTTTTTATTTTCATGTTCATTTAATATTTTTAAGCACAATGACTCATTTATTGTCCAATTTTAAACTCACCTCAACCGATTAACAATTTTGAAAATCAAATATGAAATAAATTTTCATGTTTAAAACCATAAAATTTGTATTGTATATGGTAAGGAAACCAAAATCAATGAAAAATCCACTATAGAAGTTCCAAAAAAAAATGGAAAACAACAAATGAAGATGATTTAAGTTCAATTGGCATGGCTCTGACAAATAAATTACACCTGCACATTGATGGTTGTACTCTTGCATTTGATTTTTAGTTAAAAATTAAATTTGTTTATGATTTTTTAAATGAATCTAGGAAAATTTAGACTCAAAATCAATTTTTAGATTTAAAGTATAATGATTTCAAAACTATGGATGGATTTATAACAAATTTTCAATCTTTGCATTCTAAATTGACTAGTTTAGGTGCTAAACTTTAAGAACTAAAGTTAATTCATATTTTCATAAAAAATATTTAACTAGACCTTTTCAACAATTAATTACAAATGCTCATTCACAACTTACTATTTATTGATTAGTTATTCAATTGATGTTTGACTTGTTTTGTACTTTGTTGCATCAAAAAGAAAAACACTACTTAAATTTTGTAGTCTTAAGGAAAATTAGCACACATTTACAACTAAACACTAACAAATGAATCACAAAGATCATGCCAAGTCTAACCACATAAATGAAAAAAATGAAAGAATGTCCAATTCAAAACTTAAGAAAAAGTTAGAATGTAACTATTGTGATAAAAACACTCATGTTGAAGATCATTTCTCTCACAAGAAATGGGATATTAAAAATGGTGTGCTTAAAGTCACAACTGATGCTAGTAATGTTAGTACTAGTAATAAGACTTAAAAATAGAAAAAAATAGAGTACTAAGATTGATTTTACTTTTGATTTGTGTACTTTTCCTCTTGTTAAATGGATTGATAATTTTGGTGTTACTCAACATATTAAATCTAATTTTTATTTATTTACCTATTGGTTTAAGGTCAAGGAGGGGGAGACCATTTAAAGCATGCCATTAAATCTCATTATGTAGGGATTAAACATAGTTCAATGGACACAGAGGCACATTATCAAATAATTGACATTCATATGACAAAGATCAAAACACTTCATTAATCACAATAGAATTCAAATTTAGTTCTGCCACTATAAGGCTTATTAAAATATAGTCAAATACATGGAGGAATAATAAAACTATACCTAAAATTTGTACACAGACCTATGAATTTACAATGCAAGCTTCATAATCTTATTAGATGTAGAAAGGTAAACAAATACATATTCGATACATATCAAACTAAAGAGATCCAAATGAATATCCTTTTTCTTATATGGATGAGAAAAAATGACCTATGATCTCCTCCTAATGTCCCTTGGTATTATGCATACCTTTTATGATCCTTATCACACTTTTATGGCCTTATAATAAGCCAAAAGACCAAGAAAACACAATCTGAGCACATACAAGAGACCCAATCAAAGTTTTAAGGGCACTTTATAATATTCTCAAGACCCTATCAGGTTTTGTCATGATCTTTATACATTCACCAAGATCCTATCAGTATTTCTAGGTGTGAATAACCATTTTGAATATATTTTAGACCATGTCCAGTTTTCAATCTCTAGAATACACTATGTAGAGTTTTAACTCACTCTTGGCCTAGTTAGGTCTTTGAATACTGATCAACACTATGTGAGATACTCAAGTATCTCTAGGAAATTTCAGGTTTCCATTACTAAATACCATAGTATAAAACATAAGTTTCCCTAAAGACTAGTCATATACTCATCCACGTTTTTTTAACCACTCAATTATGTTAAAAAACACAAGACACTCTCAAACTAATCAAGAATTAGGACTAATTTAGGAAAGAGATAGAACACTTAGGTGAGTCCATAGTCCTATTTATAATTCTCAACTCTGACTTCAATTACAAGATTTGAATGAAGTCAACACAACCTAACCAGATAAATAAATGTTGATTAGTAAAATAACTCACATCAAGACTAAATTAATACATTTTGATTAGCAAGGAAAATCTTCAGAAGTCATGCTTAGACTATTTCTAGACTTATAAATCTGAATAGCTCTACAAGAAGCAAATATTCTAACCCAAGACCTAATTAAGCCTAGGTGAAGCTAGATTAAAACTAAAAACCTACACCTTAGAAGATGAATTCTTTGAAAACTTAAACCACCAAGGCAACTAATCATTTTATAAGATGAAAATTTAAAATACAAGATGATTTCATCATAACCATCAAGACAGGTACATAGATGACTCGACATGAAAACTGAGGAATCTTCCTCCACACACACCAAAATACACAATGGAAAGAAAACTCACTCTATTTTTGGATATGCAAGATTTATGAAGACCTAGATGCTCTTGCATCAGACACATAAGGTTCAAATAATGTGAGATCAAGCTCACATAGATGGGATAAGTAGTAAAGTTATTCTTTTGGTCATGAGGCATAGTGACCATGGCATCCACTTCCAATACACCAAATAACACAACTATTTAATCTTATTTTTGCACCATTTCCATATCCTACTTACTAGGTTTATACTTGTTCTCTTCACATTTCATCTCTCTCTCACTCCATATGGGATTAGTTCCACACCAATCTCTCTCATTTATGTGATTTTACCCACCATATACCATCCTCCTCCACCACATGCATAACCAACTCTCAATCAACTAACATGTGGGTTAGAACCCAATATCATCCATCCACCACTATCTAAATCCCACTTGGATTTGTTCACTAATTATCTAACCAACTATTGGATCACTCACAACATCACATATCTATGTTTATTCCTCTACATTTATGGTTTTCATATCATCATGAACTCTCAATAGCATCAAAACTAAATCAACATACACTTGGGCATCCAAACGATAGACCATATCATCAAGAATCACCTCAAGGATAGTTTTTACCTTCTTATCCTTCATTATTTGAATTATTATAGAAATAAATATCTCCATATTATATTTAATGTCCACTTCCTATTCACATGCTTTGGATACTATACACATTATCAACTTCTCCATCCACTTGGTGAGCTCAAGAAAATCACTCCCTATACCTAAAAAATTAGTTTTGTCAACATACGCTACAGATGATCTCAAACTCAACTACACTCTCTCATTTATCACCATGATAAAATATTTCTTCACATAAATCTTATTCTTTTAAAACCCTTCTATGTTATCATTCAACTATTTTGTGATAGCTCTCTTTCCACTTACTATTGCAAATGAACATTCCCCTGTATCTCCTTGAGAAAAAACATATTCCCATGCTCTATCACCCTCTCTTGTCTCCATTTTGACTTTAAGAAACTCACCCATGGTTAGAATAACATCACCAATAACCCTTCCAATCATTTCTTCCATATATGTCTCTTGGTTATCTATTTCACTCTGCTTCTCATATATATGAACACGCTAGATTGTACCACATTTATTCCTCTTCTTTGCCACTATATCTATAGTTGTACCTAAAAATTTCATAAACACATTAGGGTAAATGATATATCCCTCATAAAACTCATCCACTATTATATCATGTGCCACTTGGACATGTTGTCCAACTCCTCTTCAATGTTAGCATGTTCCTCATGATTTTCACTTTCACAATGGACTTCCAATGGCCCATTGTCAATAATTCTCCGTGATTTTTTCTGATCAATTGAATCTATGTTTTCAGCTCTATCACATGGATAAACCTTAATCATATCATCCATGTGTACACTAACTTAAACAACATCTATATCCAATGATTCCACTATGGAAACTTACTACTCTACTTGGCTACTTTCTTTACTCACCTTTACGTCTAAATGGCTACAATATTCATTAAAATTAGTTGGTTCATTCACATAAATGTGCATCACACCTTGATTTTTCTCAACCCTAATACCATCTAAAATAAAAATGATAATTTTATTGCCATCAAAAACTAAGGAAAAATCATAATTTTCCCACTCATGGGACTTCACAACCATTTTCCCATCATCAAAAAATGAGTCTCTATCTTCTGGTGAATAATATACCACCTCCATCTCATCCATCATGAGGATTTCATCCTCTATGGGCTGCTCACATCTCTTAAAGACCCTATTATTCTAAAAATTAGAATTAGGATCTACATATATAAGCCTCTCCTAGTTTCTTTCCAAGACAACCTATTCCTCTATGTACCTATGCAGGTCCATCCTACATCTTTTTAATTTCCCTTTTCTTATAGCCTTTCCCACTTCTTTGGAAGCTCCAAATTTCTTGGAGAATGGTAGCATTTTTGAAATAGAGTTCAGTAGTGGCATTGTGTTTAGGGGATTAGGATTTGGAGCTAAATAATTATTATTAAAAGTGAATTTAAAATATAGTTTCTTGAAAGTTACACTAGGGTTATAAAAGGAGGTTGAGACAAGTCATTTGGAAAATTATGAATATTTTATGAAACTATGTTTTCTCTATGAGGTTTAACATTGTTCATCTCTCCCAACTTAGATGAAACCCTAATGTAAGATTGGTTTTAGTGGTGAAAGTATCCTCCCTAGCTAATACTGTGTGATTCATTTAGAATCATAGTGTGTGAAAAAAAGATTCAGAGGTGGATTCATCTAGGGTTGAAACTTATGCTAAAAGTTTGAAGGAATTGAGCTATGATATTTCTATAAAATATTTATTTATCCAAATTTATTTTTGTGCTAAATATTGCTATATATTCCTAGTTCTATTTTATTGTAAGTGCTAAAGGGAAGAAATATTAAAAGATTTGCAAAGCGAATAATAAATTTGTGATATTGAATTTATCATTACTCTTTTTGTACCAGCCACTCTAGTTGTGGAAAGGGGTGTATGGTTTTTTAGAGGTAGATTATTGGTATTTTTAATAATACTTTGATTATATTTTATAGATTAATCATTCTAAGGTTGGCCGCACTTGTTAAGTTGGACACATTTGGGTGATTTTACAAAATGTAGGAATGTGAGGAGGATTGTTGGAGAAAGGTGTGGGAAGTAGGGAGACTTTGGTAAAAACCCAAACCCCATTTCAATATGCCACCCATATTTTGGGTTTCAAATGCAAATAGGAAAGGGGCATCAATTATTTTGGAAGATATTGGGTCTTTTCTAGTTTCTACAATAGTCTGTATAAGTCATCAAGGAACCATATCAACATTATTTTGAGTTCTATGAAGTTTATCAAGAGTTAAAGGTTGACCATTTGTTATTTCAGCTATGTATAAATAATATTATCATCAATACAATAAATTCATACCAAGTGTTTGTTAAAATTTCTATGACTTTTTTCATGGACATGACATCTATTTATAAATATGCCCTTGGTAAATAATATAATTTCAGCTATTTTAAGGGATTGAAATCAAAATTCCTTCATAATAGATTGTATACAATTTTTTTGAAAAAATTCCTACAAGTTAAAATTTAGGAATTTTTCAAGTTTGGTACAATATCTCCTGGTTAGGGATATTGCAGTGGTATCAGATGTGGTGATCTTGCCAACATGTTTGTTAAGCTAACCCTTTTGCAGATCTTCAGTTGAGAAACAAAATTTCAGCCTTGTATGTTATTGATTAACACTTGCATGTGAGTGTTCAATGATTTAGCAATTGAAATAATTTGTTTAGTGGTTGTGAATCATGGAATCATTGAATAAAGAAGAGTTGGGTGAAAAGAATTTCAATGATGGAGATAAAATTATACACATATCTCAATCAAAGGATGTTCTTCTCAGTACTTTAGAAGAATTAGAGGTTTGTTTATGCATGGAGGGTCAATCAACTTCTCAGGTAATGCAAGGATCTATGCTTACTTCAGTGACTCTTTTAGGTGAGCCTAAGTTATTGAGACATAAATACAAATATGTGAGACTTATAGTTACTTATTTCATTATTGAAATTATGAGAATAATAGCTCCACAAGAATTTTATAACAACAGTATCATGAAGGAGGTATTTCAACTAATTATGTAAAGTTTTAAAGGTTTGGATGATAAAAAAAATCCTTATTTTGCTAAAAGAGTAAGAATTCTAGAAATAGTTACAAAAGCTACATCATGTGTGGTGATGCTTGATATTGAATGTGATGATCTAAATTTTAAAATGTTTCACTATTTTTTTGCCACCATCAAAAAGTATCGGGCGTAAAATGTTATAACAAAAATGTAGTACATTATTAATTTGATTATAAATGAGGGTGATGAGGTTCCTGAGTCACTTTTATCAGTCTTATTGGATAACATGTAGAAGGATGATCAAGAATCTTTATCAGTTGTGCAAGTTTTAACTAAAATGGTTGCTAAACAATGTGAATAAAAATTGAGACTTTATTTGACAAATGAGGATGAGGAAGAATTTGTAATAGGGCACATGAGAAAGAAGAAGAGTTCACAGGTTAAATTTATAAAGAAGAGCTAGAATTTAAGAATGAAGAACATTCATAATTTTATTCTAAATAATAAAATGTCTTATTTCATGAGTCATGTATGGAAGATCTCCAAAATGAATTCATAGAAGGACATGTAATTAAAAATGATGGGATTTAGCTTACTAGATATTAAAAAAAAAATAATCTTTGATATTAATTCAAATCAATGTAGTCAAGTTAATTCAAAAATTGAAGAAGAGTCACATGAGACTTCTGACTCCCATGATGACACCATTACAAGGTATGAAGCAAATACTGACTTTTTCATGCCTTCTAATAGAAATTCATTATCTTTGCATGATTATGGCATTCATGAGGAAGATTGGAAACAAAAATTATCAGTGACCATTGAGAATGAAGTGCAAGTCCTATCAAGGTTGGATAATACAGAAAGGTGAATTAAAACATTAATGCAAAAGGAGTAGAGCGGTCAGCTTGAATAAATTTATACCTATTTAGTTTTACAAATAATTAAGATCACAATGGAACAAATCAAATCAATATACTTGCACATACTCAAAGATAGAGATGTGGCTACCAAAATTGCAAATGAAACCATGAAAAAAGTTGATGAGCTCACCTTTAAGCTCAAATCAACCAAGAATTCTATGGAAAGCAATAAAATGGCATTACTAGAGGTAGAAGATCAGTTTGATACTATTATAAAATTTAGGGTTAAAGAGATTGAAGAAATGGATAAATAAATCAAATAGGTTATTGATGAGCTTGATAGGCTTCAAAAAGATTTTGATTTAGAACACTTTCTTGAGATTGCTCATACAGAGTTGAGATGAAAAAATATTGGATTGAAAAAGAGGATGGAAATAAATTCCAATATTTTGATAACCCACTTTTTGAAATGACTACAAAATTATATTTTTATAATCCACTTTTTGTGATGAATGTTCAGATATTTCCTGATTTTATTAACCGAACTTGTAACAATAACATGATATGCGATTTGGGTGAGTGTTTGGGATACACATCAATAAATTCTAAAATAGAATAAGCAATGGAGTTTATTCTAATGTAACACCTTGGTGGTTATTTTACATCCCATGGTTTTGTAAAACCATCTATTTAAGGAGTCCACAATGTATTTGGCTTCATTGGAACTCATAAGGTATGCAAAGACCCTCTTGTTAAGAGTTATCAACTTAACAAAATAGGAGTGAGTATTGGTTATAAAATGCATGGACTAGGGGTCATTAGGGGTCACTATAATGATGGTTCTCAATCTTGAATATGTTTTCCTCCACATTTATATCCCATTTTAGCATTATTTGCAACCATAGATGTATTTTCAGACACATGCTGGAAGAGTCTCTAGCTTATCACGATTCTTGAAATTAGTGTATGATGGTTTTCAGCTTTTACATAGCTAAATTTTGAGCAATGGAATTTAGTTAGGTGGTCATGGTATGATTTTTATTTTGGTTATTTTGATAATTTCGTGTGTGAACCGATAATACTTTCCATGAGCATCTATAGACCTACAAGTGTTTGGGAAATTTATTTGTTTATTCCATCTTATGTATTATTGTTTGGGAAGAAATTATAATCAAATTATGACTATTACATCCACCCTCTATTCCACATATAATTTTATCTGAATTGTATTTCAAGTTATAAATATTTTAGTCTCATGGTAAGATTCCTTGGAGTCTAAGGTAAACATTATAACACTAGTTTAGAAGAGGTGAGCATAATTATTGGCTTGTAATGGTCATATTTCTTTGGAAAGTATATTATATATTTAAAATTAAGTGATGGGATTTATGTGTCAAGACAACTATCTTAGTAGAGTAGTCATGAACATCACATGTAGATTTCAAGGAGGAGTTTATATAAAAATTAGAGTAGTGCAGTGTAAACATGGTGAAGTAGTGTAAAACTTGGAAGGTTATGCCAAGATTATCCCACAAGGTAGGAGAAGAGAAAATTTTGATGATCTCCTATCACCTAATGATGAAGGGAACATACATGGGATGTCCATGCATCAAATTTATAGCCTCAAATCTACTATCATAATTAAAATTAGCCCTCATATTACTAGAGTTGCATTTACACAATGGATTTTTTATGAGTCTACAATCATGTGAAGGAGAGATTTATAATTTATAATTAATAATGAAGCTTAAATAAATGTTATAGATCCTCCATCACATGAGAAGAACCAATAACTATAGAAAAAATGTGGAGATGAATTCATGTGGTAGGCATTAGTCTTATAGGAGAATGAAGACATCCTCTAATAGGGAGGATAAGGCATCATCTGTCATCATATCCAAGAGTTCATGAGAATTATTTGGGATCTAGGTATTGGCAGGATTATTCAATCAAATGAATTTGATGAAAAAACTTGTTGTTGCTTCAGGGGAAGCAATTTTAGGGATTGAGGACTTGTAATGTCCCTTTTTTTTATAGATTTTCCAACATATTTGGAAGCTCTAACTTTCTTGGAGAATGCCAAAATTTTCATAATGGAATTTAGTAGTGTAATTGTGTTTAAGGGATCAAGATGAATCTGTTGGTTCTTTTCAGGAGTAGTTACGACATTTTAGGTGTGTTCTACATTTCTTAGACAAGATTATTATATCTAGAAAGTATTAATTTTCATTAAGTTAGATATATAGTGAGCTTCAAAGTATGTTGGCATTATTAGATTTCACTTTTGGGTTTTTTTTTGTATTTTTAATAACTTTGGGTGGATATGCGGAAGATAATTAAAATATTAAATAAATAATATTTAAGTTGTCAAAAGGTGAATTAAAAGACAATTTATATTAATTATTTATAAAGGTGAATTTTAAGTGAGTTAAGGACTCAAAAACTAATTAATAAAATAAAGTCACTTATTTGGTGATGAATGACTATTATTAAAAGTGAATTTAAAATATAACTTCTGGAAACTTACACTAGGGTTATAAAAGGAGGTTGAGATGAGTCATCTGAAATTTTTTGAAACCATGTTTTTTTTACAAGGTTGAACATTGTTCATATCTCTTACCTTGGCAAAACTTGAAGGTAAGATTTATTTCAATGTTGAAATATTCCTCCCTAGCCAATATTATGTGATTCATTTAGAGTCATAGTGCGTGCAAAAAGATTTAGAGGTTGATTCATCTAGAGTTCACACTTGTGATGAAATTTAAAAGGATTTAATCTAAAGAAAAGATTTATTTATCCAGATTGATATTTGTGTTGAATATTACTATATCTTCCTAGTTATATTTTATTGAAGGTGATTAAGAGAAGAAATATTAAAATTTTTACAAAGTGAATAATAAATTTATGAGATTGAATTTATAATTTCTCTTCTTATGTTGGCTACTCTAGTTATGGAAAGGGGTGTATGGTTTTATATAAGTAAATTATTGGTATTTTGAATGATCCTTTTTTTAATTTTTTATAGACTAAGCATTCTAAGGTTGGATACACCTGTCAAGTTAGATAGATTTGGGTGTTTTTACTAAACATAAGAATATGAGGAGAATTGTTGGATAAATGCGTGGGAAGTAAGTAGACTTTGGTGAAATCCCAAACCCCATTTCAAGATACCACCCATCTTTGAGGTTTTTAATGCCAATAAGAAAGGGGTGTGAGTTCTTTTGGAAGACATTGGGTCTTTTCTAGTTGGTGCAACAGTTTTTATTGGTTAGAAATTAACCATATCATAATTTTTTTGATTTGTATGAAGTTTATCAAGAATTAGAGGTCAACTATTTGTTATTTCAGCTATACATATAAAATACTCTTATCGGCAATACAATGAATGCATACCAAGTGTTTGTTAACATGTCTATGACTTGTTTAATGCATGACATCTATTTTGTAAATATGCCCTTGATTAATAAAATAATTTTAGTTATTCTAAGTGATTGAAATCATATTTCCTTCATAATAGATTAAATATAAATTGTTTGACAAAATAAATACAAGTTAAATGTCAATAATTTTGTAAGATTGGTGAAATATCTCATGGTTGGGGATATTAAAATATTGACGTTGTATTTGGATTATCACGTGAAACCTTTCCATATATATATATATTCTATTGGAAATATTCTTCTCACATTTCTCAAACCTCTTCACACAAAGCATATTCAACCATCCTTACTATAATTTTGGGTGCACAAATCGACCCAACATATTAGAAATCATATGCTTCCATTCACATGTCTTTCACTTACATTTCCTTTCTCTTCTCACTTAGATATTTTTACAATATGTGGATACAACTCCACTCAACCACTTTCTCATAGCCTTCACCCTCACATTAAACAATCTTCTCTTACTCAAAACATAATTCAAGCTCAACTATCCATATCATGAGCTATTTCGTATTCTCCTTTCTAAAAAATTTAAAAAAATCATCAAGGGATTTACATATTTTTCTACCATCACCTTATTCAAACTCTTTCATCTTTTGATCTCTTTTTATCCTCTTGTTTGGCCTCTCTCCAAAGCATCTAATGAATCTTTTATGGATAACAAACCCATAATCAACTCTTCCCCATCATCATCACATGTATTTTCACCATCATCACTTTGTGCAAACATATATATCCTTTCTCGCAACACTTTCAACATCTTTGTAAACTCACACTTATCACATGATATTCTATTCTATACCATATCTCACTATGAATCAACAAGATTCTCTTTCACACCCTACAATGGACTCAAAATTGAGCCTCTCATAAACTCCCTCACAATATTTAAAAAATTCACATACTTGAAACCACCTATGCATTTTTATCTATCACAACTTTAAATCCACTAGTATACCTCTCTATCATAACCTATAATATACATTGAGGAGTTTTTCACAACCACAACTACAAGAACATTACCTTGTTTTGATACCACTTGGTGCAAGCATGGAGAGGGGAGACCGATTAAGGCCTAACATTAAATCATGTGTTTCAAGGATTCAACATAGTTCAATAGACACACATGAATTTATTCAAAAAATTTATATTCATATAACAAAGATAAAAAAACTTCATTAATCACATTAAAATTCAAATTCATTTCTTCCACTATTGTGCTTATTGAAATATAGTCTAATATATGGAGGAATAATAAACACTACACTTATAGGTAATGGATAGACCTATACCTTTGAAATGGAGGTTTCAAAATCCTATTAGATTTATAAATGTACAAACAATGCAGATTTAAATCATATCAAGCCGAAAAGCTCAAAATGAATGTCATTTTACTTATATGGATCAACAACAACCACCTCTAATATCCTCCTAATTTTTATTTATCTTCTATAAATGTTTTGTGATCCTTCTCAAGATTGTATGACATTATAATAAGACAAAATACCAAGAAAATGTATTTTGGGCACATTCACGATACCTAATCAGACTTTTCATGGCACTGTATGAGATTCCCAAGACCTTATCGAGATTTCTAGGCACAAATAACCATTTTAAATATGTTTTAGACCTCATTAGGTTTTCAATATTTATAATACATTTGTAGAGTTTTAACTCAATCCTAACCTAGTCAGTTCTTTGACTATCAATCAATACTATGTGAGATGCTTGACTGCTTCCAAACCCTTTTAGGATTCCATTTTGAATACCATAGTATAAAGCATACATTTCATCAAAGACTGGTCATAGATCCATGTGAGATTTTGTTCATGCTCAACTCTATTGAAATGTAAAAAATCACTCCCAACCTAATCAAGAAGCATAACTTACTTAGCAAAGATCTCAAATACTAAGGTGAGTACATAGTCCTATTGAATATTCTTAAATTCAACTTCCATTTCAATCTTTGAATGAAGTCAACATGACCTAACTAGAGAAATGAATGTATAATATAAAGTTAAATCACATCATGACCAAATTAAGACTTAGAGTTATGATCAACATTAAAAATCTCCACAAGTCACACTTAGACCATTTCAGACTTAAAAGTCTAAATAAAACTACAAGAAGCAATTTTTCCAACTCAAGATCTATTCAGACCTTGGTGAAGCTCGATTAAAACTGAATACCTCTAACTTAGAAGATGCAGTCTTTATCCACTAAAGCCACCAAGGTAACTGATCATTTTTAAAGATGAACATTGAAAGTGAAATATTATGTCACCATAACCATCAAGCTAAGTACATGAATGAACCCACATTAAAATTGAGACAACTTCCTCCACACACACCAAGAGGCAAAATCACTCTATTTTTGGTGATTCAAGATTGCTTAGGACCTGAATTCCCTTGCATCACATATTTATAACTAGATCATTCTAAAAATCAATTAAGTCTTTCAAATCTTGCATCTTGTAATGTTTAAATGATAATAATTATTCAAATCATTAATGGTGAATTACACTATGTTTTGCTTATTTATGATTTAAAGTTGAATTTTATTTTTGTTCCTCAATTATGAAAAAAATACTATACAATAAATTTATTTGAAAATACTTGTTATTTTAAATGAGCCAAGAAATATATTAATTTCTTTACCATCTTTATAGATAATAATAATTTGTCCAAGTAACAGTTATTTATTCTTGTTCTTTTAAAACCGTGCTTTTATTGCTTCTATTGGTGGTAGATTATGGCATGAAATTTTATAACACATTAATTACTAAGTTATTACGGTTATGTATAAAATCAATATGGTGCATGGTTTTCCTAACATTCCTTCTACTAATTCTTTTTGTAGTGGATGTATGGGTGGTAAAATTTGTAGACAATATTTTCATATAAACAAATCTCAACATGAAACTAAAAAACTCCATTTATTTCATAGTTATCTTTTAGGTGCTATTAAAACTCCTTCTATTAATGGTTTAAAATATGTTTTAAGTTTTTTTTATGATTGCACTAGGTGACTTTGGATTATTTATAGAAAACTAAAGATCAAGTATTAGATACTTTCATTGAACTTCTTGCCTTTGATATATATTTTTTTCTTTACATATCTTGAGAAATAATAACGGTATTGAATATTTTCATAATTTTTTAATTTCATAAAGCAATAATGTATTAAACATGAAAAACTATTTTTTAGACACTTCAGTAAAATGATGTTGCCGAATGTGAACATAGAAATATCACTAAAATGGATAGGTGTATATTGCATGCTAAAATTATGAATTATAAATAATCATATGAATCTATAAATTGTGTTGTTATCTCATTAATATAACTCTAACCAAATTAGTCTTAGAAATTAATATTGAATAACCTTGGAGTGGTTGAAATCATAATTTACAACATTTTGGGTTTTTGGTTGTGATGCATTTGTTAATATTCATAAAGATAAATGTAAGAATTTGGATTAAAAATTAAAAAAACTCTTATATTTATTGGTTATGAAGAATAATACAAGGTTTATATATATTTTGATCCTCAAACTAAAAAGTCAAGATTAAAAGAGATGTTAGAATTGTTGAAGATGATGTGCTTGTTTACGCATATACTTTTGATTCAAGTGATGATCGAATTGATATTATGCATGGTAATGTAATTTTTGTTGTGCATATTAAGGTAATCTAACTATTGGCATCTAATTGACCTTGAATAACACTTTTTATCTTGAAATTAATTTAGATTCTAATTTGTCTAGTGATCTAAATGATTGTAGATTCATAAGTGGCTATTGTTTCTCACTACAATCTGTGATAATTTCATAAATAGTAAGAAGAAAAGAACTACATCATTGTCTTACACTAAATCTAATTATTAATATTTTAATCATGATACCAAGGGAACCATTTTTATAAGACTAATTTTTGAAGATTTGGGACATCTTCAAAATTCTCCTACTTTGAATTTTTGTGATAATCAAAGTGTAATTATAATTGCCTTAGTGAAAAATACAGTTTTCCATGAAAGGTCCAAGAACATTGAGATTGAAAATCAATTTCAGTGCAATATTATTTAATAAAATCAAATTATTATTTCTTTTTATCCTACTCAAGAGCAACTCATTGATATTTTCACTAAGCCATTATGAAAATATAAATTTGTAATCTATTGTAAAACATTTTTATTGGAGGAAGTTTTCATCAAGGAAGAGTGTTATTAATGTTTATTCACTTCATTTTTTATTTTTAAACCCAAAATAAAGTTTAAGGAGTGTTAGAATCACCTTTTATTTGGGTTAATATTTTTATCTTAAGTCTTTAGGTGTGTGTAGGTTTTCTATTCTATGATTTTTTTATTCATATAAATATAAATTTTATGAGATATCACACCAATTTTTTTAATTTTAATGGGAATATTAAAGTTACATGTCACATATAACTCCATACACATTTTTTACACACTTATATTTCCCATTATAGGGATTAGGGACACAAAGCACACACTAAGAAAGTGGTGTAAGATCATTATGGGATTATCTTTAGTTATTTCTTCCTTACTTTAATTATATTTAAAGAGATCTTTCCTCCTTTCTTCTACACTTGAATTTCACATTTATTATTTATTCTCTTTTCTTCTAAGTCTACTAAGATTGTATTTGAATAATATTGGTTCATAATCCTTCTTAATGCATGTGGGTCATTTTTTTCATTGATTCAGTTTCTTCACTTCAAAATTTGTGTCTCAAATTTTTGGTTTGAATTACTTGAGATAACATTGTTATATTTTTTTTCAATCACTATTTTATGTTTTCAACATTAATTTTTAAATATTTTGGCATAATTCCACACCCTATAAGATTTCAAATAATGTCAAGATAATTAAAATGATATATTTGCTTAAGATGCCCCAAAAATGCATTAATAGGGTACATTTACATATAAAACCTTTGGTATTGATATTATTTCCTAAACATCTCATGATGCCTTATTACTATGAAACAGAATTAAAATCAGAATTTATCTAAAACGAACACAATGGGAATTAATGATTCCCATAAAAAAAAATATTAAATGATGAAAAATCATACAATTGAACACTTCCATGCTGGATCTACAACATGAACATGAATATTTACTAAGGGAAACCATAACCTAGACAATAAGAGATGTGACACACTAATAAATATTTTATAGCATGCCAAAAAGAGGAGCACCTAAGAAATTATAAATGTAAATACATCATCCAAAAATAATTAATCAAAATATATAATTTAAAAATAAAATAAATGCATTAAACCACTAAATGGGATATACAATGAATGTAATAAAAAAATAGAATGTTTTATAAAAACATAAAGTCTCAATGAGTGATCTTTGGTTTTCTTAAATGACTAAATATCTACCAAAATCACATTAAAACATGTTTCAAGTTATTTAATTAAATAAATTGATTACTCATAAAAGAGATAAAGGTTATTTACATAATAAGTGCAATGGGTGAGTGGGATATGTTTTTTAGTGAAGTGAGTGTGAAATAATTTCATAGGTATAACTAACACTTCTCACATATGTGAGGATAATTATCACACTAATACATATATTAATAACATTTCACATATCTTACATTTCATTGGATAAAAAAATTACCTAGGGTGGACTTCACAACAAGTTTGAATATGATAGACACAAACATAAAATAATGTATCATAAAACTACTTTTTTTAATGTTAAACATGTTTTAAACAAGAATTACCTCTAGTTTTATTGTTTAGTAACATCTTACATCCATAGCCTAAATTTGATGATCAACCTTGTGTCTTTTAATTATTTTATGGCATTTATATATTAAGCATTTGCATTAATTTTTTTTAAATAATTCATAATAAAAAAAGAAAATTTTGAGGAAACATATATATTTATTATAACATTTTAGAGTTTTTGATGCTCTACCTAAAATTTCACCTTTCATATAATATTGTATCTTAAATAATTTATTATATTTTATGCAAATGAATTAAACCATACATTCATCAAATTTAATCCTTGATTTCACCACATACTATATATAAACATAACCATATCAGGGAACATCTAAAAAAAATGTTTAGAATTTAACAAGCATTCATTACAAATTAACACATAAATGTTAAACATCAAAATAATGACATATTTATTGAAGTGCATGTTAGATATTTATAAATAATTATTTGTATTTATAATTAGTAGAAAAACTCATGGCCAATGAGTTTAAATAATACTAAAATTATGATTTCCATTATGAATTTTATCAAGTCCTCTTGCACACTGTTGGACCAAATCTTCCCAAAGTCTATTTTTAAGTAATTTTATCCAACCCTTAAGAGCACTCAAAGTAATATAAAATTCATTCAATAGGCTAGATATCTTGAGTTATTAAAAATCAGAGGTGGATTACTCTTCTTAATATATCATATAAAATTATTACTAAATCTCTTTCCCTCAGAATGAGACATATTCTTCCCCTCTTTGTTATAATAAAATAAATTGTGTTTATCCAAGGTAGGTAGGTATATTATAGACAATGCTATTATTTTTTTTGAAGGGTATGGAATGGGCCATAGTCTCTGTTCAAAAATATATGTTTGTGAAGATTGATTCTAATTTTTTAATGATAGGATTGAGTGGCCCTTTCTCATTATAGTGCTTAAATATCATGGAGTCAGCTCTAGATTCATTTATATTATCTATATGTTATTTAAAAAATTTAGATCCTATATTACCATTAATAAAGTAAAATTACACAAATTTGAATTATTCAAATCTATTAGGCAAGGTTGCCCCTTTGGCTCCCTCTCTATGTGATTTATTTGGAAGGGTTCAAATAAATTTTGGCCAATTAATATTCAATATGTTTGGATAAATTAATTTCTCTCGCCTATTCATATCTAAATGTCATCAATGGGAATTTGGAAGATGATTACTTTACTAAATTTTTAGAGAAAGAAACTTTACTTAAGAATTCCATGGAAAATCTTTCCATATTTTTCCTAACATTAGGATTATTTATTCTATGTCTAAAGTTTCAATTACATAAGATGTCTCTTTCCACCAAACTACCTTGATTAGAAGGATACCAATAGAAATGGATTCATCTAGGTGTGAAATTTAAGTTTTTAGGAATTGTTTTTTATTTTCAAATTTATCCATTTGATCTTTGGTCATTTTTTTTTTTTGGTTAAAAGGGTTTAGAAAACTATTTATTTATTCGATCACTATACTTATTTATTTAGGATGGAAGTTTGAAGTTTGTTCCAAAGTGATGGCTACTATCCATGCATATCATTCTTCTTGTTGGGGTCTTTCCTAAAATAATATGTTAAATGGGAGAAATTACTGAGAGATTTTCTCCAAGAAAATTAAGTAGGCCATAATGGTTTCCACAGGATCTCCTTAGATATTTATTGTAAACATACTGAAACTACAAGTATTGGGATTATTAACATTAATATTGAAAGTCATGCCCAAACTGTTAATTGGATCATTAAAAGCTTAGAATGGGTGGATTATTAAAAGAAGTTGTTATTACATTGCATTACCCAAAAAAACTCATTTTGATGGGAAGGAATGAAAGGGTATTAATTTAAAAAGTATTTTCCTTCACATGTATGAGTTCAAACTAGGGGCACTTTTATGGTTAAAATTAGAATAAGATATTCTCAAACCAAACCTCATAGAATGTAATTTATTCTAAATCTCACTATTTTTTGTTGTCTCCCATTCTTAATTTTTAGTATGTTCCATTTAAATGGTTCCATATATTATGAATTGTAGTATTTTAGAAAATGGAATCAATATAATTAGTGGTGTATTATACAAGGTATTTTTAGATGGATCTCAAAGGATATGCTTAGAATAAAATACTAGCTTAAGGGTGAAGATACAAAGTTTATTTTTAAAATTCAAAAATCCGCAATTGATGTTTGTATTCATAATATTTGATTCTCATATAAAGTCCCAATTTAAAAATACTAGAATTGGCCTAATTTCACTTCTTTTTATTTGTACAAAAAAGACATTGGGTATAATATTCTTACCACTAAGAATATTCATAATGAAACTGTCATCCAGTGGTCGATGTTAAGGTCATTGGTAACTTTTTGGGATCAAATATTTTGAAATGTTTGGACAACACATATTGAGCCTAAAAATAACTATTTTCTCTATTAAATTATCTACTAAGGCCTTCTAAGTTGAGACTAACTCAAACACATAAGGTCTCAAATCCCACTTGCCTAAATTGTCATTAAGCTAAAACCTTTAAACACCTTTTATTTTTCTTCCCCCATGCTCAATATACATGGAAATGGATTTATACCATTTTGAACTTTTTCTTACATAATTATTTACTTCTAAAATATTTCTTATTTGGGACTTGGCTATGTTACCTATAAGATACAACTATATTTTGCATATCTTTTGTCCTATTATTATTATTATTTATATATGGAAAGCTATATGTTATGTTATTTTTAATAATGAAGTTATGGAAATATATTTTAGGTGACTAAAATAATTACTATCGTCTCTAGTGTTTTGCTTCAGATCCAAGTCTAGGTAGAGAAATTTTTCTTAAAGGTGGAGCACCTCCAGATCATTTAGCCCATTAGTGAAACACTATGTGTGTTGTCATTCAAGTGTCTTTGGTACTCCATGACGTAATTATCTTTCTCAAGGATAAGGCTCAGGGTTTTATTGTTGCCTTTATGGGAGTTGGTGTATATACTCTACCGATTCCTATTGACCTTCACCTTCCTAAGGTGGTGGCAAGTTTGATCATCTTTGAAGCAACAATGGTAGTAGGTGTGGTGATCCTCCCAAAGAAAAGTTTTGACTCCTAAATTTTATCTTTTCTCCTTCTTTACAATTAAGGAAAGTAATGAAAATTAGTATCCTGGTGAGTGGGATCTCGTCCCTGATATAAAAAATCCTCCAAGAACTATTGGCTAAGGGAACAATCTTGATTCTCCCATCCTCTCCCTCCTCTAGCTCCCATGTTCACTATTGATTTTTATTTACCTTATTATTTATGTTTGTTTGTCCTTTTTAAATCATATTTAATTCAACCATATTTATATTATTTTTATAATTATTGTACAACCTTAAATTTAGGGTTGTTATGATTTAAGGTTGTTTTCTCAATGCTTTCTTTAAACCAATTTGATGTAAATTATGAAGTCCGATTTCCTCCATTATTTTTACAATTACCATTCTATTATTATGCTTTATTAAGAAAAATATTTTTAATAAAAAATAATAACAAAAATAACTTGAAAAAAGTTATATATATAATTTTTAAATCTAATAACACTTTTATAATTCTAAATGTAGAAGTAAAAGAAATGTATATTAGTTTTTGAAGACACTTCTGCAATAACAAAGTTCCCTTTCCCATTCATCCTATTTCTAAGGTACCCCTATATGTACGTGTTTATTTACTTGTCATTGAACACCCATTTCCTGATATTATTGTTGATATTGCACTTGAAATAACCAATTTTATTTACACAGCTTAGACTGTGTTTTAAGGCAACTACTCAACACGTCTTACAATGTCACTGGAATTATATATAAAACATATAAGGTAAACAACAAGATTTTTTTTTCAAAACTAAATATACATTAAAAAAAAACATATACAAATTGAATATATAGAATCATACCATTATATTACAGATTAAATATATGGAAGCATACATTATCAGGTTCACAGCAGGAGTGGCACAAAGCGGTATTATAGATAAAGTTTATAGTGCTCCTAAACGTTGGCTAACAATGTTAAATTAATATGAGCTCATAAAAGTAAATGTGACATTTGTATTTTATTTTGATTATGATTATTAAAATGTCTTCCCATTGTCTCCTCCCCCTGCCCCCGCAATAAAAAACAAAAAATAATTGGTGGAGCTCATCATGGACTTTTTCATTCGTGGATGGCTTAAATATGAGGCTTGATGAACCTCAGAATGATAAAATGTCGTAAATATCTAGAATCTGATATGTAAATGAGCCCTCCATGCATAGTAAACCAGCAGACTTAAGGAAACATACTGAATTCTTTTCCCACTATGACCAATTATCATATCAAATCCTGATACATATTGTGATAAGACAGCCTCTAAGAAATGAGAACCCTCAAATAAATACTCACCCTAATCGTGGCTAGCTATTGTCACCTCCGATGCTAGACACGAGCATTGAGATGAGCCATATAAAAAATGTGCTAAAGACTCCCGATAAAATGTGGTCAATTATCAATTCTCAAAACAAAAAAAAAAACCCATCAGGAAGAAATGCCATTGCACAATAGTATCAAAAAATTAGGGTAAACTCCAGATAAAAGGGTGGGGTATCTATGTTTATAGTCCTTTGAGGTTGTGTGACTTGTACACCACCACCTTGTCATCTTAGATGAGAACGAATCTAATGCATTCTTTAGAGAAATTTTTGTGAACTAAAATGTCGTGTTATATATATATATATATATAAAATTAAAATGTTAAAAAGATAAAAATAAGAGTAGTTTCATTTGAACATTTGGATATTGCATACACAATGAAAATGTTATATTTTATTTACGATGTTTCAAGAATGCATTGATAAGATAAATTTACACACAAAACCTTTGAAATTGACATTGATTGCCAAGTGAGTTCACAATGTCCGATTCATGTGATAAAAGGTGAGATGTGACTTTCTCTAGCACTATGAATGTAACTGGAATGACTTGTTCATATAAAAAAACATAAAGTGATTAAATAATATTTAATGGAACTCCTATACAATGAATTTAAAATATAAACGGAAATCTTATCAAAAAAAAACTTGTTATGAGATAGTAATAGATGGGACATAAAAATAAATCTCTGATACAATGTCAGCAAAGACAAAGACTCAAGAAATTTTACATGTAAAAACACTATCCAAAATCAAATATTCAAACGAGAGATTTCACCAATAATATAAATGTATTAAACCTAAAATGATATATAGAATAAATAGGTATGTAAACAACATAATATTGTGTGGAAATACCAAATATTAAGGAGTGGTCTTTGGTTTTCTTGAATAACTTCACAACACATTCCAAGATACTAAATTAACTATAAAGAAAACAAAGGTTCCTTACAAAATAAGTACAAGGTATGTGTGAGATGTTTTTAGTAGTTTATAGAAATATCAAAATATTTTATAAATACACTTAATCTTTGTTTCACATATGAAAATAATTATCATACCAAATATGCATATTCAAAATATTTTGTATATAATACATCTCACTTAAATAAAAAAACTAAAAGATGCACTCAGATGCACTCCACTTCAATTGTGAATATGACACAACCCAATTTAAAATAATATACCTTAATAAGAATATTTTCAATTTTAAATATGTTTTCTTTGAGAAGTGGGTCATTATTTAATATTGACTAGTGACAAATGTGTTCTCTATCATTTAAAAATTATGTTTGTCATGATTCATGCAATCCTAACTGTTCGTTTCTATCGCCAAAAAAATACTAAATAATTTACCAACTGGTCTTTTCTCGCCCCTCATCATTTAGTGATGGGACTATCCTCAAATAAATTCTATGGAATTTATACAAATGTATAACATATTGATTTCTTTTTTAAGTGCCTTACGACATGGTACTTCTGTTTTCTCTAAAAACGTTTACTTTGGTAAATGTACCCTTTCCATCCAATTAAAAAGAGTTATTCATTTTATTGAATGAAAATTATACAGAATTTTCAGTTCTGTATAGTTAAAGAATGATTTATATTTTTTTGGCAGTTGATGTTAAATATTGATTAAATACTTTAAACAGCTTCCAATAAATACATGCAAAAAAAAACCATAAATATTTAACAAAAGAATAGTTACATTCATGAAAACCATAAATATTTACTGGAAGCATGGATAAATGCATATTCCTTATTTTGGCTGCATACGGCGTTGGAGGTTGATCGCTGCATTGCGCGTGGCAGGGTGGCATTCCATCGAAGACCACCTGTGTGCTATTTGGCAGCAGTGTGGCAAATGCTAAAGCTCGTGTGTAAATAAGAATAAACATGGGATTTACCTGAAAATAATTTTTCTTTTACCTTGCTATTTGCAAATCCATCCAAAGAGAATAAACTTCGGCCAAAGCTCTTCCGGATCAGGTATGCAGTGCATTGGAACGAAATCCCTGTTTAGACTTCTATGTTTTTTGGTGTGATTTTCATTTGGTTGTGCAGAACAAAATACTCTGTATGCATCAAATGTTTAATTTTTCTGTTCAGATGTAAATATGCATGAAATTTAAAATGTAAAGAGCTAGAAATTGTACCATTTACGTTTCCGCAATTTTTTTTTTAGATATTTGACCAATCCACTTTAATCACAAAAAAGACTACCTGCAAAATACGAGCAAAATAGTATAATGAAGGAGCAGGGTAAAACATAAATTAAATATATTATAGTGAGTTCTTTCTGGTGACTTTGTCTCTGCAAGATATCATATCCATGCTTAGGATCAAATGTAAATTCTATTGTTAAGATTTATCCAGTTATACAAAGAAAACAGTTTTCTACGAAACGATTTGTAAATAACTTAATATGGGAGCTTTGTAAATGAAACATTTATCTTAAAAGATATAGTGCATGGTATTATAATGAAGGAACAAGGACAAAATAAGCTGGGTTTTTAAAAAAAAAAAAAGATCGGTATATTTTTTAAACAGGTAATTTAAAATATATCTTTCCTTCCATACTATTATGTTTTAGGGCAACCGTATAAAACGTTCCGTTTAATGGTGCCTACTTTGGTTAAAGCCAACCAGCAAGTTTGACATCCATCTTCCTGATAACTAACAAGAAAAAAAAACAAAATAGCCCAACCGATCTTAGAAACTTTGCACTAATCCTCCATCTTTGGTTCCACTAAACTGACAATCAAAAGAAAAAAAATCGAAGGATTTACAGGGAGCGCCATTCTGTTAAGGAATGTGCTAAATTTTGCAAGATTTTGATAGGGTTATAGTCTAAATTCTAATAGGAAAACAAGAAGACTAGACCGAAAATTTTCTTCAGGTTAAGTGTAAATTTCTCAAAAAAGAAAAGAAAAATGTATATGTATTTATTAAAATGTATATGTATAAATATATATATATATATGAACCAAAAAAAACTCATAATCTACAAGTAAAGCTCGAATGCAAATTAACTCTATATTCTTTTAATGCTGCACTGGCTACAATGGAGGCAGCCACCGCATCCATGTCCCACTCCGCATTTTCCATTGTGACCCTGAAATTTCGGTGAAGGTTTCATACAGTTGTAACGTAGTGCCAAGATGTGCCACGCTACTCCCACTGAATAGGTGGCTAAATTTAATTTTAACTTTTAATTCTTTAAATTTTTTACAATTGTTGAATTTTATTTATATTTTTAATACATTTTATTTAATATATACCTTTTTTATACTACAGCTTTTTTATTTTAAAAATGCCATATTTTATTTAATAAAATATATGGTACCAATTTTAATTAAAAATATACTAAGTTAATAAATTTTACTTATTTGGAAAAAAAAAATTAGAATTTGGTAATTTGTTCAAGACATTATAATACTTGATTTTTTTCTTTAGGTCCTCGGATCTATCCGTCCGTGAAATGGTCAACCCGTGCCTGCCATTTTTGACTTCAAGCCAGAGGGTACTTTAAAAAAAACATTGTTTTTTTTTTTTTTTTTTCTTCTTCTTATAATAGGAATTTCCCAAATCTAATTTTGCTGTCCATCTATTTTTCTCGTAATTGTGCTGACAATTCGCCTTTCATATGTTATCGGGTAGGATTTTTTTGCAGAATTGAAAGGAATGACCCCTGAGCTTCTTCAGAAGCTGATTCCAGAGCATGCAAGGAGACATTGCCTACAAGTTGGACTTAGCCTCTAGATTTTGTTGTCTCTCTATCACGATCCTGGTATCTTTTTTGCCCTTAAAGACCCTGATTTTTTTGATGGCTATGATTTTTTGGTGTTGTAGTTCAAAATATAAGGGGATAGTGAGGAAAATGTTGGAAGCATTGTGGTCATGTTTCCTTATGGTGGACTTTGTTGTACCCAAAATTTGCAGCTTGGTTTTGGTGATCATTCTTACATGGGTGCCAAATCATGCAAAGAATCATTGTGACTATGGATCGGCTGTTTATAATCGTAGATCTTGGTTTAACCGTGGCAAAAAAAAACTAAAATCAAAGCCAACCTTCCCATAAAGTTGTTTGAATATCCATGATTTATTGAAGACAACTATTAGCCTATGCAAGAATTTTCGAAGGACCTAAAGGCCCAAGTATACTGATGCAGACCATGAACTTTGAATAGTGAAATCAATTAAGTGAAACACACAAGTTTTTTGATTGACAAGTATATGTGAGATGCTTCATTTCTTGTTTTATTTATTTTTTATCTTAAAGTTGAATTCAAAATACATCTTCATTCATTGCCTTCCTGGTTTGATATCGTATGATGATTTTATTTTGAATAGGGTCTTTCAACATGGTTGGCCCTTTATGTTCATTTGGTTCTGCGAATGTGACTTCAATAGGCAATTTAATTTCAAAAATAAAAAGTGTATAAAATATTGATCTGCCGGATATTGAGTCAGCGAAGAAAAAAGACAAAGGAATGGGGAAACAACTATCATCATCAAATTCACCATTTACTGGCTTACAGATAAGGTATGTAGACTAATATTTTCCAAGTTACTTTTGAATCTTATCAGAATATTTTGTTTCTTTGTATGTGCATATTGGTTATTTTAAGTTAATGGTGGCCTTGTTGATCTTTTGGCAAGCATTATGTTTTGAGGCTTAATGACAACCATTACATAATTATTATATCACATAATTCTAATTCAACTGTTATTTTAATAATTTTATGGTACCATTTCCATTAAAAATGGAAATGCACTACAATTCTTGGAACCTTTGGTTGCTTTGTTTGCACCTACTGACTGCAGCGTTGGATCCTCTACTGCAATTATCTTTACAGGCATATGCAATTTTATGTGGGAAACCTCAAAAGATTTGATGCCATTGGAGCACTTGAAAATGTGGTTCAAGTGGTATGCATGCTAGGAACATTGTTACAATATGGACCATAACATTGCTTTATCCGTGGATTGACTACTATTTTGAATTGAAGATCTGGCTTCTTCTATTTCACAAAAGCATGCTTGGTTGTTGATTGTTATTGGCATCACACCGAAAGCCTAACTCAAGTGTATAAAGCCTAATTCAAGTGTATTTTTTTTTTGCTTTTTTGAAAAAGCAATGATTCACTGATCTCATTTTTCAAATTTTTATTATGTTAACCAGATCTGTTTCATCCTTTTTCTTGTTTATAAATAGTATTTATTACATCTGAAAAACAATTCTTTCAAATCTTAATTTCTTTCATTTCTTAATCTTTGACAAATTGCAACATGCACATAAAAAATAGTGCAATGACCAGGTTCCAAGCAAAACCAACAAATATAATATGAGATCTCAAATCAATTTTCCAAGGTTTTATACAATCGCTAAAGTTAATGTTAAATAATTTGTAACCAAAATAATATCAAATTTAATAAAATTAATTATAAAAATAGGAAAATAATAGTTATATCATTTTACATCAAACCTTATATGATAGGTACTATGGCTACATTGTAACTCTTCTTTTAATTGAGAAGTGGAGAAATACATTGGGAGGGGGAGGCATGAGGGGGGCGACAGTGTCCTAAAATAAATGCTATGGAATTTATACAAATGTATAATTTATTGTTTTTTTTAATTTAAAAAAAAAAGTGGAGAAATACATAAATATTAGTATGGATATTTGAAGGAATTTATACCAATGTATAATATGGTGTATTACTGAATATGACATGTCATATATTAAAATGTTATTATTTTATTATTAGTTATTAAATTTTTTTATAAATATATATAAGAGATTAATATCTAATAAATATCAAAATAATAGATATATATTTTATATTTTTATGTAAGGTGTATATATATAGTTTAAGTAAAGAGATAATAATGTGTTTAATAGTGATATTGGAGGACGTGTTTAGTTGTTAACTTTAACCCATACTCTCAATATTCATTCCCATCTCTATCATCATCATTTCAAAATTTGTGAGATCTGTTAGATAAATATACATTTTGCAACAAGTTCATTACTTGAGGTTGGGGTTGCATGCGTAATATATTTTATCTTTCGAATCACATGTTATTAATTGCTATTTATAACACATTTTTTTAAATATGATTATGAAGAATAAGAAAATACATATAACTTATAGTTGAGAAATGATACGAACAAGTCAAATTTCTATTCATATATAAATCATGATACAAACAAGTCATGTTATGTTGTTTATCATATCATTTTAATAAGAGTAGCTTATATTAAAATTTGGATGAGGCTCAAAATAATGAACATTTTTACTGCAAAATAATAAGATATGCTTTTTGGCATATGACAAATATTACATGGTACACAATAACTCATTCTTTTTTCGATCCCATTTATTATAGTATTACTATAATATGTAAATGAATCTCTCTCTCTAATAAAGCATTATAGAACATGTCAAATGATTAAAATACATTATATTTTGAATCTTTTGTATTACTTCTCGTTAACATTTTCATATTTTTATGTTATATGCATTAGCTATTATTTTTATAATATAAACTCTAAAAAAATACTATATCCTTAAATCTTATTATTAATGTTTTTTTTTTATTTTTTTAATAATTATTGAATTTTTCATATTTATTACTATTATATTGACTTAAAATTACAAATTTACATGTAAATTCAAATTTAAATAATTTACAATATATAAAAGTAATCTTTATTTTTATTATAAAAGTAGAGACTAACTATAACATAATCTTTATTTTTTATTAAAATGAATGGTTGTTAAAAAAATTCATAAAATTCAAAGAATTCATAGATTCTTCACTTATAAAATTAAAAAAACATTATAATATATATAAATATTTTTGGTACTCACATGATTCCATATGCAAAAGATAAATATGTATTTTCATGAACTTAAATAACATATAAACAAAACATTTATTCTAATTCACCCATATATCACAATAAATAAGAACATCTCAAACAGCATATTAAAAAAAAAAATTCTAATGCATCCATGGATCACAATAAATAGGAACATCTCAAACATCACATAAAAAAAATATTTATTCTAATTCACCCATGGATCACAATAAATAAGAACATTTCAAGTAATTTTATAAGGAATTTTGAGCATCTTGAGATTTTCAACACATATTTTGAGCACATAAACCATTTAGCTCAATCTAAAAATGTGATGTGTTTAAGTTTTTTTTGTGATCATATGCGATAAAGATAATGATGTTCCTT
Organism: Torreya grandis; assembly: GCA_037957365.1. Classification (NCBI taxonomy): domain Eukaryota; kingdom Viridiplantae; phylum Streptophyta; class Pinopsida; order Cupressales; family Taxaceae; genus Torreya; species Torreya grandis. Next base: position 1,090,161 of record JARHVA010001634.1, on the reverse strand, counting down.
GTTTTTCAATGTCAAGGTTGATGTGTTTAAGTTTTTTTGTGGTCATATACGATAAAGGTAATGACTTTCTTTGTTTTTCAACATCAAGTTATAATTATGCCAAGTGACATAATTTTGTATTTTTAAATTATAATTTTTTAAAAATTATTTAACTTAAATTA